>CM076571.1:829797024-830117043 GCA_034641835.2 Pinus albicaulis
GGGTTCCTGTGATTTGGCATATTTGGCAATACCAAATGACAAGGCAACATCAAACCACTTTGGGATCTCAGGATCTAGCCCTCCTGGATCCAGAAAGGGGTCTCTCTATAAAAGCAAAGAATAATATGTCTTTGATGTTCAATTTAAGGTGTTAGGCTAGTTATAAGGCACAAGGGTTTTTTATTTTGTTTGTTTGGTTGGGAAACATGAAAGAAGGGTTTAAAGTATGGTAAAGGAATGAGTAGAGAAGGATTTTGGGAAATGGGGAGACAATTCAAAGAGAACTCAAGTCCATTGGGCAATGGGGTCATAAAAGGGTTTACTTGCAATTCAAATATCCAAGGCTTTCAAGGGGCTAGTCATCTATATCAGAGGATCTCTTAAGATGATAGTATGGGATGAAACAATAAGGAAATGAATGGAAATGACAAGTAAAACCTTCCAAGGTGACCACTTCGGAGTAAATCTAGGGACAGGGCATGCCTTAACCTCTATGTCTAAACTCCTAATGAGGCTAACTCTGAAGACAACAAACCAGTAGTCCTCCTGAATACTTTCAGAAAATATAAAACATTTAAGTTTAACACGGAGTGAAGTCTAAGATCAGAGAAAGACTTTTAACCTTCTCTGCTATTGGCATTCAACTCAAAGGGATCTTAGAAAGGCTAACTATTGGAAAGGGAACCTAGGGGACAAGGCTAATCACTAAATCCCCCTATTTTCCTATTCTTTCAGCAGAACCAAACAAGAACATCTAAGAACCAAACTCTAAATTCATACATCAATAAGCATGGAAAAACCAACTTCTATATAGGTTAAATTATGTCGAATTTGTTCTAAGATACACAATTAGCATAAAACATTAAAGATAAGAAAGTGTGGGAAACATTAGGGTACTTGCAGTTGTATATCCTAGGTTAAAATTACTGATTCTTATCAGAGAAAGTGAAACATGATGTATAATGGAGGGAAAACAATAAAAAATATAGAACACATCACCACTTATTTAGATCAAGATCCAATGAACATGCTTGTCATATTAGAAGAGAAAAACCAGTCACATACATCCTTGTCCAATAGCTTGATATCACCCTGAAATCATCTCCCTGCCTATTTACAACTACTACTTATAGAACTCTAACTCAGTGAAACAACTTACAATCAATGATTTTTCAATAACCAACCAACATTTACAATGTATTTCTCATGAGTTCTTATAGGTTAAAGAGTGATAGTAGTGGTAGATAGAACTTAAATGATTCATTAAAACAGAGGGAGAAGTGTTTTTGAAGCCCATTCTGTTTTAATATCTTTACATTAAATTTCAGTACCCTTTAGATGAATTAGGGGTCTTCGTCAGATTGATAATAACTCCAAGGGTATGTTCTATGAGGTACTTTCTGGCTGCAATACTCTGATTTATCTTTTGTGACAAGTAAGGCAGATAGATGGCTTTCAAGTCTTCCATACTTTGTAACTAATGCACTGACAGTTCTTAGGACTCTTTTTCAGTGTGATAACTGTTATGGTGCTTGAAAGAGAATGGAGTAGGTCGTGTGATTAGTCCTTTCTTGGGGAAAGAACATTCTGTTGATGTTAAATCACTGATATAACTTGATGTGTGCTTTAGGCTTCATTAAGCCTCCTTGATCATATTCAGGTCTTCATTTGTGTCTTTTATGTCTGTAACTGTGATTAGGCCTTAAATACAGTGCAATGATCCTTTTAATCCTTTTCTGGAACTTTTTAAGCTTCTGCTGTCCTGTTTATGTGAATATACAGGTCACAGAGGCACTGGAGGGTTTATGTCAGGGTTATTAAGACTGATCTTTCAATAAAACATGCTTTAAACCTTCTTAGTGGTGCCTTCTGTGATATTCAGCTCTGAGACAGTCTCTCAGGACTATGTATCACCATGACTGTGCCCGTGGGGACTGTATGGATTCACCACCCTTTGAAACCTGCAAAAAACGAAAAAATCATTATAAAAAACATTGGGAGTGGGAAGGCTGCTTCAGAGGCTCGTGGGGATGGAGGGGGAGTGAGGGGAAAAATTGGATTCAGTGGAAAATGGGCTTAAAATCATGGTGGAAGGAAAAAGCAGGTTTGATCATAGTTTGGGTGTGACGTGCGTTGTGGACCGTTGGATTAGAAGAATCAACGGTGGGGATTCGTCGATGAAGTCGTTTGGAGGATTAGCTGGGTGGTAGATGAGAGGAAACGAGATATAACGTGGGCCGTTGGATTAGAATAATCTATGGCAGAGATATGTGGATGGATTCGTTGGGAGATCATATGAATGGTGGGCAAATGAAATAGCGATATAATCTGGGTCGTGCGATCTCGGAGATCAACGGTTGCGGTTAAAAATGGAAATGATGTTGTGGAGGGGGTGGTATGGCGGAAAACCAAAGTGGTTTTCGTGCAACAAAAAAGGGGGAAAGTGGAAATGCCCAAAAAAACGCGATTCCACTCGGTGAGTGACGCTTGTATTTCCAAAACTGCCCATATCACATAAATTTGAAACATTAACTATCGGGCGCAAAAATTACGCGACATGCATTTCTGTCCATCGGATGATCGTCGGGAGATCGGACGGTTGTGGGCGAGCACGATGAGTTCAAAGATGTGCAGAGAAAGGTGTGGTGGGACACGGTTTACGTCAGCACCTTTGTCACGCGATGGAAAGGTTTGGGCTATCGGGTTAAGTCCCGACCGTTACATTTCTCAGATGGATGGTCGAGATCAAAAGATGGATCGGAGGTTTTGAAAGTGAAAGGCAGGTGAATGGGTGGATGAAAGGAGACCCGATTTCTTGATGGTCGTTGATCTTGTGCGGATCGACGATCTATACTCATTTAACTCAAAACGTCGGGGAAATGGAAAAACAAAGGAAAAATGAGTTTAGCATGGGGATGGTTCATTTTCTTAGCACCCGGCTGCAGGCTTATGAGTGGAGTGCGATTGAATCTCGATTGTCGATTCTTGTGGATTCGACGGTTGAGATTAAATCAGAGGATTGGAGAGTCAAGGAGAAGACCAAAAAGAATAACCTTTTTCGATTGCGATGGCAGGGTGTGGTCTTGTCAAAAGGGCGAGGAGACCGGGGGTTTAAAAGAAAAGGCTAATCACATTAGAGTTTTGAAGTAAAAGGCAATAAGGAAACAAGAAACCCCGATTGCGATTGCACGATGGGGATTAGCTCTGGGTCACATGCGGGGAAAAGGAGCTGGGGCTAAGGCCTTCAGAGGGTTTTGAGGGTTCCGATAAGATTAAAAAAGAGATTTTAAACCTTATCAAAGGGAATTTATGAAGGGAATGAAGGAAAATTAAGTATGAATGAGGGAAAATGTGGAAGATGAAGGCCTTTGAAAACATTTTCTTTCATAAACAGTAGGTTTCATTAATGGAAACAAAAGTGAAGATTCTTTAATGGATAGAAGGCACATGGAGGCTTCAAGAATGATAGATTTACAAAGGAAATGTTTCTCTTGAAGGCTCAGAAACATATTTAGCCACCTGTTTGCTTTGACAAATTATTATAGGTGGCTAACAGTTGCTCCACAAGGGGATGGCATCGTCTTGAATATGTCAAGAATCTTAGAAATAATATTTGGAAGTAGACCAGATGCCTGGTACTTGACCATCTTTTTCTTCTTTGATCAGCTGCTACAAACATGATGGATATTATATCAGCAAAAAACATTTTCCCAAACAACTACCTACCCATCCTACTGTCCTAACATTTTTTTTTTTTCAAGGTGCACTTCGACTTGCAGACCTTTTTCATCATTATTTTTTATTGAAAGCAGAAACTAATCTAATTCTACCCTTATTCTTCCATGAGACTAGATTAAACAGTTGGACTCATAGCTTCTCTACCTAATCTACTATCTGCCAGGATTAAACTATCTGACAGACTTCTTTCTCTACATTCTAAAACAGAAATTGAAACACATCAAAACCAGGATTAGACTGTCTGATTTTCTGTGGGTCCATGGCATAAAGACAAGCTGCATATGAACTAAAAATTTGCAGAAAATTGAAACAAAATTGTGAAGGCTTGAAATTATGAACATTGAAAACACCTTCCTTCTTCTTGTGACTCATATTTTGAGCTTTTTAGAGTCACCTTTTTTCTTCTTTTCAGCTCTGGTTTTGATCTTGTTAGAGTTGTTTCTTCTTCCTTTCTTTGTTGGTTCAATTTTTGAGCATGTTAGAACTAGCCTTTCACTTTCTCTGGCTCAGGTTCTGATTTGATTTGAGCAACTCTTTTGGAACTTCATAGGTTCAAGATTTGAGCTTGTCTAAACCTTTCTTCTTATTTTTTCTTTTTCTTTTTCCAAACAACACAAAGCAATGGTATTTACAATGGAAGTGAAAAATTTAAACTGAACTTTAGCAGAAATAATGCTTGAGCATCTTGCCATTGACAAGACCCCCAAAAAGATCTGTACCATTCAATTCTTGTAGAAAAAATGCATTGGGACCAATGGCAGATTGAATGATGTAAGGGCCTTGCGATAAACTGTCAAATTTTCCATGCTTACCCTTATCCTCTCTCCTAGAGTCTCATTTGAGTACCTTGTCCCCAATTTTGAAATCACAAGCCTTTGTCCTCTTATCAAACCACTTCTTGATGTTCTCTTGCACTTTCTGAGCTCTGTTGTAGACTTCTTCCCTTGTCTGCTAGAGATGTTTGGTCTGATTGATTCTCCTCACCATGATATCTTCCTCTGACTGTATTTCTTGGACCAATTTTATCATTGGCACTCCCAAACTGGTAGGGAATACTGCATCTGCTCCATAAACTAACTGATAGGGAGACATTCCAATGGATTTCTTTGTTGTCAATCTGTTTGCCCATAAATCATGCACCAACTTATTATGCCATGATTTTTTATTGTCTTCAAGCAGCTTCTTGATGATGGTCACCAAACTCTTATTTGATGATTCTGCTAACCCATTACCCTGAGGATAATAAGTAGTAGAATGACCAAGTGCAATCTGATACCTGTGGCAAAAATCAATCATCTTTTTGGAACCAAATGCAGCAGCATTGTCAGTGATAATTTTCATAGGGCAGCCAAATCTAGATAGGATATGGTCTTCAAGGAATTTTATGATAACTGAGTCTGTGGCATTCCTAGAAGGGATGGCCTCTAGCCATTTAGTGAAAAAGTCAGTGGTTGTGAGTATCCATCTATGTTGGGAAAATGAAGCAGGATGGATTTCCCCTATGAATTCTAGGCCCCACTATTGGAAAGGGGCTTCAACAGTGATTGGTTGTAAAGGTAGGGGAAGGAGTTTTCTTTTGCCCTCAAAGATTTGGAATTTGTGGCAGGAAACTATCATTTTGTGGACATCTTGGAATAGGGTGGGCCAGTAATAGCCAGCTCTAAGGATTTTATTTGCAGTGGTCTTCCAATAAAGATGGCCTCCACACTCTCCTTCATGAAACTCATGCTTGATCCTATCTGCATCAACTTCAGGCAAACATTTAAGCAATAAACATTTGGCATTTTTCCAATATAAAAATTCATTTAAAATGCAATAATTTCTAGCTTTAAACTTTAAAAATCTTGCCTTTGTCTTAGATAAATCAGGAGGAGAATTGATATTTGTAAGCACATACAAGATATCAGCATACTAAGGTGAGTTTTGGAACTGTTCTTCAACAATGAGAGCTGGTAATCCTTCCTGTTCATCCAAAGCATCTACCATATTAATGTCAAGGGCTTGTAGGTTAGATTCAACCATCAATTGTGCCAAGCTTTGACCCTTGATGGGCTTAGTGGGTTTTATTTCCAAATCATATTCCATTATCACAGCAATCCACTTACCTCTCTTACCATCTGGATCTTGTGACAAAATTTCTTTCACCACTATACTAGGCACAAAGGCAATAATATGAGAATGTAAAATATACACTCTGAAATCCTTTAGGGCCTTTACCAAAGCATAGGCCTGTTTTTCCATGATATTATATCTCAAAGGTGCATCTCTTAATGCCTTGCTGAAAAATGAAATTGGTTGCTCTTGTCCTTATGTATTTCTCTGCAATAGGACAACAACTACAATATGTTTTGATGCAAATGAGAATATGAGGAAATCTTTGGTAAAATCAAGACTGATAAGGACTGGTGCTTGGGTGAGTGCGAGTTTTACCAGTTCAAAAGACTTTTTTGGCTTCTAGAGTCCATTTAACTCCTATTTCTTTCTTGAGCATGTTTGTCATGTTTCTAAGGAGCTCTGCTAGGTTGGGTATAAACCTCCTCAAGAAATTAATCTTTCAAATAAAGGACTGCAACTCTTTGATGTTTCTTGGGTGGCTAATCTACACTATTCCCTCAACCCTTTTTGGTCTAATTTAATCCCCTTTTCAGATATGATATGACCAAGAAGTTTACCTTCTTGGAGACCGAAAACTATCTTTTTGGGATTTAAAGATAACCAAAACCTTCTGCATTTCTCAAAGACTTTCCTCAAATGTTTAAGGTGTTCTTCATCAATTTTGGAATAAACTATAATGTCATCAAGTAAATTACAATGAAGTGGCCTATTTCTTCTGAGAATGCAATGTCCATGGCTCTCTAAAAGGTGGCACCGGCATTCATTAATCCAAAAGGCGTCTTCACATACATGAAAGTGACCCAAGGAGTGGTGAAAGTTGTTTTAAGTTGATCTTCTAGGAGTAATAAGACCTGGTTGTACCCTGAAAATCCATCTATCAGTGAAATCCTCCTAGAACCAACTACCCTTTGTAAGATGTGTTCCATTTTGGGCAAGGGGTAATTGTCTTTCAATGAGGCTCTATTAAGGTTTCTGAAATTGATACACAAACTAATTTCTCCTGTCTTTTTCGTTACAGCCACAAGGTTGGATACCCAATCTGAAAACCTCACAGGGACTATGATTCCAGCCTCATACATTTTCTTGATTTCTTTTTCTGCCAGGGGTAACTGTACAGGGTTTATTCTGCGCAGCTTTTGCCTAAAAGGTTTCTGGTTTTCTTTCAATGAAATCTTATGCTGGATGATCTTTGTGTCATAGGGCTTCAAATCTTCATAGCTCCAAGCAAAAACATCAACAAAATCTTTAAATAAATCAATGTATTTCTGTTTGATATGAGCTGGTAATGTTTTAGATAACTTTATCATTTTAGGCTTGTCTTTGCTACCTATATTTCATTCTTCAACATCAGATTCAGTGGTTTCTATAGTGGGCTTCTTTTCCACATCATTAAAATCAAAGAGGTCTTCTAGAGGTGCTAGTCCTCTGGGTATGCTTTTGTCTCTGGATTGCAGTACCTCTATGTATTCCTTATCTGTGTTCATGTATTCTTCTGTTTGGTTTTCAAATTATCTAGTCAACATGTTTATTTCTGCAGTAGGGAATGGTTTTTTTTCATCAGGGGGCTCTTTATCTAAAATATCTTCATTGAGCTTAAAGCTTGAATCAGGTAATTTAAACTCATTCCTAGAAAGTAGGAAATCCTCTATCTGTCTGTCACCCTCAAAGACTTGCCAATATTTTTCATTGTCTGATACTGTTGGTCTATGTTTTGTTTGAACAATGATCTGTTTATCACTAAGTGGTCTCTAATATGAACTAGCAGCACAGGCCAATCCATTGGCAAGTATGTTTTGACTTCTAGGGACAAATACAAGCTCATATTCTACAAATGTTTTCAACAAATCCATGGCATCATTTCTATATGCCCTTAATCTAGGATGTTCGACAGTGTATTCTCCATTTACTTATTTGATGACCAGTTTTGAGTCTCCATGAACAACTATCCTTTTAGCTCCTAGTTTTTTCAATAGATGCAACCCTAAGAGGAGAGCTTCATACTCTGCTATGTTATTTGTGCATTTAAATTTTAGCTTGAAGGAATGACTCTCAGCGTAATTGTTTTCAATATTGTGCAACCATACCCCAGCTCCTGCATTCCTTTTAGTGCAAGACCCATCAACTCTCATGCTCCATAAGGGATTGTTAGCAGATTTGTTAGTAGTTTCCTCCCTACTGTCATCTTGTTTCCTGAGGTTAGTAAGCTGATGGGTAATCTGTTCTCTATAGTCTTGGTTCTGATTTTCTAATTCTGCAGATTGTTCAAATGTTTCTCTCTTGTTTTCCTCTGTATCTAGAGTTGCCATTATGTTTGGGTTTGTGGGCTCTACTCTGATGTTTGAGTTTTTATTCTCTAGCTCTTGATCATCTGTAAACTCATCATTGTAAAGAATAAAAGAGTCTAGGTCTTTGTGGACAGAGTAAAGAGGATAATTTTCTGGTTTCTCTGGGATTCTTACCATAAATTTCATGTGTGCTTCCCTATATAGTCTTTTAAACTAGCTGAAAACCGGGATAGTGGCATATTTCATGTCCATTTGCATTATACCTTGTAGCTTGGCACCCCATGATCTTGATAACAGCATGCCATAATTAGGAGGTACATCAGCCACTACAACATCCATTACCATGCACTTGGTTGGGATTTGGGTCAAATTTACACAGAGGTCTTTGATTAGGCCCAAACATTTCAGTCTGCTAGATTCAAAAGAATATAAATCCTTATATGGTCTGGTTATCTCTAGGCCTAATTTTTCCATGATCACTTTGGGCATGAGATTGTGTGAAGCCCCTGAGGCATGCATAGCATTATGTAGGATTTTTTCATGGATATTTAGACTGACATAGAAAGGAGGCACTACTCCTTCCTTAAATTTCCCTTCAATTTTTGGGCCAAACAAGAGAGCTGGTTGATCATCATTTAAGTTAACAATGTCACTGTTTTCTCCTAAGTTTAAAGCTTTCAAGATTTGACATTTATATGCATCCTGGGTGGCCAACTCAGTGAGAGGGACAGAAATTTTGTTTTTGGCAATCTCACTTTCCAAATTGAAAGAAGCTTGTTTCTTTGAAAGGCTCAATTATGTTTTGTTGGTCACTATTTTATTGGCAGAATCAGCTTGCTGATTTTCACTATGTAAATTGGTTGAAGCTATTTTTTTCAGGAGCACTAGCTGCAATGCTAGTGCTGCTAGTTTCTTGACTTGGTTTATCAATGGTTTGGATGTATTTGTCCTTTTTTTTTCCAGAACTCTCAGTTGTTGTTTTATTGCTTTAAAAAGTCCCTTTAGGAGTCTTTTCAGGTATTTTCTTGATGGTGATTTCAGAGGTTTTTGGTTTGGGAGTATCTAGGTTCTTTTTTCTTCTGAGATCATATTGTTCTCGGACCTGCATTATGGCATTCTCGAATCCTAACCTATAGTCTTCAGATTCTAACCCTTCCTCATCCCAATGTGTGTATGAGGTCTGGTTATCTTCTGTGAAAAAGGTGCGATCTTGGTTATCTACTTCTACCATGTTCATGGTAGTTCCCTCGGGCTCTTCTATTACTCCCTCATCCTCATCAAGGAATTTTTTTTGGAATGGAGGTATGATTTTTTGGTCAGAATCCCTTTGTATATTGGGATGAGTGTTTCTCCTAAAGTTTTGGTTCTGTTTTTGAGACTGATTTCTATTTTGATTATTGGCTTGGACAACCATTTTCTCCATCATTCTTTCTAGCCTCTCCATGTTTTTGGCTAGATTATCAAATTTGGAATCAGATGTAGAAGCTGTGGTGTCTTCCCTATAGTTTACCTTTTTTTCAGCCCTCATCCTAGCTCTTTTTTCAATTAAGTTTTCTTCTACACTCACAGCTCCCCTCTCCATGTCCTCTAGAGTTGAATAGTCTCTCTCCCTTAGTTGATAGGCCATGTCAGCATCGAAACCCTCAGGATATTTCACTATGGCCATTCCTTGGGGAGGTTTCATGTGGGGTGGAAGAGCATTGTAGACACTGTTAAACTTGGTGGAGTAATCATGAACACTCTCCCCCTGATTTCTTTTAAGACATTTATACTCTGCTAATATTTGTAGAGGGTTGCTTTTTATTTCCCATTTGTTTATGAAAGCTTGATGTAAAGAGGGAAGGTCATTGATGCTATTAGGAGTTAAGCCTTTAAACCACTCTTTTACTTCTCCTCCTAAAATTTGAGCAAATATTCTCATCTTAATAGTCTCATCTTCTATTTCCATATAATCAAAAACATCTTCCATCCTATCTACATGTTTTTGAGCTGTGGTAGATTATTTTCCAGTGAAATGGGGAATTTTAGATTGATAGTCATTGGGTAAAGGAACTAGAGGCTGTGGAAACTCTAGGGGAGCATACCATGTTGCCATGATAGTGTTTTGTGGGGTGAAAGGAGTGGCTTGGACAGCAGGTATGTGGATGACAGAAATGTTTGGACCAACCACAGACTGTTGAGCAGACTTAGGGTGAGAGAGACCCAAGTTATGAATGAGGTGTATGTCAGGAGCTGTTGATGGAGGGGTTCCTCTGTCACTAATATGTTGACCACTATGCGGTGGTGAACTTGGAGGCTCAAATTCTGTCTGATCTATACCACTAAATGACTTAGTTCTTGGTAAATTACTTGGTAAATCTAAATCAACTTAGGTATCTGATAGAGCTGCAAGGTTTTCAGGTGCTGAGTTAGCTCTATGAATGGGTATGACAATAGTTGGATCCCTAGAGGCGGGAGACTTCCTAAGAATGCTCTCTGGATTTTCAATTATTTTAGGGGGATTTGGATCAAGATAAGATCTAGTATGGATTTTTCTTGAAGCCAGTATGTTAAGTTTTCAGACTCAATGAAGAATAATATGTCTTTGATGTTCAATTTAAGGTGTTAGACTAGTTATAAGGCACAAGGGTTTTTTATTTTGTTTGTTTGGTTGGGAAACATGAACGAAGGGTTTAAAGTATGGTAAACGAATGAGTAGAGAAGGATTTTGGGCAATGGGGAGACAATTCAAAGAGAACTCAAGTCCATTGGGAAATGGGGTCATAAAAGTGTTTACTTGAATATTTTGCATTGTCATAAATGATTTTTCTTTTATCCCTTGCATTCATTATTGAAGGAAATTTTCCTGAAACTAAATAATTAGCAATATCAGCAAACCAAGGAGTTTGAGTAGAAATTGCAAAAAGATATTCATCAGGAAATTGATCTTCAACTGGAGTGTCATCTTTGATATTTTGGAGTCTAGATAGGAAATCAGCTACTGTGTTTTGTTTTAGAGGCCTATCTAGAATAGTAATGTTGAATTCTTGTAAGAGCAATAACCATCTTATGAATCTGCCATTAGTAATTGACTTGTTCATTAAGTATCTAATTGCAGAATGATCAGTGTGAACAAAAGTTTCATAGCATGTTATATAGTGTCTGAATTTGTTTATCGCATGAACAACAGCTAAAAACTCTTTTTCAGTTACAGTATAGTTTAACTCTGCAGGAGTCAATTTTTTACTGGTATAATAGATGGCATAAGGAATCAAATATTTTTGTCCCAATACTGCTCCTAGAGTTGTATCAGAAGCATCTGTTGAGATATGAAAAGGTAACTTCTAGTTAGGTCCCCTTAATATAGGTGCTTCAGAAATTTTGGTTTTCAGGGTCTCAAAGGCTAACTAGCAATCAGAATTCCACTTGAATTCACATTCTTTGGTAAGCAATTTGAAGAGTGGAGATGCTATCTTGGTGAAGTTTTCTATAAACCTCCGATAATATCCCTGTGATCCTGAAAAAAAAACGTATTTTTGACAACTTGGAATGAATGAGTTCGAGGCAAGCTTTAACTTTTGTCCTTGACTCTAATCCCATCCCACAAGTATTGATGCCCCAAAAGCGTACCAGCAAAGTAAGTATGCAAACATTTTCATGACTAAAGTAAAATATTTGCTTTGACTTCATTTCATTAAAAAAATTTCCAAGTTTTCTAAGCTTCTTCAAAGTGTTTCCATAAGCGCGAAATCATCATAACACCTCTACACAATCATATTGAGTGGAAAAAATTTAATACGCACGGAAGATATTGCGGTGTGCATAATCCAAATGGCAATGCTCGACAACATAGTCTGACCAGAACGAGGTAAATATGGAATTGTCTTGACCAAGGCTTGCCCTACTTGGATTTGATTGTAACCACTAAACCCATCTAGGAATGAGAAGTACTTTTTGCCAGCTAATGTATCTAACACTTGATCTATGAAAGGTAAGAGAAAATGGTCTTTAAGAGTAGCTTTGTTTAATTCCCGGTAGTCAACACATACCCTCCATTTACCATTTTTCTTTGGCACAATTACCAAAGGAGAAACCCACTGACTATTTGAAATGGGATAGATGAAGTTGACATTTAACAATTTTTGCAATTCTTCTTTAACAATCTCCCTAAGATTTGGATTCATCCGTCTTTGAGGTTGTCTAATTGGTTTGCAATTTTCCTCTATATAGATGTGATGAGTGCAAGTCTTGGGGCTTACCCCTTTCATGTCAGTGTACTCCCATGCATATGCAGAAGAGTGTCTCTGTAATATTTTGACTAACTTTTCTTGTTGAGATTTCTCTAGGTTCTTATTTATATTCAAAGTTTTGCCTAGAAAGATCTCACTTGTAGAGCTGCCAAATTTATCCATAGAATGAAGAGACATCTGTCTTGATGACAAAAACCCAATATTGGATCCCTCTTGAAATGATTCATGTTTGTGTTCTGGAGAGGATTCAAAGTTTTCTAGAGTATTCAAAATTTGATTATCTTCACTAATTTCTGAAATTGTGAAGAGAGGTTGTAAATCTTCTTCATCCTCTATCCATTGAGTGTCATCTAAATCTGTAATTGTCCTAGCTGGAGGATATAAAGTGAATTTCTTAGTTGAACTACCATCAGAGATATACATATCACCGGATCTACAACTAATAAAATCATCAGCTGTAGCCAACCAAGGTCTTCCTAATATAACAGGATGTCCTCCTAGATTATTCTTAGGAGTTAGGATCATGAAATCCACAGGGTACTCCCAAGAATCTAGGGACACTGGAATGTCTTCTATTACCCCATATGGTTTGATCACAGATCTGTCTGCTAATTGTAATAATGTGGGTGTAAAGAGAAGATTAGGAAGTTTCAGTTTATCCATGATTTGTCTACTCATGATATTGATTGCTGCTCCTAAATCAATGAGTGTGTTTTGGATTTCAATTCCATTGATGTAAATTTTAACAACTGGATTTCCTGGGTCAAGATACTTTGGAATAGCAATCTTGCCCATCATAATGTCTGTTATTTTTCCTGCCAGTTGAATTTTCTTTGTTTCTCTTATTCTTTTTCTTGTTTTCTTCATGCTCAACTCCTTTATTGTTTTAGCTAAAATTGGAATTTCCTTGATGGCTTGTAATAATGGAATTTTAATGCAAACATTTCTCAGCTCATCTAGGAAATCATAATTAGGCACCATAATTTGTTTTTCTACACCTCTATCAATTTGCAATATTTCTGGAAAGGGAGGTATAGAAGTAGATGTGGATGGTTGCTCTAATACAGGAGTTGAAATTATTGAATCTTTTTGCTTTAATTTTTCAGTGTTTGGGTCTTGAAAAGATGTGTCTTCCTCAAGACTTTTATTCACCCGTAGAGAGTCTTCCTTAGAGTTATCTTGTTCTTGTATGATCACAGAAGGTTTCCTCTTTTCAAGTATTCTTCCAGACCTAAGTTGAACATCACTAAGGTCTAGAGGAGTAATTAAATAAGTTGGAAACTGTTGGCCTTCTATCATGTATGTGTTATGAGGATTTTTATTATTGGGGTTTGGTATGGGTTGAGCAGGCAATTGATTTTATTTTTGAGGGAATGGTAATGAAAGTGGTTGATTTTGATGTGGTTGGTTCTGATGATGTTGTTGAGGATTTTGTTGAAAATTTTGTTGAAGATTTTGAGGAAAATTTTGTTGAGGATTTTGAGGATAAAAATGTGGATATGGTGGATAGGATGGTGGATACTGATAATATGGAGAGTATCTTCCATAGGGACCTTGTGATACTTGTGCCCAAGCTTGAGATTGATTTTGAAATTGGGGCCAAGGTTGCTGCCAAGAATTCCAAGGTGGAGGTTGATTATACATTTGATCATGGAATCCTTGTGTCTGAGATCCCTGCCAAGGTCTTCTAGATACAAAGTTAAGAGAATCTGTGGGGTCTGTAGGAGTTTCTTCTTGAAAAAAAGCCTTGAGACCAGGAAGAGAAGGACAATTCTTAGTCTCATGTTTCTCAGAACAAATAACACAGGTTTCTACAACTTTTACATCTAGAGGACACTCTCTCAAGGCATGTTTCTTCCTACATTTGGGACAAAAGATTGCCAAAGCATCAGATTCAGCCTTTTGCTTGTTTTGTATCTTGAGGGTGTCTATTTGTTCACTAAGACTCCCTAAGATGTCAGATTTAAAGTCATCAAGCATGTGTCCTATTTCTGATCTACTTACTGTCCCAGAAGCAGATTTACTTGCCCTTGCAAGAGCAGGATCTCTTGGACCTTTGACAGTTTTAGATTTCCCTCTTGAAAGGTTGATACATAACTCAGATATTTCAGGTAATGTGAGTTGTGATATATCTCCTTTTCCCATCATGTTAAGGATATCCAACCATTCATCCCTAATTGTTTTCAACAAAAGAGCTTTTAAGGTGTCTTGATCTAGGTTTTCCATTTTTTCTCTTTTGATGTTGTAATGAAATCTCTCCAACAAATATTCCAAGTTTTCAACTTCTTTTTGTAACATCTTAAAGACTTCTTCCTTATGATTGACCGGCATACAATAATCCAGATACCTCTCTAGAAATGCTTGTTTCATGTCTTCCCATGTCCTAATAGAACTGTTAATCAAACTCATAAACCACTTCAATGCTGCTCCTTTCAAGGTTGAAGGAAATAATTTCAGTTTTTGAGCATCTTGTAAGTAGTCATAAGTTCTACACAGAACTTCGAATTCAAATAGGAACGTTTCAGGATCTTCAGTTTTAAGTCCATAGAAGTTTGGAAGGACATAGGGTGAAATGTTTTTCATGGTTGTATTGGTTTCTTCATCAATTATAGGGAACCCAAAAGAGCTTCCTATTTCTCTTCTACCTCTTCCTCCATCTGCACCTCTACCTCCTTCTCCTCTACCTCTACCTCTACCTCCAAATAGTATGTGTTCTCCATTAAAGACTCCTCCTCCTGCTTCTTCTGCCATGATTGACTCTCCTGTGGAAGTGGAAAGATTTGTGTCCCTAACAGGATTTTTTAGATCTTCTTTTATGGTAGGTTTAGTGGATGAAGTGGAAGGTTTCTCTAATGGAATAGTTGACCTTAGATCTTCTAGAAGTCCAGGATCAGTAAAGGATGGAATGTGGGTCTGAGTTGAAGGTGTACTAGCTCTGGATCTAGATGAAACAAGTGGTGTTCTAGAAATCAAACTTCTGCTTCTGCTGCTTATGAATCTTCCCCTTGAATCTCTCTCTCTACGCATATAATTGTTTTTGGATGCTAAGAAACAAAGGTTACCTAGTTTTCACTTCCCTGGCAACGACGCCAAAATGTTTGGTCTCAACCTAGTCTCCTAAATTGAGTTCATTTAATTGTCAACCAGGGTTGGTAAACTGCTGAAGTGAAGTGCACTGTATGTGCCTAGGTGTTTGTCTCTTAATGCGTTGTGTTTAGTGTTTTATGATGTTTTGGTCTTTTGTGATGATTTATGATGTTTTTGGTCTTTTGGTGGTTTTTTTATGTTCACAAGGAAAATGTCTAAAAAGCTAGTGGAAAGAAGCTACTGGTTAAAAACAGAGTGAAGCCTAATTGGTTGATGACAAATGACAAATGCAAATGCAAATACTGAAACAAAATCAAACCTAAACTATGACTAAGCAAAATAAAAAGCTTGATAATGACTTTAAGGAAATGAATCAAAACATAAACTTAACTTGTCCAATTCTTTCATCAAAGGTATTTTGGGAGAGCTTGAGAAGTGGTTAGCTAAGTATACAAATTCTCCTAACTAAACAATTAAACAATCAGCTTATAATGAGACAACATTTTATCCATGATTAAGGATTTGTGAAAACATATTTGGAGGAAAAAATTGGTACCATCATAAGATCTCTGCTCTAAGACTAGTTCCTAACTCTATTTTGCAACTTAGTTTAACATCACTAAACCTTACTCCAAAGTTATAGATTTTCTTTTAAAGTAGTCTTTTGAGGAAAGAGCTACATTTGAAGTTCCAAAAGTTGCAAAGCCTAGAAACTTGAAAATGACAATATTACTGTTCAGATGGTTATGAGTCAATTATGGATTTGGAACAAAAAGAGATTTTGTAAATAATGAAGGCTGTATTGTTTAAGTTTAACAACTAATGTAATCTAATATGCAATGGATGACAACTAAATGTGGAATAAAAATACAATGAGTTAAGCTAAAACTGAACTAAGATGTCACTAGTCTAAAACAGTGCTGAACTAACAAGCCATTATCAAACTTAAAACAAAATAATAGAGCATGAATTGAATGCAATTTGACTCCGGAGTACCCTAACTAAGTTATCATGCATTAATCTATGGGATTCTACAGCCTGTTTTTTCCATCATGATTGGTATTTTGGAAGAGCTTCTTAGAACAATCCTGACTGTACAATTTAGTGCAAATGCAAACATAAAGACTGAAAGAAATTTAAAAACTAAGACATCACAACTATCTCCTACCCATCATTATGGTATTTTGGAAGGGCATTTTAAGAGTAAGATCAGCTATGCTACTTAGTGCAAACAAAAAACTGAAACGTTCAGTATCACAGTCATGCCTTAGACATCATAAGGATTTTTTGGAAGATTTTGCTTAGTACAAGTTCAACTGTGATAGTGAACAAAATAAATTACAAGTAAATCCTACAACACTATAGCCATTTCCCATTCATTATCATAATCTTTTGGAAGAGTTTCTTCTTTTGGAAGAGTTCTTAGAACAAGTATAACTATAGTGGCTAATGAAATTAACTACGAACTCAAACTTCAAAAACGTAAAAACAACTAAGATACTTATCTAAATTATGAAAGTAAAGCCGTGCAGGAGGCAGGGGCCCTCTACCACCAGACGAAATCTAACTCCAAATCAACTCAACGCGTTCAAAGCAATGTTGTCCTCTTTATTAAAGTAGAAATAACTTGAAACAGAGTATTCTTCGTTTTTAGAAATATAGCATGAAATCTAAGCAAAATCTAGCCTATCTCTCGGTTTCCCAAGTGTTTTTATAACAAATTTACATAACAGAACTTGCAACAATACAGGGATCCTTGTCTTTCCTTATCAAAATCACATTAGGCCTCTGAAGATGGCAACGTAAAGAGAAAAAGGACATCTGGACTAAGACAGTCCTATTAGAAGTCTTCTTCCTTAAATGAGTTCCCACGTACCAAAACCACGTCCAGAATTCGGTTCTTCCTTCATGGTGAGCAACGAATGATGTGGACATGACGTGGAATATACCCATATGTGGTTTTTCTTGAGAGGACACCTGGAACATGCCTGAACGTGAAGACAGCTGCAGAATTTCCGGTTAGCTACGAAATGTCTGCATTCTGCAGCTAGTTCCGGTCAAAATGCATTACAATGACAAAAATCACAAAACTTAGCAAGTTAGCCATGTTCATCATTCTAAAAGTAATTTTAACTAAATTCATTGATCAATTGGGTCTGGGATAACAATGGACAAAGGAAAATGAGGTAAAGTAAGATGAAAGAAAGAACAATCTTGAGGCTCAACATACCCCCACTGCTGACTTCTTGCATGTCCTCATGCAACTTATTCCATAAACTCAGAGGCTTCTGCAAGAACATCTAATCCTCTCCTTCTTCTTTTCCTGGAAGCTAAAGATCTTTTGGGTTTTCTAATGACAAGTTTGAACCTTAAGTTGATAAGTGCCCTGATTAGCTTCTTGTTCCTCTTTTTCAACTTTTCATTAGCCTTTTCCACTTTGTCCATTTGTAGAGATAAGGTTGAGTTCATATTGGTTTTGAGTTTGACTTGTTCCTTCAGAATATCATTCTCATTTTTAATGTGTCTACTAAGTATTTCTAGCTCATACCTATCCCTTCTTAACACATCTATTTCGGACAGTGGAGGACTAGGGGTTCTATCTCTACTCTCTGAAGCTTTCCTTTCCAATGTTTCAACATAGTCATAAACTTCTTGCTGAGCAGGGTCAATTTCAGGGGTTTCTTCATTAAAATCTTCTTCAACATCTTCAATAGATGTTTCCTCATCTTCTATATTTATCACCCTTGTTTGTTTGATCTGAGTTTTCCTTAGTTTCCCCCTGAGTCTATGGCTTCTTCTTGGCTAGGATGATCCCTCTCCTTTTTCTATGGCAGATTTTCTGATTACCCTCTCTTTCTTGAGTTGTCTCTTAATTTGAGTCAACTTCTCTGAGATTATTTCTTCACTAATTTCTTGTACTGTTTTGTCAATTTCAATTTTAGAGGCTCTCCATTTTCTGCTTCTCCTTGTAGGCTGTTGTTCAGGTGATGGCTCTTTTGGCTCTTCAAAATGATTTCTTATCAAGAAATTATCCCAAGTATCATTTGTTTTGGCTAAATGGTGTTCAATTAAAATCTTAACCAAGCCATGATGGTATAGAGTTGTCTCTAAAAATTGGACCCTTCTTTGAACACAAGAAGCCATATTTTTCAAACTTTGAAGCAAGAAATAGGGTAAGTTTAACTCTTCCTCCAGAAAATGCATTATCAGTCTAATATGGTAAACATAAAATGTTCCATATCTACCTTCACATGTGATAAATTTTTGCAGAATAAGCAATATATTTCTCCATTTATTTTTCAATGCAGAACTTGGAATTCCCTTCTTAAACACAGTGACATCCATACCTAGTGATTTTAGAATTTGCTTCCATGATTCATTATGGAATTCTCTGTTTTTGAACCATCTCTCTCCATTTCTAAGCAATCATGTTGCTTCTGCAATGAAAACCTCGGTGACAGTGAATTTAACATCTCCCACTTCAACCTCAGCTCCTTGAAATGACCTTGCAAATGTTTTAGTGACTTATTTGTGGAAGCCATTAAATTTCTCAAGAAATTGTAGCCATCCTACCTGTTGCAACATTTATCTACTTTGAGGGTATCCTTCCAGATATTTTGTACCCACTGGTTCAGTTCTTACAATGAGGCCCATAATTCTTTCTTCAATCTTCAGATTAATACTCTTTCTGCCCACGGAAACAATAACTTCAGCCTTCAAACTGATATACTTCTGGTTCACGGTGACAATGGCTTCAATCTTCAAACTGATATACCTCTGGTTGACAGTGACAATAACTTCAAATTCCACACTGATATACCTCTGTTTCTCGGTGATAATGGCTTCAAATTCCACACTGATATATCTCTGCGTTTACGGTGATAATGCCTCAATCTCTGCTCACGGTGACAGTGCTTCAGTCTCTGCTCATGGTGATAATGTTTTAATCTCTGCTCACGGTGATAGGGATATCTCGGAATGAAATGATGAAGGGCTGGCTACGGAATGGAGTGATGGAGGTAGTTACGGAATGAGTTAATGAAGTGAGGTGAAGAAAACAAATTAATGAGTGAAAAGACTGCGGAGATTTTTTTTACAACGGAAAAAAAAATCATCATTAAATGATTTGGCTGGGTGACGTGAGGAAATCAAACACTTCAGCCTTTTTAACCGCTTAAATGATGGTTGGGTATAGAATTTGAAATGAGAGATTTTTATCCAAAGTTTGTGGAGGGTATATTGGACATGATCAATAAAAATAATCAAAAAAACTTTTTCAAATGATTCATAACTAAAACTATTCTAAAGTTTATGATATGCCATTATAATCAAAACTTGTTACCTTTGCTTTTCATTTGATTTTTGTGGTCTTTGTCTTCTTTGTTCTCCTTTGGAAGAGTCTTCATAAACCTTCTTGATTCTTCTTATTCATGGATATACTGGATCATCTTGTTGCAATTGAAATGTCTGCTGATTAGTGTCTTCAGGACCTGTAGCTGCGGAATGACTGTCTGGCTGCGGAAAGTCTGATCAGCTGCAGAATGTCTGTTAAGCTGCATAATGTACTTGTAGAGCATTTTAATCATGGAATGGAGTGGTTTGGGATATAAGTGAAATGTTATATGGCATGAATGAAGATGGATGATGAGTCATGATATGTATGAAGTGGATGATGAAATGGAATGGATTCAATTTATGAAATGGAGTGGAAGAATATAAGAAATGGCCTGCAATCCATGACATGTGTTATTCATTTGCAGCAAGACATCAAACTTTAAATTTTGACATGGAAATGAGGTGGATGGAGTATGGAATAAGATGAATGATATATGGAATGAAGTGAAGTATGAATGAATGAATGAAATGGAGTATGGATGGATAAGTGAATGGAATGAAATGAAATGAGATGGATCATAAGTACAATGGATCTGAACTTATGAATTTGTAACAGCTGCTTGCAAAAACAAAATGGGAAAAGTTAGAGTGTCAGAAAGACTCTGATTTTCACCCTATCTTTTCTGTATAAACATGCCAATCAATGATTGGTTTTCATGTTTATACCTTATTTTTATTTTTTATTTTTTTATTTTTTTATTTTATTTTATTTTATTTTATTTATTTATTTATTTTTTTCAAAAGAAATGCTTCAAAAAATTCAATCAAGTTTATGAAGAAGAAATATTCTTCTTCATTAACTTCACATCACTGTTTTCCTGGAACTTCTTGACAAATTCTTCTCTTGAGAGTGGTTTGTGATACAGTTTCAATCTATGACCATTCACAAGAAAAGTGACCTCTTCTTCATCTATTGTCTTGATTTTTACTGCTCCATTGTCAAAAATTTCAACAATTTCATATGGCCCAAGCCAATGTGTTTGAAATTTACCTTGAAAATCCTTGAATTTTGAATCAAACAAAAGAGCCCAGTCACCTTCTTTGAATTTCTTCTCTTTGATGTACTTGTCATGCCATCTAGTCCTTTGCTGTTGGACTAGACTTGTTTTCTGAACTGCATCTTGTCTGATCTCATCCAATTCATTAATCTGCTCCAACCTATGCTTTTGTGCCTCTGTTAAATCAAGTCCTAGCTGAACTGCCATTTTGAAAGTTTGAATCTGGAACTCTATGGGAAACAAAACTTGTTTTCCATAAACAAGTTCATAAGGAGTATGGCCTGTTGTGTTTCTCCATGTAGTTCTATAGGCCCACAAGGCTTCAGGAAGCCTATCTACCCAATCTCTTCTATGTAAATGAACAATCTTTGTTAGGATTCCTTCAATGACCTTATTAGTAGATTCCACTTGACCATTTTCTTGTGGATGATAAGGAGTAGATTTTCTATGCCTGATTTTGTACCTCTCCATCATTTGCTCCACTAGCCTTGATGTAAATTGAGCTCCTTGATCTGTAACAATTTCCCTTGGGACACCAAAACGAGTAAAAATGTCCTCAAAAATAAAAGTAACTACAGATGCTTCATTAGCAACAAGTAATGGCTTGGCTTCTACCCATTTAGTAACATAATCAGTGCAAACTAATATATATCTCTTCTGTCTTGATGGAGGACTAATAGGTCCTACAAAATCCAAAGCCCATTTTTCAAAAGGTTCAATATGTACCCGAGGTTGTAATGGCATCTCACCTGAAGGAGAAGGTTTCCCTACCCTTTGGCAACTGTCACACCTTTTGACATACTCTTTAGCATCTTTAAACAAGGATGGCCAATAATATCCTAAATTAAAGATCTTATAGGTTGTCCTCTTATCAGCAAAGTGTCCGCCACAAGGTTCATCATGACATGCTTTGAGAATCTCAGGCATCTCATCTTCACGAACACACCTTCTAATGATCAAATCTCGACCTGTCTTGTACAACTCATTAGCAACCCATGAATATTTTGCACTGTCACAAATGATTTTTCTTTTATCCCTTGCATTCATTATTGAAGGAAATTTTCCTGAAACTAAATAATTAGCAATATCAGCAAACCATGGAGTTTGAGTAGAAATTGCAAAAAGATATTCATCAGGAAATTGATCTTCAACTGGAGTGTCATCTTTGATATTTTTGAGTCTAGATAGGAAATCAGCTACTGTGTTTTGTTTTCCAGGCCTATCTAGAATGGTAATGTTGAATTCTTGTAAGAGCAATAACCATCTTATGACTCTACCATTAGTAATTGATTTTTTCATTAAGTATCTAATTGCAGAATGATCAGTGTGAACAAAAGTTTCATAGCCTGTTATATAGTGTCTGAATTTGTTTATGGCATGAACAACAGCTAAAAACTCTTTTTCAGCTACAGTATAATACTGCTCCTAGAGTTGTATCAGAAGCATCTGTTGAGATATGAAAAGGTAACTTCCAGTTAGGTCCCCTTAATATAGGTGCTTCAGAAATTTTGGTTTTCAGGGTCTCAAAGGCTAACTGGCAATCAGAATTCCACTTGAATTCACAGTCTTTGGTAAGCAATTTGAAGAGTGGAGATGCTATCTTGGTGAAGTTTTCTATAAATCTCCGATAATATCCTGTAAATCCTAGAAAACTCCTAACATCTTTTTGACAACTTGGAATAGATAAGTTAGAGATGACTTCAACTTTTGACTCATCAACTCTAATCCCATCCTCTGAAATGTGATGCCCCAAAACAATACCTTCAGTAAACATCATGAAACATTTCTCATGACTAAGTGAAAGATTTGCTTCCTGACATCTCTTTAAAACTTTTTCCAAGTTTGCTAAAGCTTCTTCAAAAGTGTTTCCATAAACTGTGAAATCATCCATGTATACCTCTACACAATCATGTATTAGATCTGGAAAAAATTCCTAATACTGCCCTTTGGAATGTTGCAGGTGCATTGCATAATCCAAATGGCAATACTCGGTAAGCATAGGTACCCCATGGACAGGTAAATGTGGTTTTATCTCGATCTTCAAGTGCTACTTGGATTTGGTTGTAACCACTAAACCCATCTAGGAATGAGAAGTACTTTTTGCCGGCTAATGTATCTAACACTTGATCTATGAAAGGTAAGGGAAAATGGTCTTTAAGAGTAGCTTTATTTAGTTCCCGGTAGTCAACACATACCCTCCATTTACCATTTTTCTTTGGCACAATTACCAAAGGAGAAACCCACTGACTATCTGAAATAGGATAGATGAATTTGACATTTAACAATTTTTGCAATTCTTCTTTAACAATCTCCCTAAGATTTGGATTCATCCGTCTTTGAGGTTGTCTGATTGGTTTGCAATTTTCCTCTATATAGATGTGATGAGTGCAAGTCTTGGGACTTATCCCTTTCATGTCAGTGTATTCCCATGCATATGCAGAAGAATGTCTCTGTAATACTTTGACTAACTCTTCTTGTTGGGATTTTTCTAGGTTCTTATTTATATTCAAAGTTTTGCCTGGAAAAATTTCACTTGTAGAGCTGCCAAATTTGTCCATAGAATGAAGAGACATCTGCCTAGATGAAAAAAACTCAATATTGGATCCCTCTTGAAATGATTCATGTTTGTGTTCTGGAGAGGATTCAAAGTTTTCTAGAGTATTTAGAATTTGATTATCTTCACTAATTTCTGAAATTGTGAAGAGAGGTTGTAAATCTTCTTCATCCTCTATCCATTGAGTGTCATCTAAATCTGTAATTGTCCTAGCTGGAGGATATAAAGTGAATTTATTAGTTGAACTACCATCAGAGATATACATATCACCGGATCTACAACTAATAAAATCATCAGCTGTAGCCAACCAAGGTCTTCCTAATATAACATGATGGCCTCCTAGATTATTCTTAGGAGTTAGGATCATGAAATCCACAGGGTACTCCCAAGAATCTAGGGACATTGGAATGTCTTCTATTACCCCATCTGGTTTGATCACAGATCTGTCTGCTAATTGTAATAATGTGGGTGTAAAGAGAAGATTAGGAAGTTTCAGTTTATCTATGATTTGTCTACTCATGATATTGATTGTTGCTCCTAAATCAATGAGTGTGTTTTTGATTTCAATTCCATTGATGTGAATTTTAACAACTGGATTTCCTGGGTCAAGATACTTTGGAATAGCAATCTTGCCCATCATAATGTCTGCTATTTTTCTTGCCAGTTGAATTTTCTTTGTTTCTCTTATTCTTTTTCTTGTTTTCTTCATGCTCAACTCCTTTATTGTTTTGGCTAAAATTGGAATTTCCTTGACGGCTTGTAATAATGGAATTTTAATGCAAACATTTCTCAGCTCATCTAGGAAATCATAATTAGGAACCATAATTTGTTTTTCTACACCTCTATCAATTTGTAATCTTTCTGGAAAGGGAGGTATAGAAGTAGATGTGGATGGTTGCTCTAATACAGGAATTGAAATTATTGGATCTTTTTGCTTTAATTTTTCAGTGTTTGGGTCTTGAAAAGATGTGTCTCCCTCAAGACTTTTATTCACCCGTAGAGAGTCTTCCTCGGAGTTATCTTGTTCTTGTATGATCACAGAAGGTTTCCTCTTTTCAAGTATTCTTCCAGACCTAAGTTGAACATCACTAAGGTCTAAAGGAGTAATTAAATAAGTTGGAAATTGTTGGCCTTCTATCATGTATGTGTTCTGAGGATTTTTATTATTAGGGTTTGGTATGGGTTGAGCAGGCAATTGATTTTATTTTTGAGGGAATGGTAATGAAAGTGGTTGATTTTGATGTGGTAGGTTCTGATGATGTTGTTGAGGATTTTGTTGAAAATTTTGTTGAAGATTTTGAGGAAAATTTTGTTGAGGATTTTGAGGATAAAAATGTGGGTATGGTGGATAGGATAGTGGATACTGATAGTATGGGGAGTATCTTCCATAGGGACTTTCTGATCCTTGTGGCCAAGCTGGAGATTGATTTTGAAATTGAGGCCAAGGTTGTTGCCAAGAATTCCAAGGAGGAGGTGGATTATACATTTTATCATGGAATCCTTATGTTTGAGGTCCCTGCCAAGGCCTTCTAAATACAAAATTGAGAGACTCTGTGGAATCTGGAGGAGTTTCCTCCTGAAAGACAGCTTTGAGACCAGGAAGAGAAGGACAATTCTTGGTCTCATGTTTTTCAGAAAATATGACACAGGTCTCTACAACTTTTACATCCAATGGACACTCTCTCAAGGCATGTTTCTTTCTACATTTGGGACAAAAGATTGCCAAGGCATCAGATTCAGCTTTTTGCTTGTTTTGTATCTTAAGGGTGTCTATTTGTTCACTAAGACTCCCTAAGATGTCAGATTTGAAATCATCAAGCATGTGTCCTATTTCTGATCTACTTACTGTCCCAGAAGCAGAATTACTTTCCCTTGCAAGAGCAGGATCTCTTGGACCTTTTATAGTTTTAGATTTCCCTCTTGAAAGGTTGATACATAACTCAGATATTTCAGGTAATGAGAGCTGTGATATATCCCCTTTTCCCATCATGTTAAGGATATCCAACCATTCATCCCTAATTGTTTTCAACAAAAGAGCTTTTAAGGTGTCTTGATGTAGGTTTTCCATTTTTGCTCTTTTGATGTTGTAATGAAATCACTCCAACAAATATTCCAAGTTTTCATCTTCTTTTTGTAACATCTTAAACACTTCTTCCTTATGATTGACCGGCATACAATAATCTAGATACCTCTCTAGAAATGCTGTTTCATATCTTCCCATGTCCTAATAGAACTGTTGATCAAACTCATAAACCACTTCAATGCTGCTCCTTTCAAGGTTGAAGGGAATAATTTCAGTTTTTGAGCATCTTGTAAGTAGTCATAAGTTATACACAGAACTTCAAATTCAAATAGGAAGGTTTCAGGATCTTCAGTTTTAAGTCCATAGAAGTTTGGAAGGACAGAGGGTGAAATGTTTTTCATGGTTGTATTAGTTTCTTCATCAATTATAGGGAACCCAAAAGAGTTTCCTATTTCTCTTCTACCTCTTCCTCCATCTGCACCTCTACCTCCTTCTCCTCTACCTCTACCTCTACCTCCAAATAATGTGTGTTCTCCATTAAAGACTCCTCCTCCTCCTTCTTCTGCCATAGTTGACTCTCCTGTGGAAGTGGAAAGGTTTGTGTCCCTAACATGAGTCTCTAGATCTTCTTCTAAGGTAGGTTCAGTGGATGAAGTGGAAGGTTTCTATAATGGGATATCTAATTTTAGGTCTTCTAGAAGTCCAGGATCAGTAAAGGATGGAATATGGGTCTGAGTTGAAGGTGTACTAGCTCTTGGTCTAGGTGAAACAAGTGGTGTTCTAGGAATCAAATTTCTGCTTCTGCTGCTTATAAATCTACCCCTTGAATCTCTCTCTCTACGCATATAATTTTTTTTGGGAGTTAAGAAACAAAGGTTACCTAGTTTTCACTTCCCCGGCAACGGCGCCAAAATGTTTGGTCTCAACCTAGTCTCCTAAATTGAGTTCATTTAATTGTCAACCAGGGTTGGTAAACTGTTGAAGTGAAGTGCACTATATGTGCCTAGCTGTTTGTCTCTTAATGCGTTGTGTTTAGTGTTTTATGATGTTTTTGGTCTTTTGTGATGATTTATGATGTTTTTGGTCTTTTGGTAGTTTTATGTTTGCAAGGAAAATGACTAGAAAGCTAGTGGAAAGAAGCTAATGATTAAAAATAGAGTGAAGCCTAATTGGTTGATGACAAATGACAAATGCAATTGCAAATATTGAAACAGAATCAAATCTAAACTATGACTAAGCAGAAACAAAGCTTGATAATGACTTTTAAGCAAATGACTCAAAACATAAACTCAACTTGTCCAATTATTTCATCAAAGGTATTTTGAGAGAGAGCTTGAGAAATGGTCAGCTAAGTATGCAAATTCTCCTAACTAATCAATTAAACAACTAGCTTATAATGATACAACATTTTATCCATGATTAGAGATTTGTTGAAGCATATTTGGAGGAAAACATTGATACCATCATAAGATCTCTACTCTAAGACTAGTTCCTAACTCTATTCTGCAACTTAGTTAATCATCACTAAACCTTACTCAAGAGTTATAGATTTCTTTTTAAAGTAGTCTTTTGAGGAAAGGCTTTGTTTCTGAAGTGGTAAAGAAGTTGCAAAAGTACTTCAGGCCTTGAAATGGTACTGTCTTCTGTTCATATGGTTATGAATCAATTATAGATTTGGAACAAGAAGAGGTTTTGTAAATAATGAAGGTCGTTTTGTTAAGTTTAACAACTGATGTAATCTAATATGCAGTGGATGAAAACTAATTGTGGAATGTAAATACAATGAGCTAAGCTAAAACTGAACTAAAATTTCACTAGTCTACAACAGTGCTGAACTAACAAGCCATTATCAAACTTAAAACAAAATAACAGAGCATGAATTGAATGCAATTTGACTCCGGAGTACCCTAACTAAGTTATCATGCATTAATCTATGGGATTCTACAGCCTGTTTTGTCCATCATGAATGGTGTTTTGGAAGAGCTTCTTAGAAAAATCCTGGCTGTACAATTCAGTGCAAATGCAAACATAAAGACTGAAAGCAATTTAAAAACTAAGACATCACAGCTATCTCCTACCCATCATTATGGTATTTTGGAAGGGCGTTTTAAGAGTAAGATCAGCTATGCTACTTGGTGAAAACAAACAACTGAAATGTTCAGTATCACAGTCATGCCTTAGACATCATAAGGATTTTTTGGAAGAGTTTGCTTAGTATAAGTTCAACTGTGATAGTGAACAAAAGAAATTACAATTAAATCCTACAACACTATAGCCATTTCCCATTCATTATCATGATCTTTTGGAAGATTTTCTTCTTTTGGAAGAGTTTCTTCTTTTGGAAGAGTTCTTAGAACAAGTATAACTATAGTGGCTAATGAAATTAACTACGAACTCAAACTTCAAAAACGTAAAAACAACTAAGATACTTATCTAAATTACGAAAGTAAAGTCGTGCAGGAGGTAGGGGCCCTCTACCACCAGACGGAATCTAACTCCAAATCAACTCAACGCGTTCAAAGCAATGTTGTCCTCTTCATTAAAGTAGAAATAACTTGAAACATAGCAGTTTCGGTCTTCAGAAATATAGCATGAAATCTAAGCAAAATCTAGCCTATCTCTCGGTTTCCCAAGTGTTTTTATAACAAATTTACATAACAGAACTTGGAACAATACAGGGATCCTTGTCTTTCCTTATCGAAATCACATTAGGACTCTCGAAGATGGCAACGTAAAGAGAAAAAGGACATCTGGACTAAGACAGTCCTATTAGAAGTCTGCCTTCTTAAATGTGTTCCCACGTACCAAAACCACGTCCAGAATTCGTTTCTTCCTTCATGGTGAGCAATGAACGATGTTGACATGACATGGAATATACCCATATGTGGTTTTTCTTGAAAGGACACCTGGAACATGCCTGAACGTGAAGACAGCTGCAGAATTTCCGGTTAGCTACGGAATGTCTGCATTCTGCAGCTAGTTCCGGTCAAAATGCATTACAATGACAAAAATCACAAAACTTAGCAAGTTAGCCATGTTCATCATTCTAAAAGTAATTTTAACTAATTTCATTGATCAATTGGGTCTGGGATAACAATGGACAAAGGAAAATGAGGTAAATTAAGGTGAAAGAAAGCACAATCTTGGGGCTCAACAGATAGAACACAACACCACTGATTTAGATCAGGATCCAATGAACATGCTTGTCATATTAGAAGAGAAAATGCAGCCACATACATCCTTGTCCAATAGCTTGATATCACCTTGAAATCATCTTCGAGCCTATTTACAACTACTACTTACAGAACTCTAACTCAGTGAAACAGCTTACAATCAGTGATTTTTCAATAACCAACCAACATTTACAATGTATTTCTCATGAGTTCTTATAGGTGAAAGAGTGATAGTAGTGGTAGATAGAACTTAAATGATTCATTAAAAACAGAGGGAGGAGTGTTTTTGAAGCCCATTTTGTTTTAATATCTTTACATTAACTTTCAGTACCCTTTAGATGAATTAGGGGTCTTCGTTAGATTGATAATAACTCCAAGGGTATGTTCTATGAGGTACTTTCTGGCTGCAGTACTCTGTTTTATCTTTTGTGACAAGTAAGGCAGATAGATGGCTTTCAGGTCTTCCATACTTTGTAACTAATGCACTGACAGTTCTTAGGACTCTTTTTTAGTGTGATAACTGTTATGGTGCTTGAAGGAGAATGGATTAGGTCATGTGATTAGTCCTTTCTTGGGGAAAGAACATTCTGCTGATGTTAAATCACTGATATAACTTGATGTGTGCTTTAGGCTTCATTAAGCCTCCTTGATCATCTTCAGGCCTTCATCTGTGTCTTTTATGTATGTAACTGTGATTAGGCCTTAAATACAGTGTGTTGATCCTTTTAATCCTTTTATGGAACTCTTTAAGCTTCTATTGTCCTATTTGTGTGAATATACAGGTCACAGAGGTAATGGAGGGTTTATGTCAGGGTTACTAAACCTGATATTTCAATAAAACATGCTTTAAACCTTCTTAGTGGTGCCTTCTGCGATCTTCGGCTCTAAGACAGTCTCTCAGCACTATGTATCACCATGACTGTGCCCGTGGGGACTGTATGGATTCACCGCCCTTTGAAACCTGCAAAAAATGAAAAACACATTATAAAAACCAGCGGGAGTGGGAAGGCTGCTTCAAAGGCTCGTGGGGATGGAGGATCGGTGAGGGGAAAAACTGGATTTAGCGGAAAATGGGCTTAAAATCATGGTGGAAGGCGAAAGAAGGTCTGATGGGAGTTTGGGTGCAACATGCGTTGTGGACCGTTGGATTAGAAGAATCAACGGTGGGGATTCGTCGATGAAGTCGTTTGGAGGATTAGCTGGGTGGTACATGAGCGAAAATGCGATATAACGTGGGCCGTTGGATTATAATAATCGACGGCGGAGATCTGTAGATGGAGTCGTTGGGAGATCAGATGAATGGTGGGAAAATGAAATAGCTATATAATCTGGGCCGTGCAATCTCAAAGATCAACGGTTGCGGTTAAAAATGGAAATGACGTTGCAGAGGGGGTGGTATGGTGGAAAATCGGAGTGGTTTTCGCGCAAAAAAAAGGGGGAAAGTGGAAATGCCCAAAAAAAACGCGATTCCACTCAATGAGTGACGCGTGTATTTCTAAAACCGCCATATCGCGTAAATTTGAAACATTAACTCTCGGGCGCAAAAATTACGTGACATGCATTTATGTCCATCGGATGATCATCGAGAGATCGGACGGTTGTGGGCAAGCGCGATGAGTTCAAAGATGTGCAGAGGAAGGTGTGGTGGGACTCGATTTACGTCAGCACCTTTGTCGCGTGGTGGAAAGGTTTGGGCTATCGGGTTAAGTCCCGACCGTTAGATTTATTAGATGGACGGTCGAGATCAAAATATGGATTGAAGGTTTTGAAAGTGAAAGGCGGGTGAATGGGCGGATGAACGAAGACCCGATTGCCTGATGGCCATTGATCTTGTGCAGTCGACGGTCTATACTCATTTAACTCAAAACATCGGGGGAATGGAAAAACAAAGGAAAAATGGGTTTAGCATGGGGATGGTTCATTTTCTAAGTGCCCGACTACAGGCTTATGAGTGGAGCGCAATTGAATCTCAACCGTTGGTTCTTGTGGATTCGGCGGTCGAGATTAAATAGGAGTATCGGAGAGTCGGGGAGAAGACCAAAAAGAATAACCTTTTGCGATTACGATGGCGGGGTGTGGTTTTTTGAAAAGGGCAAGGGGACCGGGGGTTTAAAATAAAAGGCTAATCGCATCGGAGTTTAGAAGTAAAAGGCAATAACGAAACAAGAAACCCCAATTGTGATTGCGCGATGGGGGTTAGCTCCAGGTTATGGCTTCGGGTCACATGTGGGAAAAAGGAGCTGGGGCTAAGGCCAAAGGGGCTTAAGGCCTTAATGCAAAAATGGAGATTTTTAGGCCAAAATGAAGGTTTTTCAGAGGGTTTTGAGGGTTCTGATAAGATTAAAAAAGAGGTTTTAAACCTTATCAAAGGGAATTTATGAAGGGAATGAAGGAAAATGAAGTATGAATGAGGGAAAATGGGGAAGTTGAAGGCCTTTGAAAATAGTTTCTTTCATAAACAGCAGGGTTCATTAATGGAAACAGCAGTGAAGATTCTTTAACGGATAGAAGACACATGGAGGCTTCCAGAATGATAGATTTACAAAGGAAATGTTTCTCTTGAAGGCTCAGAAACATATTTAGCCACATGTTTGATTTGACAAATTATTATAGGTGGCTAACACCCATCATGGAAACACAGCTATCTACCTCTGGCTTGTAGAGATTCTTAACTCAAATCCCTATCCTCTTGGCTTGACCTGTTGTTTTATGTCACAGGAAAGCTTTTCCATCACTAAAAACAAGGTCATAGGGCCTCTGTCCTCCAACATTGCGACTAAGACCAAATTTTTCTTCAGACCTGGTACACGCATTATATTTTTTAATTGAAATGGTTTTCCTGAATCCCTTTGAAAGGTAATGGTACCAATCCTGGTAGCAATGTATCGTCCATCGTCACCCATCTCAATATGCATCTGAAGATATTTCTCCTCAAATTCACTGAAAAGTTCCTTATCTCCCGTCATGTGAAAGGAAGCGCCACTATCCAAATACCACATATATCCCAATGCACTTGATTCTATGCATGAGATTAATGAGAACTAAATCTCAAATTGTGAGGCAAGGGTTTCACCAGCTGCAGATCAATCAACCTTCTTGTTCTTCTTCTTTTATGGATAGTTATTAGAAAAATTCCCATGTTCGTGATAGTGAAAACACTTCACCTTAGACATCTCTTGCTTCTTGCCATTCTTGGACTTGGATTTTGAATGGAATTTCTTCCCCTTCCCCTTCCTCACCTTGGAAGCCAAAGCACAATCCTATTCATCCTCATTCTTAGATGAACATCCATCTCTGGTGTTCCATCTGAACTCCTCCTGTACCAAATCCGACCATAGTCATTCTCAATCTGGCAATTTTTCCCTTCCATTGACAGAGTCTTGAGAACCATGCCAACTCTTGGGAAGTCCTAGGAGAGCCAAGCTCACCAAAAAATTATCAGGGACTATTATTCTCACACTCCCCAATTCATCCTGACATTGGAAAAACTTCGTGAGATATTTTGGAATGGTGTCGCCCTTTTCCATCTTGATCTTCATGAGTTTATCTTTGCGCCCCAATTTCCTATGGTCGTTGCTGCTTTGGAATAGATCCATCAAAGCCTTCTATGATGCATATGGTGTGGCTTTCCCATGGAGTCTTGAGACAATGTGGTCTCATACTCCCTCCAATAGGATCCTCCTCGCCTTTGCCACTTTCTTTGTCATGCATTAAGATTTGCAGCATCTACAACATCGGGCTTAGGAACATATTTTTCAATGAATTCCTTCGACCCATTGTCTTCAAGTACTGCCTCCATCCTATCCTTCCAAGAAATTTAGTTCCAGATGCCCTCGAGTGCATACTCTAACCTCAAGCCATTGAAAGCCATTTTGATCTTGAATCATGTGTAGCACCAAGAAATTCTTTCTGCAAATTCGAATTATATCCAGTCACAAACTCAGCTCCTGCTTCACTTCTGCAATTTTCGTTGCTCCGATACCATGTAGAAATTATACAACATGCATGTATATTTTGGATTCACCCAATCTAACAATGTACTAAATTTAAATACTGAATCTCTTCTACAAATATTTTGTGGAATTTAAAACACAATCGCTAATCAAATGAACATGAAGAAAGATCAATCACACACAACACAGATAATTTCCCAGGGAAAGCTTATAGATAAAAACCCCACTATATTCTATTATATATTAAGCATGGATCATGAAACAAATATGATCTCTGTCTCTTCTCACAAGAACCTCCAACAGTTAGCTATCTGTCTCACATTACCCACATAGAAAACTAACCAATACCTAGTCAATTTTCAGCCTCCTGACAGTCTGCCTTGCTTGCACAATCCCTGATGGTCAAGATCCCTAAAATATAGGAATTATTTCCTGCCTTGACTGTGCAAGTATCATGGGCACTCCAATGGGTTTTTTCCTTCATGTGTGCAATAAGATAATCCTACAACTGATATTCAACCTCCCTTTCACCTAGAACTCAATTGGGTCTCCACTAGATCTGACATGCATGCATCTAATAATGATAACTCCTCAGTTGCATGTGAGATCACTGATTGTGAATTAATTAATATTTAATTCACTGAATCTCTCACTAGTGTATATTCAGCTACAACTAGCAAAACTGATTTTAGCTCACTTAACTGAGTTAAATTGTTTACAACTTGCACCAACTCATGCACCACTGCACTTCAAACTCTGTTACAACTAGAATTATTTTTCATGTCCCACCAACCAACCTATAACTTGAAATATAATAGCTAACTAAATTTATCACTTTTATTTAAATCATTCAATTCCACATTGAGAATATATTACATTTTAATGTCCATCTAAATTAAGGGATAATAAAAATAAACATGCACCCAAAAATAACATTGTGGGCCCCACCCTAATTTGGGAGCTTAATGCAACCAGATGCTTAATGCACTAGGCGTGGGTGCTGAATCTTCTTGTTGAATATCAAAAAATGCCATCCATGGATATTCCGAGTCATAGATTTTGGTAAAATAATGACTTATGGGAAAGACCTAGGTTCAGGCTCAAAGTCCAACAAGGTCTCGTTTTAGTCTAGGACAACATCGACATTTTCACCTTGCTCAAAGGAGAGAAAGGAGTCTCACCTGAGGCGTGTCATGACCTTACTGAGATGGGATAACTAGAACCATAGCATCAATATTAATCTAACCCTTTATCATATAATATCAGTACACTACTATTATGCATAAAACAACTCTCATTACCTATCATTCAAAGAAGAGATCAATCATATCGAATGCCTCAAACATAGTTATCAGAAAATTTTGATCAATCCTCTAAAACATAATGCACAACAATACATTCATCATTACACAGTATTAACCACAACATGCATATCTATATTAGATTAACTTTCAGTACCAAACATTGCGTCCAGTATCAAAGTCTCCGCGGAGATCTATTCCCAAAACCCAAAACCCAACAGAATAACTGACTCCTTCGTTCTCTTTCTTCCTTATCTACCATCTTCCCTTTGCACTCTTAGTTATCCCTTCTTTCCTGCTTGGCTACCTTGTTATGTTCCTTCATTCCTCATTCTGTTTTGTGCTTCATTCTGCTTCTCAGAGTCTTTCTTCTTGTTTACTGTCAGTTGTTCTTGCCACTTTTGTCAATATTTGTCCACACTCCGCCACCTACCAATCAACCATCCGCAACTTGCAACGTCTCTTTTCAACCCGCAATGGCTCTCCATGACTCGCTACATCTGCAACTGATGGTTCACAACTTCCAAAATGGTTTAATTTTTTTCCCAAAAACAAGGCCCCAACAAGGCCTAACCACAAGCTATTAATTCATCCTGAGTCAAATTTTCCCTGATGGTGCGGTATTCATGTTTTCTTCTTCCATGCTCTCTTGTTGGTCTGTTTCTATTGTTCCCTTCCCTTGCTACACCTGCTCTGTTGTTTCTTTTCGTTGTTGCACATGTTTTGGCTCCCGTTCTTCAAACAAAGGCCCCAACTCCGGGAATTTATTTATGGCGTCTATCTTGAGCTCATGGAAATCAGTGATATCCTCCTACCAAGTCTTCATTAGAATATCTATATTGTTTACCACTTTTTCTCTGTGAGTGGCATCGACCGATTATGGCAGGTTTGTGAATGTTGAGTTGCATTGGGGTTCTGAGTCGGAGACCAGCTATTGGATTAGTTCTACCTTTTGTTTAACCAGAGGCCTATCGTCGTGAAATATTTGTTTGGTTTTGGCAGAGCTTTCCTCAATCATTTGAATTTGCATCTATAAGGCATAATCCTTGTCATATAATTGCTTACAGGTAGCTAGGTTGGTAGTTCCTTTGATCTATGCAAATAGTTGGTGCAGTTTCTCATATATGGGATGAGATTTCATAGCTAGCGAGTTTGAAAATTCATGGAATTGTTCCAGTAAGGTATAGGCCTCAGTGACTATACTTCCCAGTGTCTCCTTTAGCTGAGTCATCTTCTCCTTTCTCTGAGTTATCTTATCTCTGTAGATCATTGGTGGATATGGAAACGTTGGTCTGGTTGACATAGTTTGTCGAAGCTCTTCATTTGAATTCTAAGGTCCCTGCATGTTGTTTGAATATGGAGATAGCGTTTTGTAATATCACATGCCCACATATCTTATGGGGAGGCCTCCACTATACCTTCTACCATTGGTCATAATCCTTGGAAATTTTCGATGATTTGTTCGAATTGTTATCTAAGAGTGTCCCTTTCTTGCTATAGTTTGTTGCGCTCTTGATTAAGTGCTAGTACCTATTGCTGTTGTTGCTCATGATTTTGAATCAGATCATTGTGCAAGGATTATTCCTCTCGTGTTTCTGTTTGGATGAAATTGAAAAATTTATTTGGTGTCCATCCTTGGAGTTTCTCATTGCTTATTTCTCTGGGACTCGGATATCATTCTCTAATTGGCTAGTCGCTGGCAATGGATTGTTCAAATTTTTTTTACAGTGAAATTGGTTGATTCGGCATCTTTATCGGGGTTGGGGTGGGTATATAATGTGGGTTGATGGGGGAATGGAAATTAATGGAGGCAATGCTAGAAGGGAAATTACAAGAATGGGGTTTCTTTGGGTGCAACGTCGACCATCGACAAGTCCGTTTGAATAAGTAGGTTCAGAAACGTTCCCAACTCTACCATGGTTGGGTTAACTGCAGTTACTTAGACAGTACTTGAGTCAACTTCTGCCTCGGTATTAGTCGCACTCACCATGTCTGTCGGGATTGCGTCGGAAATGGTTGCGGAAGTGGATGCGGTGTGGGCTGAAGAGTCTTTGGAATTATGGGAGGTATGCAAGGATGAATTCAAAGTGTTCAGGGATGAGGCTGAGGTGCCCTGGGATGATGGAGGATTATTTTTCGGTAGAACAGAGGATGTTTTGGTACTATTCTCTGGTTATTTTGTAATATGGATTTCGGTATTTATCTTGGTTATAGTTTCCTCTTCTATTAAATATAAAACTTGGGTATGATTTATGATTCTAGCCCTTTTTCATTTACGGCTTGGGATGGGTGGCTTGGTTGCTTTTGTCTTGTGAGGGTGAAAAATTGTTGGTTGAGATTGGGAGTGGAGGTTGGTGACGGGGAGTTTAGCAAGGACTAGGGTCGTAATCATGGGTGATAAAGTGTCAAAAGATTTAAATTAATTAAAGGAAGGAAAGGAAGTACTCGTAGCTCCAAGACTTACCATTACCCTGTTGAATTCCTACATTCTTGTCTCCAGTTTTTGTAGTACTGGTTGGAGTTGTATCTGCGAGATCCGTTGAGCAGCATTTACCGTTGTTTCCCCTGGAAGCGGTTTGGGAACCATGGAATCGAAGGAATATATGTTCTTATTGTCCTGAAATTCTCCTGTTACTCCTGGCCATGACATAACCTCGCCATGGAAATCCTCTTCTGTCAGTTGGAACTTCTGTGGTCTCTTTTGGAATGTATTTGCCTCGACATAGTGAGGTCTTAGCCATGTATGACCGTGTGAAGCTCCAAATCATATTTGTTTCGAATACTCATCTAGTGGCATCCTTGGAATTCTTTCATGGGCATGGATAACATATATCAGCTTTAAGTACCACTCTACAAATGCTTCTTCATTCATATCCTTGCTGCTAGGATCTCCAGAGACTCTCCACGGTGTGCACTTAAGTGCTAACGATTGGTCTTTAGTTACCTCCGTGAGTGGTCTCTTTCCTGGTGGACACCACTTCCACATGGTCAATGCCATTATCAAATATCAATAAATAAATCTTGTAGCTCTTCTGAAATTGTCCTCACAGGCCAAAAATAGTTCCCACAATAGGAAAGCACCCCATTTGAGTTGTGCTCCTTTCACACAGTGCTCCACAACTGAGATAGTATCCAACCTTCACTCTCCCTTCGTCTAATTCTCATTGTCTTGCCTACAACCAAATAAAATGAAAAATTTATGTGGGGCATGTTAATCATGTGTATCTTCGCCCCTTTTCCTCCTCTTTTGGTATCATACTTCTTATAGTATTCCTTCTCTCCAACCTTCTTTGCTCTCTTAGAAGTGGTTTGGAATGTCGTAGCCACATCATACCCTGTCGTTGATAGCCTAGTGAGACGGTGGATGTATTCTGCATGAAATTTTATTTCTTTGTCAATCCATAGGGAGCCATTATGGATTATGTTGATCAGTAACTTCGTGCATTGCATTGCTTCTCCTTGTGTTCCAAACACTGGTAGGCTCTGCAAATGGAGGATTTTTTATCTCTGAATTCCTCAAAAGTCTGGATGGACTCGAGCTTCTTCACTACTGCTTTCCTTAACATATTTTTCTATATATACCTACCTATTTAGTGTTGGGAACTGAAATGAATTAGTAAAATCAGTGTCTATCAATGTTGCATTGTCATATTTTCCTATAAGTGGCTCTAAATTTTGAATCCTCTAGTCGAGTTCTGGCTCAACCACTAATACTGTTGTCTTCGTCATGCTGCTTCTTCTCATATATACAATTTTTATTGTTGGTTTTCAACTTCGGAGATCTGATGGTGTGCTGTTGTTAGCCGTTGTGGAAACTTCGCTCTCCTCCAATGCTTTGTTTTTTTGCACTCTAGTTTTTTCTTCCTCCATAGAGAATAAGTAAGATTTTTGGCACAATGGGAGTTGATGCGATTGGATAACTAATTAATGTTTCAAGTTCCCTCCATGGCTACAATCGTGTGGGTGGTTAATTTGTGTGAGGTGGACTCTTACTTTGTTGACGATGGTCTCGGAAATTGAACGGACGTGATGGGAAATTATTATGGCCTGATGTGGAAACTTTATTATGGAATGATGTTTCTAATTACATAAAATATTTCCAATTTTTTTACTCACACTATGGACTGACACCTAAATAATGGATAATTATGACGGAATGATGGTTGAAATCATTAGTCATGTGATACTCCCCCGTCGACAATTGGCTTCAGTATGGTCCCCATGCCACCATTGTGCAGCGGTTGGTTATTCGCGACAAAGACATCATTTAATGGGTTATCCTTTATTGGAATTGCAGAATTGACTTACATAACCTACAGACTTCTCACAGGTGCGAGAGGTTTATTCTAAATAAAATTGAAATTGATCATTTATGGAAGGGTTTCAGGCGTGCGCCATTAACCAAACTAGGTAGTATTACACCATCTAGATGTGTGAGCTTAATAGCTCTTAAATCCCGAATATTTGTGACATAGAATGGCCCAAACCAGTGAATTTGCAATTTTCCCAGAAACTTCTCAAACTTGCTATCATACAGCAGTACACGATACAAATGGTAAATGTTTTTCTTGATATGTTGATCATGCCATGCCTTATGGCACTACTTCTAGACTGATTGATGGAAATCCATAAGGAATCTTGATTCCTCCAATTCTTGAAGTTCTTCGTGATGCCTTGTTATGGACTATTCTTCAGACATCTGGGTTGTTGTAGCAATAAAGAGACTGGGAACAATAAACTTTGTTGGAACAATTTTTTCTCTTCCATACACTAGTTGGAATGGTGTTTGATTATGAAATCTCTTTACCGTGGTTTTATATGCCCATAATGGAGCCGAAAGCCTCTCATCCCAGTCATCCCGGTTTACATTGCATACTTTTTTCAAGCCCCTCTTTAAAATCTTGTTGAATGCTTCTATGGTCCCATTTTCTTGTGGGTGATACTGACTGATTTTGTGGTGTTGTATCATAAATTTTTGCACTAGTGATTGGATGGTGGCATTGATGAATTTTGTCCCTTGATCGCTTCTCAGAGTCCTTGGACAGCCGAATCTGGTAATGATGTTTTCAAAAATGAATCTAGCTATTGTATCGGCAGTACAGTCCTTTATTGGCACTACTTCAGTGTTGAAATTCAACAAGAAAATGCACCACATACTAGTGTGGGATAACAGGTCACACATGAGTGAGGAATTCAGTGACCCATTAGTGTCAATGTGGGTGACCAATTTTTAAATAAATTAGAAAATAAATTGTAATATTGTCTCATAACAACTTGTAATAGTTAACTAAGTGTGATATACTTAGTTAGCTCAATAATTTCTATTTTAGGGTCAAAGAGTAGACATGTAGAGTGATTCTATTATTTACAGGGTCCAGCTGCATTTGTAGCACTAGTGTGGTGTGAGTGCAATCAGTTAACTCAAATTAATTGAGTTAAAATTAGTTTAACTAGTTCTAATTGAATGATGAGCTAAGGGAAGATCAAGTGAATTAAAATAAATTTAATTCACAAGTAGTGATCTACTAAGTAATTGATTATTCTCTATTAATAGATGCATGCATGTCAATTATGATGACGACCCAGTTGAGACAAAGGTTAAAGGCAAGTAAACTATCAGTTTTATTATTAGCGAATTTCCCGAGCGCAATTATAAAGCCACAGGAAGCCCATGATGGATTGCGCAATCAAGGAGGGTTGGAATTCATATTTGATAGGAATTATTTTTCCTAGGCATTGTGTGAGCAAGGCAGGCTGAAGGTGGGCAGGAAATTGGCTATGTATTGGTCCAATTTTTCCTAGATCAGTGTGAGACAATTGGTAGAGTGTATGAGGTTGTGGTGAGCACATATGCATTGTATTGTTTCATGATTCCTTGGTTGATTATACAATAAATATGGAGTGGTTTTGGGAAGTTTCTTTCCCTGGGAAAATCTTGTGTTGTGCGATTGATTTACTTATTTCTCTTACTTTCATGTCATTGAGCAATCGTGATTTAAATTCCGCAAATATTGTAGAAGGATTCAGTATCTTTTTTTAGTACATTGCATGATCAGATTCAATCCATTGGTGATTTTTATACATGGTATCAGAGTTGTGTTAGAGATTTTCTACATGGTATGAGAGTGCCAGGAATCACAATAGTGGAGAAGAAATTGAGTTTTTTTTAACAGTATTCAAATTTGCACATGCGTTCTTTGGAGCTAGAAGTGGATCAAGATTTATTTCAATGGCTTCAGACTTGAATATGCACTCGAGGGTAGTTCGAATTATATTGCATGGAAGGATAGGATGGAAGCAGTGTTGGACGACAATGGGCTGAAGGAATTAATAGATAATGACATTCTCAGGCCCGCAGCAGTAGATGCCCAACTTCTTGATTCATGGCAGAAAAAGGTAGAAAAGGCGAGGAGGATCTTATTAGAGGGATTTTGATATCATATTGTCTCGAGTATCCATGGCAAGGAAACTCCATATGCTATATATAAGTCCTTAATAGATCTATTTCAAAACAACAGTGACCACATAAAATTGGCACTCAAGGAAAAGCTCAGGAAAGTAAAAAAGGAGAAGGGTGACACAATCCAGAAATACTTGACCAAGTTCACTCAATGTCGAGATGAGCTTGGAATTGTTGGGATTATTGTAGCTAATAATGACTTGGTGAGCATAGCACTTCTAGGCCTTCCCAGGAGCTATCATAGTTACTAGGACTCTATGAATGGGAGGGATAAGTTACCAGATTTGGAGAGACTATGGTCAGATTTGGTACAAGAAGAGTTTTGGTGGAATACCAGGGACAGATCCTCATCCAAGGCTTATGATGAGTAAAATTGTGCCTTGGTTGGTAAGGAAAAGAAGTTCAAGGGGAAGAAGTCCCATTCAAAATATAAGACCGGAAAATAAGACAAGAAGCGTGACATGTCAAAGGTGAAATGTTTTCACTATCATGATCATGGACATTATGGCACAAATTGTCCACAAAAAAAGAAGAACAAAAAGAAGGCTCTGGGAGATGCAACAAGTGAATATTTTCCATCATATTTTGAGTTGGACTTCTCTCTCATCACATGCATGGCGTCAAATACAATGGGATCTATGTGGTACTTGGATAGTTGATCATCTTTCCACATGACGGGAAACAAAAAACTCTTTAGAAGCTTGGAGGAGAAGGATCTTCAATTGCACATCAAGATGGGTGATGACAGGAGGTATAGCGCTACCGGGATTGGTACAGTTACTTTCCAGAGACAGTCAGGTAAAGTTTTTGTATTAAAATATGTCATGCATGTACCATCCTTGAAAAATAATTTAGTTTCAGTTGTTATGTTGGAGGATCTTGGATATGATGTGGTTTGCAGTGAAGGAAAGGTGTTCCTTCATCACAAAGCCACGGGAAAAATAAAGAAGTTTAGGGTTTGTGTGAAGAAACTTTTAAAAATTGATGTAGATGGTTGCACAACATTGATAAGTAAATCAGGGAAGGTGTTGAGTCGGGATACAGGTGAGTTATGGCATAGGAGATTGGGCCATCTACACCATAGTGCTTTGAGGATCATGCAACAAATTTCTGCAAGTCTTCCAAAGGGTACTCTTGCGCAGATAGACACATGCAATGGATGTACCATGGGAAAGTATACAAAGGTCACCTTTCATGAGAAGTAGAACTGAGCAGTGGAAATCCTTGAGAGATTTCACTCAAATGTGTGGGGAGCATTCTCTACACCTTCCATAGCAAAGCATGAGTATTATGTGATTTGTGTTGATGATTTTTCTAGAAAGTGTTAGATCTTCTTTTTGCAGAATAAAGATCGTACATTCTCTAACTTTTGTGAGTTAAAATCACTAGTAGAGAAAGATACAGGGGATAAGGTGAAGGCTCTAAGGAGCGACAATGGTGGTGAGTATATCTCTAATGAATTCAAGAACTTTTGTGCCAAAAAAGGAATTTGAAGATAACTGATTGCACCTCATAACCCACAATAGAGTAGGGTCATAGAAAGAAAGAACAGAAAACTTGTGGGAGAAACACAAGCTATGTTACATGATTAGGGCCTATCATTGCATCTATGGGCAGATTCATGCAACATAGCGGTATTTGTGTAGAACCATAGTCCTCATCGAATACTTGGCATGAGTACACCAGAGGAGGATTTTTCAGGTAAGAAACCGGATGTTTCACATTTTCAAATTTTTGGCTCATTTGACTATTACCATCTGACCAAAGATTCCAAAAAGAAGCTAGAACCAACAGCAGAGGTTGGGATATTCTTGGGGTACACTGATACCCCCCTAAAACTATCAGGTGTATTTTTTGGTTAACAAGATGACAATTGTCAGAAGAGATGTTAAATTTGATGAGGAGAAAGCCATGTGATTGTCCCTTGAGAGGGAGCTTGAATTTCATGCAGATGAAGAACTCTTAATTCACAAGGATGAACCTCAAGATGTGGAGGAGCCACATGCAGAGGATCATGGAGTGGCAGAAACCACTCATGCAAAGCCATCCATCAGAAATGGTAGGAAGTGCACCAGAGAGGCTAACAGATTGATGCTAGATGCGACAGAGCATGTAGGTGCACCTACATCATAGCCCAGGCAGAGAAGCTCCCCAGACAGGTATACTAGATACATGGCTCTTATGAGTGATTTTATTGTGATAGAACGATCCTCTTTTGAGGAAGCAGTGCAGTAGCCAACATGGGTTAAAGCCATGGTTGAGGAGTATGTCTCCATTATCAAAAACAGTGCATGGGAAGTGGTCCCAAGATTAGTGGGGAAGTCAATGGTTGGATCCAGGTGGATCTACAAGGTGAAGCAAGTGGAAGATGGGAGTGTGGAGAAATACAAGGCTAGATTTCTGACCCGAGGATTCTCGCAGGTAGAGGGGATTGAATATGAGGAGAATTTTGCACTGGTTTCAAGGTACTCATCGATTAGTTATATCCTTGCACTCTCAGCGCAGATGGGGTGGTAGATACATCAAATGGGTCTAAAGATAGCCTTTCTCAATGGAGTTATTGAGGAAGAAGTGTACATTGAGCAGCCATAAGGTTTTGAGACCTTTGAAAGGGAGTCGCATGTGTTTAGACTCAAGAGAGCATTGTATGGGCTGAAGCAAGCACCTCATGCTTAGTAAACCAGGATCGAAAACTATTTCACAGAGTTGGGCTTCACAAAGAGTGAAGAAGATGCGAACCTATATCATATTTTGGTTGGGTAAGATTTTTATTATTATACTTTACGTTGATGATCTTATATTGATAGGTGATGAGAATATCATAACTTCTTGCAAAGAGTATCTTTCAAGAGAGTTTGAGATGAAGGACAAGGGGCTCTTGCACTATTTCCTTAGCTTGGAAATATGGCAAAGATATTGGGAGCTATTTGTATCTCAAGGAAAATATGCCAAGGATATTTTGAGGAAGTTCCATCTGGAGGATGGTAAACCCATGGAGACTCCTCTTACAGGAAACTGGAGGAAGGAGGATGCTACTTCAGGTGACGTAGTGGATGCTATTGTTTACATGCATCTTGTGGGTTCACTTATGTATTTGGTGAACACACGACCAGACATATGTTATGAAGTTAACCAGCTTAGTCAAGTTATGGTTAAGCCTACCAATATCTTTTGGAAGGTGGGGAAGCATGTGCTAAGATATCTCAGGGGAACTACAGAGTATGGATTATGGTACAGATGGACAAAGGGAGTGAAGATTCAAGGCTTCACCGATGCAGATTAGGAAGGTAGTCTATCAGACAAGAAGATCACATCAGGGGGAATCTTCAGGATAGGATCAACAGCAGTTTCTTGGTACAATAGGAAGTAGATATCAGTTTCACTTAGTTCAGTCGAGGCAGAGTACACGGTAGCTAGTCAGGCTACATGCGAGGCCATATGGATGAGGAAGATACTTGTTGGCTTGTTTGGTCATCAGATGGATCCAACGGTGATACATTGTGATAACCAGAGTTGCATAAAACTCTAGGTTAATCTGGTATTCCATGACAGGTCCAAGCATATTTACATTCGGTACCACCATCTCATATATTGTGTTCAGAGGCGCATTATGTGGTTGCAGTACATTCCCACAGAATATCAGGATGCAGATATCTTGACGAAGGCATTTTCGAAGAGAAAATTCGAATACAACAGAGGCAGAATCAGGGTAGCAGATAATCCATTTCTTGTTGAGAGGGACCATTGAAATTCAACAAGAAAATGCACAACATACTAGTGTGGGATTCCAGATCACATATGAGTGAGAAATTCAGTGACACATTAGTGCTAATGTGGGCAACCAATTTTTAAATAAATTGGAAAATGAATTGTAATATTATCTCATAAAAACTTGTAATAGTTAACTAAGTGTGATAGAGTTAGTTAGCTCAATAATTTCGAGTTGAGGGTCAAAGAGTAGGCATGTATAATGATTCTATTATTTACAGGGTCCAGTTGTAGTTGTAGCACTAGTGTGGTGTGAGTGCAATCAATTACCTCAAATTAATTGAGTTAAAATCAGTTAAAATAGTTCTAACTGAATGATGAACTATTTGAATATCAAGTGAATTAAAATAAATTTAATTCACAAGTAGTGATATACCAAGTAATTGATGATTCACTACTAATATCTACATGCATGTCAATTGTTATGACGACCCAGTTGAGACAAAGGTTAATTGAAAGTAAACTATCAGTTGTATTATTAGAGAATTTCCCGAATGCAATTATAAAGCCACAGGAAGCCCATGATGGATTGCGCAATCAAGGAATGTTGGAATTCCTATTTAATAGGAATTTTTTTTCCTAGGGATTGCGTGAGCAAGGCAGGCTGAAGGTGGGCGGGAAATTGGTTATGTATTGATCCAATTTTTCCTAGATCAGTGTGAGACAATTGGTAGAGTGTATGAGGTTGTGGTGAGAAAACATGCATTGTATTGTTTCATGATTCCTTGGTTGATTATACAATAAATATGGAGGGGTTTTGAGCAGTTGCTTTCCTCGGGAAAATCTTGTGTTGTGCGATTGATTTACTTCTTTCTCTTATTTTCATGTGATTGAGAAATCGTGATTTATATTCCAAAAATATTGTAGAAGGATTCAATATCTTGTTTTAGTACATTGCATGATAGGATTGAATCCATTGGAGTAATTTCTACATCGTATCAAAGTTGTGTTATAGATTTTCCACATTCAGCCCACCTAGTCAGGTATTTTGTTGCAGTTATGATATACCTTGCATGTGAATGGCACGCAAATGGGGTTATGGGTCCGATGAAGTCAATTTCCCATTTTTCAAATGTCTGTACTGCTCTGGCGGGCTGTAACGGTAGCTCATCCTTGTGTGAAGAGTTACTAGTTCTCTGACACATGTCACATTTTTTTACGTATTCCTTTGCATCCTTGTGCATGGTGGGCCACCATAACCCTGCTTGTATTATTTTACTTGCGGTATATTTTCCCCCAACATGTCCTCCCGCAAATCCATTGTGACACTCCCATAGAATATTCCATATTTCATGGTCTAATACGCACCTTCTCAGTATTTTATCTAATCCCATTTTGTATAAATGTATTGCAATGAGCTGGTAATCTGATGCCCTAATAACTAAGTGCTTTCTTTAGACTGTCGTATATTCTTCCAGACACTTTCTTGAAGCCATAAATGTCATTATTTGTTCCAAATAGTCTGGTATAGCTTCCATGTGGAACAAATCTACATCTGTTAATTGATCATCGACTGGTCCTCCATTATCTCCCGATTCCAGTGTAATATCCCAAATTGGGAACTGCTAGCAAGGAATGACTGGAAAATGAATTTTCTAGGAATGGCTGCTATAGGATTTGAAACCAAGACCTGGATCCATTATATCAATGCATCTAAGACTGAAATCCAAGAGTAGGCTCAAAATAAATCCCTCTAGGTGGGTTAAACAGATCTCCCACACCTAGTTGTCTTCAGAAAGTGCCCGATGAAGGGACTGCAACAATGTATGAACATACCAAGGAATAACAGCGTTATTTTAATAATCTTGGGCACATAAAGATGTAGATAGCCAAAAAATGTGTATTATAGCAGCAATTATATACAAATCCTTGAGGAAAGAGTCACTCAAGCAAAGCAATGTATCCTCAAAGGGACATGTACATGAAAATAGAAGAACACTGCTACACAGGTATTTCTGTAGGCTAAGAGGACACAATTTATAAGATTCACTGCTCCATATTACATAATAACATAAATATATGACAATATATGGCTCAAGAAATGAGGGGGAGCAAGCTCTCAACCCCTAGAAACAATAATACAACAATCCTTAGAAGGATTGGCTGAAATATACAAAATGGAAAAAATGTCGGAGTTGCTGGGTAGCAGCTGCAACTTAGAAACTAGAAATGGATGAAGATAGCTGAAGATGCTACAACTGATGGTTGAATCTCATCCAATGGATCTTTCAGGCGAAATTCTGATCCTATCACTGAAGATCTTACCCTCCAATCAACAATGCAAACCCTCACTGCAATTGTGCTCTGAAAATAACGCAGTCACTGAGGGATACTGAACTGTAGGTGGAATAGAATGCTTTGGCCAAGTGCCAAGATCTGAAATATGCTCAGAATCCTTCCTTACTTATCTCCCAAAGGAAAGAAGGCCCTCTCCTCTAAAAAACAAGCCAAGGAATGGTGTTGTGGAACCTCCACTGCAACACCCTGCAACACAACGTTACACTTGAGCAGAAATAACACTGTATCTGAAGGAATGACTTTGGCCTTGAGCCTGGATGTGGAGAATATGAATTGAAATCCCTCAAGAGGCCTCTCAAGAAGGAGAGGAAATCCTAAACAGTAATCCCTCGTGCTAAACAGCACTATAACTCATCTAAACAACCGGGACTGCAAATAGTCTAAGCAGACACAAAATCAATAATCATATGCATGAGTAACAATGGCTGCCTTGCCCTCCTTTTAAACACATGAGAGCTCCCTCTCCATGGGTCCCACTCTATAGGGTTTCCTCCTTCAAGGAATATTCCCTCCTCTTCCTTTGCACTGTCCCACAAGATGCTTTCTACCTCATACCTCTGCGTTGTTTGACTTGGTCAAACTTGACCCAGCCTCTTTGCAAATGTCTCCTTTCACACATGAGGGTGTGAAATCTAGTTCCATTGTTGATTCCCTCTCATAATAGATGGATTTTATCCATTTTTTTATTATGGATGGGCCTTCTCACCCAATTATTCAACTCCTAAGTGAAAATAGCAAAATTTAATATTCCAATTTATTGTAGGAAAATTTCAGAATATTACAGTCCTCCCCTCCCAAATGTTGATTGTCCTCAAGAAACTGAAAGGATAGAACTGAGAAGTTACTCCCAAAGCATGGAGACTGAAAATTGTTGGGAAAACATATTCTCCAAATGGATCCTCCATCCCCAAGTAATCATCCAAACAAAATGAGACACCTCCCAACATGGCAACTCATGGCAATCTCCTTCTACCTCAAGCTCTGGAAATGAAGGTGGGCTAAAAATATGAATATGGTAAGCATCATAGCCTACCCCATGATGTCCTTCTCTCCACTTATGATAAGTGTAGAGTGTGTGCTGATCTTGCGCTGCAACGGTATTTCCCTCAAGTGGGAAAGTGAAGAAAAATCCTCCAAGGATCTCTCCTCCAACAATGAAGAACAAGTTGGCCCAAAACAATCCATCCATGATGAATAGGACATGGTCATCATAGAGTATCCCAATGGAAAGTTTGTTGCAAGTTTTACATGATGATGCATGATATAAACAATATCTCAAGAGGACACAGCGCAGTCTCATCCACTGCAACTTCAGAAAATGGTATGGCAAGTAATATACAAGAATCATTACATCTACTAATGAATAGTAATTCACTGAATGTGTCAAAAATACATGATCAGATACTTGCCCATGGTTTTACAATGGATGAATATCAAGCTCATGGCCCACCCTAAAAGAGAACAAATATGTGGCTGTGGTGGCCATATCTCCTCCCATGCTCCCATTAGAACATGTAGTGCAGAAAATGTGGGAATCCTCTCCCTTCAAGGACACATCCAACTCATGTGTCAATCTCCCAATCATGCTCTCAACAAGAATAGAAAAAATATCAGCAAATGAAGACATGATCAATATAAGAATGAATGAAACACTGATGGCTTCATGTGATGCTTGAAGGTACCAACAGTCTCCTGAGTATGTACAGCGCAGTTTTACAAAGTGCTACTTCAGAAAATCATAAGGCAAAATGTTTCTTATTACAAATTGGATCATGTATTTCATCATATGGAAAATAGTTGGATATAATAACTGAACATTCATGTAATGAGAAAACATTTTCCCAAGGCCACATAAAATATGGCTATCTCCATCATATAGCTTGGCCCAATCTGGATCATGGAGCAATGCACTGCATAGTAATGGTAAGAGTATGCAAATCAATGAATGTAAAAAAAAACTCCTTACCATATCCGGAAGTAAGATGGTACATGGATCCATGAGTGATTCCTCCATAGTGTTTTGGCATACTATGAAGAGGAATGAACCATATGCTGCAAGAAGATCATCCTTCTCATGCTTGGAATTCCAATTCAAGAAGAATATGCCACAGTGATAGATGTCTCCATCCACTACTCTATCATCCTCACCCCCTCCTTGTTCACCAAGTGCATCCAATGTGAATTGATCCTGGGGACACTCCATCCATAAGTCCCTGCTCCAAAGTGACAGCGTTGTGAGCTCATGCAAACTATCTCTTGTCAATACAAAGCTTCGTTCTTTGACATGCTCCTTATCAAAGACTCCTCTAGTAATGCTGCTGCAAATATGGAATACCTCCCAAGGTGGAAGTGCTTCCAAATAATCCAAGGCCAAGGAGTAGCCCCTTTGCACCATGAGAGGGCCCTCTTCTACTCCTGCAACATCACACAACATATGAGAGCAATTTTTCCCTTGCTCTCTCAAGTGCAACTCAAGCAACCAAAGTGCTTGCTATCTCCTTATGCTCCCATCATACAACCCCTGTGATGAAGACATAGTGAATGATATGTATGTCACATCAACACCATGCATCCATGCTTCTTGCTACCAAATGATGAAAGCATCCTACCACCTCTCCTCCATCCCCATCCTCTTAGGAAGAGGACATGCCAAGTGATGGCCAAACTCCTTCAACAGGAGCCAACGTAGCCAAGCCTCCTGTTTCCTGGTGTCATATATTTGCAAGTAGACTCCCAGCTCCTAGCACATCAACCACATCCACTCAATAATTTTTGGATTCCTCCTTCTTCTCTTCATCTTGGTACTCCTTTCATGAGGGCTACCATCCTCCCAAATCAACTCTCTACCTTTGCATCCATGAAATTTTGGAATGGAGCTCTTTGGAGACCTCCTAGAGAAGATATCTCACCCATGACTATGTTGAATCCATAAGGATCCAAAAATGATGAAGGTAACATCTCTCCTCCACCATTGTTTAACAGCGCTCTCAATCTCTCCAAAGATGTAATTGTTATCTCATACTCCAACTCAAAGATGGTTTCATAGTTTTTCATAGGAGTGTCATGGTTTGTTTCATCCTCCAAAAGTTCACACCCCAACCTCAAGGATTGTGTGCAACTCAAAAAAGGTGAATGAAGATGATGGTTCATCTCCTCCTTGAACCATTTGCACAGCGTAGTGCAACCATGTTGCTCTAAAGTAGTAGTGTGATTTGACCCTTGGTCATGTAAAAACAAATTTCCACAACTATCAAAATAATTTGCTGCAACAATAGATAGTGGAAATTCCTCCATGCCTTGATGAGATTTGGGAATCTCTTGTAGGGCTGCAAGAGTTCCTTCCTCCAATGTGTTGGCTGCCCCAACTGTTGCTACATGTGACTGCTCTTCCATGAGTGTGACAGCGTTATTACAAGGCTCCTCAAGTGGTGGTGTGAGATTTTCTTCCTTTGTTCCTTCTCCATCAAAGGTTTTAATCAACCTCTGAGTGAAATTTGCAAAAAAATTTACCCTTACATTGCTCAAGTGGCTGAACCACCAAACATAGGCTCCACCCTCCAAGTGCAGCGTTGAGATCTCAACAACCTCTTCCTCTACTACAGGATGTAGCAGGAAAAATGCTTCCAACTTTCTCACCCAAGCTTTTTCTGTAGATGACCCATCAAAGTTAGACAAAAAAAATCTATTGCCTCTGATTTCTCTTTTGTTGCAGGGTCTCTTCTCTTCCTTCAACTGGATGAAATGTGGAAAAGCTAGAGTCTCCTTGAAGGCTCTAGGTTGATATTTGTACTCAACAAGGTAATCACTTAGAATTTGATGATCCAAGTTTCCTTCATGTGTGTCTTCTTCTCGATGAGAATAGGAAGTGCATGGTCCTTCCTCTTCTTCTTGCTCCTCCTCTTCGGAGAGGCTCTTCTTATTTCTAAATACTGATGAAAGTAACCTAATATTCTTCATCATTTTGAACTTCTTGGGCTAAGACTCACAGGCTGAGCCAAGAAAGTTTCTTTGATACCACTGTCATATCCCAAATTGGGAACTACTAGCAAGGCATGACTAGAAAACGCATTTTCCGGGAATGGCTACTACAGGATTTGAAACCAAGACCTAGATCCCTTAGATAAATTCATCTAAGACTGAAATCCAAGAGGAGGCTCAAAATAAATCCCTCTAGGTGGGTTAAACAGATCTCCAACACCTAGTTGTCTTCAGAAAGTGCTCAATGAAGGTACTGCAACGATGTATGAACATACCAAGGAATAACAACGTTATTTTAATAATCTTGGGCACATAAAGATGTAGATAGCTAATGTATTATATAAGAAATTATATAAAAATCCTTGAGGAAAGATTCACTCAAGAAAATCAATGCAGTCTCAAAGGAACATGTACATGAAAATAGAAGAACACTACTACATAGGTATTTCTTTAGGCTAAGAGGACGCAGTTTATAAGAGGCACTACTCCATATTACATAATAACATAAATATATGATAATATATGGCTCAATAAATTAGGGGGAGAAAGCTTTCAACCCTTGGAAACAATAATACAACAATCCTTAGAAGGATTGGGTGAAATATACAAAATGGAAAAAATGTCAGAATTGCTGGGTAGCAGCTGCAACTCAGAAACTCGAAATGGATGAAGATAGCTGAAGATGCTGCAACTGATGGATGAATCTCATCCAATGGATCTTTTAGGTGAAATTTTTATCCTATCACTGAAGATCATACCCTCCAATCAACAATGAAAACCTTCACTGCAAGTGTGCTCTGAAAATAACGCAGTCACTAAGGGATACTGCGTTGTAGGTGGAATAGAATGCTTTGGCCAAGTGCCAAGATCTACAATATGCTTAGAATCCTTCCTTACTGATCTCCCAAAGGAAAGAATGCCCCCTCCTTTTAAAAACAAGCCAAGGAATGGTGTTGTGGAACCTCCACTGCAACACCCTGAAACACACGTTACACTTGAGCAGAAATAACATTGTAGCTGAAGGAATGGCTTTGGCCTTGAGCCTGGATGTGGAGAATATGAAGTGAAATCCCTCAAGAGGCCTCTCAAGAAGGAGAGTAAATCTTTTAGGTCCCTATATTACCAGTATAGTCCCTTATTGTTATTAGTGTAACCCCTTTATTGTTACTATTGTACCCTTGTAACCCCCATTTTGTTATTATTGTGCCCTTAAATTGTTATTTTTAGGTCAGCTAGGATTACATTGTGGCCCACTAGGATTACATTATGGCCACATGGACTCCTATATATAGAAAGGATGTTTTTTAAATTGTATCATCGAAGAATTATTCATTTATGTAATGTATTGGAGGTTGCCCCCTCAAAGTGGCTCATTTCTAAGGCGTTGATATCTCTTTTCTTCTATTTTTGGAGTTGGTTACACAACATTTGGTTTTCCATGTTTCATGCTTAAAAAAGGTTATAGGTGAAAATATTCCAGTTCAAACAATATTGCCAAAACTTGATGAGGAAGGAAAATTCATATTGGAAACTGAAGCGGTCACGGAAATAAGAACTCGACAGCTACGGAATCGATCAATTTCAGAGTATTTCATTAAGTGGAAGAACTTACCCACTGAAGATTCTACATGGGAGGATGAGAAGTTTATACAGAAGCACCTAGAACTACTCAAGCATTGAGGACAACACTTTTTTGAAGGAGAGGGGCATGTTAGGTCCCTATATTACCAGTATAGTCCCTTATTGTTATTAGTGTAACCCCTTTATTTTTATTATTGTACCCTTGTAACCCCCATTTTGTTATTATTGTGCCCTTAAATTGTTATTGCTAGGTCGGTAGGATTACATTGTGGCCCACTAGGATTACATTATGGCCACATGGACTCCTATATATAGAAAGGAGGTTTTGTAAATTGTATCATCGAAGAATTATTCATTTATGTAATGTATTGGAGGTTTCCCCCTTGAAGTGGCTCATTTATAAGGCGTTGATATCTCTTTTCTTCTATTTTTGGAGTTGGTTACACAAAAAAATCCTAAACAGGAATCCCTCGTGCTAAACAGCACTAAAACTCAGCTAAATAGCCGAGACTGCAAATAGTCTAAGCAGACACAAAATCAATAATCATATTCATGAGTAACAATGGCTGCCTTGCCCTCCTTTTAAACACATGAGAGCTCCCTCTCCATGGGTCCCACTCTTTAGGGTTTACTCCTTCAAGGAATATTCCCTCCTCTTTCATTGTGCTGTCCCACAAGATGCTTTCCACCTCATACCTCTGTGTTGTTTGACCTGGTCAAACTTGACCCAGCCTCTTTCCAAATGTCTCCTTTTACACCTGAGGGTGTGAAATATAGTTCCATTGCTAATCCCCTTTCATAGTAGAGGGATTTTATCCATGTTTTTATTATGGATGGGCCTTCTCACCCAATTATTCAACTCTTAAGTGAAAATAGCAAAATTTAATATTCCAATTTATTGTAGGAAAATTTTGAAATATTACATCCAGTCTTGATAAATGATCGGGTCCCACATTTAGCTTCCCTGGCTTAACTATAACCTCAAATGTGAATTATTGGAATAACAGTAGCCATCTATATGTTCTACCTTTCAACACCGGTTTTTTACTATATACTTTAATTTTGAGTGGTCTATAAATAATTTGAATGATTCGCCTAGCAAATAGTGGCGAAAATTTTGTAGTGAGTAGACCATCACGAGAGCTTCCCTTCCTGTAGTTGTGTAATTCTTCTCCACAGTTGATAGTTTTCGGCTTACAAATTATATCAGATGGTCTACATTTGTCTCCCTTCATTGCACAAATACTGACCCCAATGCAATGTTAGAAGTGTCAGTGTGCACATGGAATTGTTTATCCCAATTAGGGTATATCAAAATAGGTTCACTTGCTAGCTTTTCTTTTAGTACATCCAGTGCTTCATTACATTCCTTGGTCCAAGTGAAATGTTTTTTTTTAGTAAATTTTCTAATGGGGTAGTAATGCAAGCATAGTTGCGTATAAACCTCCTGTAGTAGCTTATATTCCCCATCATGGACCTTATTTTCTTAACATTTTCCGGGGGGGTACATATTAGCAATTACTGCAACTTTGGCGGGGTCCACACCTACTCCCTCCTTACATACCACATGACCCAGTAATGTTCCAAAGGGAACTATGAAAATGAATTTCTTTATGTTTAGGGTTATTTGTATCTTCCTGCATCGACCAAACACTATGCAGAGCAGAGTTGCATGTTTCTTCAACAAACTATATACATTCCATCCATCCATGTAAACCTCAAAAAATTTGTGTATATACTCTCTGAATGCTGATATGACTATCCTTTAGAACTCTGTCGACACATTATTCTGTCCAAAAGGCATTACATTATAGGCATAAGAAGCCCATTCAGTGTTCAATCTAGTTTTCCTTTTGTCCTCCTCAGTTATCTTGACCTGGTGGTACCCAAGAACCATCTGTGAAAGAATAAGCCTCATTCCCTGCTACATTGTCTAATACTTCATCACTGAATGGTGTAGGGAAAGGATCATGCACATATGCATAATTTAGACTCCAGTAGTCTACACATACTCTTATTTTAGAATTTTCTTTTTTATTTTGTATGAGTATAGGACTAACCCACTCTGCCTCCTTAACTGAAAATATTTTCCCTGCCTCCAACATTTTTTCAATCTCCTTCTTCACCTTTTCTTTTACTCTGGGATTCAATCAATATGGAATGTATTTGAATGGTCTGGCTTATGGTTTCAGCATTATGTGCATTTCCCCCAAGTCTCCTTTGATGCCCTTTAGTTCTATAATAGAGGAGGGAAATAGATCTTCATACTCTGCCAGTAGATCAAAATTTTATTTTGTTGTTTCTTCATCTGAATAGTCTTTGATGGAAGCTAACTTGGGCTTCTAAGTACTCCCCATATTATGCTTTTTAACTTTGAGTGGAAATAAGTGAAGTCCCTTTGTACTAGGATCATCTTTAATTCTCCACTCCCCTTCATTTTCCTCAAACGATAAATGTCTCAAGTTCTCTAAATCATCATCATCCATTTCCTTATCTATCTTTCTACAGGCCACTACTTCTCGGTAACTTGATTTAGGCATATGTTTTCAAGAGACCCAATCCATATTCTCCACGGGCCCTAGTGTGAAAAAAATCCTTTTCATGGCTTGCAAATCATCTGTTAACTGTTGAGCATCTTCCTTAAATGAAAATCTCTTTAAAAACTTGTCTAAAATTCATTCCCAATTACTTGTTTTTCTCTTTTTCTCCTCCGTAAGGTACCATGATTGTGGGATTTTTTCCAATGAGTGCACAAAGCAATGCACCCACAATTTCTTAGGGTAGTCCTCTAGTTCCCACTAGTTTTCACAGTCTTTTATATGGGTGTGGGGGTCTAAAGCTCCCCTATACATTTCATCCAGTTGCAGTCTTGTCGATGCTTGGAACATTTTTCTCAAAGCCTTCACCACATCTTCCCATATTCGGAGGTCGTTGCGGTGGTTTCCCCACCACCTCGCAGAAGTTTATTGCAATTCCACATTCATTAATGGAATTTTATGCTCCTCAGGGATAGTATAATCTACTTTATTGATAAAAGTGTTGATAGTTTCCATACTAGTAAGAGTAGGGCAACCTCTTACCTTCGTCCCAATCCAGTTGACTCCGCAAATGGCCGCACACATTCTAGTATTGACTTCATACCCTCCTTGTTGGCAGTTTTCCCACACAACCTTGAACCCCACCTCGGAGCTTTGGACGCTCTACCAACTTACTGTCCCCTCTACTATCGGGTTAATATATTCTTCCCCTTTTCCCACTGTCATATAGTATAGTTGGTCTAGCAGTCTTGGATCTTCTCTGGTGTTGACAGTTTCTATGTACCGATGCCCTTGATATGTATCTAATGGTTGAATCACCCTAACTTCTCCATCTTCAAAGATCATCAACTCCTTATAAATTAAATCAATGACTGCATAGTTCAAAAATGCCCAGTCAATCCCCAACAATGCTGGGTATGGATCTTTATCACCCATAATATCTATCACTTCAAAATCAGTATTGGTTTTTACCCCCGCAACATCAACCTCAACATATTCTAATCTCCTAACTGGTACAATAAAATATTTATTTTCCATAGCAATTGTAAGGGAGAGAATGCTAACTTAGGCTTTCCTAGAGCCTCCCAAGCCTTTCACGGAAATATATTAACATATGAACCTAAATCCAGCATTGTATCCCTTATTTGGAAACCCACAACTTGCACATTTATATTTCATTCCTTTCATGTCCCTATTTTGTTTCTTCTAACCCTTCGCACATGCCTTTCCAAAATATTAGCATTGATTGGGTTTACATGCTCCAGTCATCCTTCAACAACTATCTTCAAGTTTTGTTTCAATATTTCCAGCATTCGTACATCATTTAAGATGCTCAAGAATAGCTTGAACAATTATTCTATAGGTGTACCTGTAATTGCAGTCTTTTCTCCTTATTTTGTTGGTTGTATCTATTGTAGGTCTCTGTGGGTGATTAATTTCGAAAATGTCTCTACCGCTTCTTTGAAACATCGCTTTTTTTGTTCGGAATTATAGGATTTCTTTGGTGATATCGGTTTTATTATATTTAGTGGCTCAATTTCTCTTGTATCTCCTCTCGTATTCTTTCCTCATCTTGTTATTATGGCTACACTTGGTAATGGATGCGCCTCAGACAATCTCAGCTCTTCGTTGACAAAGTTAGTGCCCCACTGTATGTTCCTTTCTTCCAATATTTTTATTAACTCAGGACAATATTCTGTGGCATGTGTGTTTAATATACATTGAGAACACCATTTCCTTCTTGGTAGTGGGAATTCCCTCGCAACATGTCCCTCTTGATCACAGCTATAACATCTCAGGGGTCCTGTAATATCCCAAAAGGGAGAATGCAGTAATACTCAAACACAATATGAGAACTACAGCAAGATAAACAATAAATATAAAGTCAAAAAAAGGATATAAAAATAATATGAGCCATTTTATTATATTGGATAAGTTTCAGTTACATAATGTACAAAATATGAGGAGATATAGCCAAAGAGATGGCCTATAATCACCCTGAAAACATGCCATAATAAGAATTGTGTAACTGGAGAGACACTGAAGCAAATACTGCATTGTCCCTTCAGCAGAATGTGAATATATGACTGCAGGCTGAAAATGAAAATACATATCTACTCAAATCTGGAGCTCATGTGATGCCAAGATTCAAGATCTGGCTAATGAGATGGATTCCCAAGACAACCCAGAAAGGATTTTCCAGATCTACAACCTTGGAAAATCACCCTCCTAGGATTTGATCCTTGATCTGCTGGGAATTACATATCTGGAGCTAGATCTGACAAATAGATGGCTGAAATATGTCACAAGACCAGATCTAAGCTTCAAGGGTTGATCCCTCCTTCATATCTACAAGCTAGAAGCTCTAGATCTAGCTTCTCAATCCTCCAATGATGATTACAGCTATTGCAACACTACCACCAATAGAAACTGCACTGTGAGGGAAAGAGAGGACTTCTGCTTTCTGAAATATACTGCAATAAACTCCAGGCTGATGGAAATACTGATGGAAAACTGAGGGAATGATCCCTCACAGTATTACTAGTTGAAATTCTAGCAACTTCCTTCCTCATTTTGGATCTGCAAAATGGACAGCGTAATTCCTGAAGGTATTACTGCTATTAGGAGGTCCATAAATTTTTTCCTGATGCCAGATCTATTGTGAAGCTCTGGTAATGCTGATATTTAAGCCCAAGGTGATAGGAATAAACCTTCACCCGTTCTCCAGCTAAAATACTGAAGTCAACCTCCACCTTCCAAACTGATCTTCAGAAATCTGCAATTTTTTAATATCAATGTTCTGCAGAAAGTAGGTAAAGATATGTGGCACCAATTTCTAATGTAGAATGAAGTACAATCCTCTTCCAAGTGATCACTTAATGAAATAATTGGGATTCCCGACTAGGAACACCCTATGCTAAACAACACTTGCAATCTCTGCTAAACAGCCCGAGAAAGCAATGGAATGTCACATGACAATTCCAGATCTAAAAAAATCCACAACATCAATAAACTCAAGCATGTCTTCATTCTTTCCTTCATCTTCATTATATAGATTTTGAGCCTTCCCATGCCTTGGCCCTCATCTAAACTGCGTTATGCATGTGGACAATATCCTCCATGTTTGACTGCGCTGTCTAGTCAAGTCATCCATCATGTCTAGGTGCAATGTACACCCTCTCCATCATGTGTGCATTAATTACACAACTTCCTCCATCATCTCATCATGATTTCTCCGTGATCTTCTATTTGATCCCTTCAAGATCTTAGTTGACTATGTCAATCTCCATGATCTATCTCATTAATGAGACATGATCTCTTCTTCCATTCACATTAGTAGTTGCTCAACTACCTCATTATGTTGATCTAAGCTTAATTAATTCACATTCACACACAAAAAGAGGATATTTATTCATATTGAGGATTATGGGTCCCTCCACCCTTTTATTTACTTAATTCATTAAGAAAAATAAGAAATCTAATATTCCAAATATCAGGTGAAAATTTGGGAATATTACAGTCCTCCTCGGAAAAGTGTTGCTTGTCCTCAAGCAACTGCAAAAGTGGATGCTATAGCAAACATCCTCCCTCCAAATGGAATCCTTATGTGGAAAGCCTTCCCATCTGTCACAATGTGTCATGCATGTCCAGCTCCAAAGATGCCCCTCTAAAATGCCTAGAATGGCCTCCAACTGAAAAGTTAGATACCATTCCTCATCAATGAATTTCCAAGTGGCAACCATATGATGACTAAAGTTCTCCTCTATACATGATATACATAAGATAAAGTGGTTCATTCCCAAATTGGAAAGTCCCAACTCATGAACTATCTCTCCAACCCATGATACATAGAGTAGATTACATACATAAATGCCCTCATCATTAGCCATGTTGGCCATTTAGGAATCAAACATCACATCAACATAGTGAAAAAGAAGAAGTAGAGACATATGGGAAAACATAAACAATGTCAAACCATATTCTCCTAACAACAACCAATGCAGAAAAGCCTCCTGCTGCCATGCTAGATAATCATGAAAGTAAGTAAGAGAGCCATACTCTCTCAAAAGAAGCCACCGCAACAATGCTTCTTGTTTCCATGTCAAATCATTAATGAGAATGTGATAGCCATACTCTCTCAAAAGTATCCATCTCAGCAATGCCTCTTGCTGCTATACCACATCATCATTGTACCAAATGTAGTGGCCATATTCTCTCAAGAGAAGCCACCTTAACAAGGCATCTTGATTCCCCATCACATCATCATTATACCAAGTACAATGACCATAATATCCCAACAGAAGCCAATGCTGTCAGGTCTCTTGTTTCCATCCTCCAACAGTGTCATGCAATGTAAGGGAACAATTCAACCCATACTCTCCCAATAGTAACCATAGCAACAAGGAATCTTGCTGCCTCCTTGCATTATCATGATGCAAGTCATGGAGCAACAATACTGAAGTGGACATATACAATGTCTCATCAACATAATACAAACAAGCTCCTCTTTTCCACATCATGTGAGAGTTACACTTTCTCCCAAACCCCAGTACATACATGAACATGAGATACATCCCAAACAGAAATAAATGTAAATACATGAGACATATCCGAAACAAGAGTAAATATATGGACATAAGATATAACATGTGATGTCCAAACTCTCTTCTCAAAAACCAGAGTAACCATGCCTTCTTCTTATGCATTCTATTATGGAGACATAAGGCATGAGACAAGAAAATATGAAACTTTGGGTAGTAACCATACTCACCTAAGAGCAACCAGCGCAGCCATGTTTCTTGCTGGTTTGTGTCATAGATCTACAAGTGGTTTGGCAACCCCTTGCTCCATACTATCAGCCATTCATCCCAACGTGGATGATGTATCTCATTCTACAAAAACTTGGCATCCTCACATTGTAGGACACCAACCTCCTCAAACTGATGAAGAACCTTGCACTCCATGAAATTTTGAAGTGCGCCTCCAATGAGATCTCTCAATGAGACCTTCTTCTCATCCATGGCCTTCCAAAACCAATGAGGTTCTACATCTGCTGCAGGTAGAATTCCCTCTTTGAGCTATGATATGCTCATTGAGAAAGTGTCATCAAGAAAGGAGAAAAGATTTCTCATCTCAAGATGTCTACCCTTCATCATCTTATCCTCCATTGCTTCATGAGTGAAGATACCTTCAGAATGCTCCAAGAATAATGGGGTCTCTTCATTATCACTGCTACTAAGTGACAGCATTGTAGATCTGAAATTTAATACATCTACCATCTCAAAGCAAGGTACAACAATGATCTCATAACCAGTTATTGTACATAGGATCATGCTCATCCCTTCTTCTGAAACTCTACATTTAAACTCAAGAGGTTTAATGTAGTCCATCCATGACAAATTGGGATAGTTTTTCATCTCCTCCTTGATTAGATCAAGGGTCCTCTATGTTGTGATAGCTTGCTGCTTCAAATCAACATTTTTTTCTAACCCTTGGTCATGCATTGGCCCTGTTGGCATGTCCCCATAAGTTTCCATAAGATCTACTGAAACAACAGGTGATGAATGTGTATGCATACCTTGGATCAACTGATGTGTGGGAACCTCTCGACAGAACACAAGATTTCCTCCAACAGGGAAAATGGTGTCTCCAACTGCTGGTAAGAGAGATGGCTACTCTTCTACCAATGTACCAGTGTTGGAATATTCCTCCTCTTCCTCATGCATCTCCTGAATCATGCATGGGACTCTATGTGTCAAGAGCTCAAGACTATCTTGCAAGATTGCAAGTGCCTCTTCTCTAGATGCAAGTACTTCTACAGCTGGTGAGAATGAAGTGACTTCTTTTCCAGAGTGACAAGAATGACATCCTCCTTTGTTTCCTTAGGAAATTTCTCTTTGTGGCCCATCTCTGTCTTCTTTACATAAAACTTCTTCCTCAACTTGTGAAAGAAATCTGAATATTTAGTCACTTTTACATGCTCCATGTGACTAAACCACTAATTTTCGGCTTCACCTAAGAGATGAAGTGCTGCAATTTGGACAACCTCTTTTTCAGCCACAGGATGTAGCATGAAAAATGAATCTAACTCTTTCCTCCAAGATTTAACAGTGTGTTAGGTGGATTAATCCCTCTTGCGGACAAGAGCGATCTCCCTACTATCCTAAGGATATATAGAAACAAACAAACCAAATGCAAACCATTTTCTCTAGATTATTATGATTCAGAATTATTAATTAACTAAATAGGAAGAGATGCTCCTTACTTAAGTCCAACGCTTGTTGTAATCTTCAATCCAGTCGCTCCAAAAGAGGTCAATTCAGTGTGTAAGACCTGCATCCAAAGACAGGAAAAAGATTAAAAGCACCTGCATGATATAATAATTCTGAAAAATTAATATATCTCAGTGATCAAGGAATCCAAGAATTAAATTACTCAAATAGATACATGAACAACTTAATGAGAAAATAGAATCCATTTGTATTAACTTATATGATAAGAAGTAACCTTACAACCTTGTCGCCTTGATGTTATACAGGTTCTTCCCGGGTCTTGAAAAACCATTTTCCATCAGTTCGAAAAGCCTTCTCCTCTATGAACTAACATTAAACTATGCATATGAGTATGTAATCGTTCTCATACCATTGATTCAAAGTAAAGAGAGAAAAATTTCTTCAGCAATTCACCTAAAAACAACCAAGTTCTAAGTACCCTTGAGACTGAAACATGATCTCAATTTATAGTAGAAGGGAGGAGGTTTCAGTTCCAAAGAAAGGGGGATAAATTCCTCTCAAAAAGGGATTTTAGCTCCAAATACCAAGGGATAATCTCCATTAATGAAGGGATAGAGGTTCATGAAGGAAGGGGCGAAGCTCGACCAGATTACACTTCTAGAAGCTTCCAGCTGGGAGAATATTCGACCAGCTGTGCTTCTAGAACTTTATTTTTCTTTTATTTTACCTTTTACGGGGGTCCGCAGTTTTAGTAAGCAGAATGTGCGGGATGTGTCACAGGTTATAGAGCAAGAAACTGCGATACAGCAGGCAATGACTAGGAAAAGTGTGGAGTTAGGCATTTTAGGGTTTTAATGAGATTTTTCCAAATTCCAAGACTTGGTTTAGGAACTTTATAATTTTGGACCTCCAAGGGAGCATAATATAGGTAATGATGAACCCATATAGACATCTAAATGTCATGGTGAAAAAATTTAGTGTAACAGATTTCCCCCTAAAGTGTGAAGTCTGAAGTAGTTCTGAAGAGTGAAGTGATTTATCATTCTGAGGATTGGATTGTGTACATACCGGTTGAAACCTGTAAAAAAATTCAATGCAAACATATATATGTATATCATAATTGAGGTAGGCATTCCCATACTCATATCAGAACTAACTGCATGTTCTGATACAGAAATTATTTTAGATTTACATCAATAGTAGACACAGCATGGACGCAACCATCTGTCATAAGTAGTCTACTGTATCATGAATAATAAAACTCCTCGCAGCCTGGATGGTAGAAACTAGATCTAGGGTCTTTATTTCTACTTCCCGAACTAGTACGATTCTATCCATCTGATTGATTGTGTTGAATTCGAACATGGTAGAAACCACTTGATTACCAGTCAATGATGTGAACTGTTAACAAGTGTGAGAGAAACCACCAATAATTACAATGGTTCTCAAAGTACTCAGTACAATCTTTTATCACCAAAATAGGACCCTGATAGGTTGTTGATCAGACTACCTCAGTGTAACTCTTTCAAAACAAACTTTTAGCTGAGGCTTAGCCTCCTCGGCCTGAGAGGGCTCTCTCAAGGGTTTATGATATTAATTAATGATGATATAGATGGCTAACTCTATCTTGGTTTTGTATGTTTGTAGGTTGAAAAATGAAGGCTTGCTACCATTGGGCTATGGAGTCAACAAGTCAATAAATTCAGTGTCAAGGTTTCTTGACATGAAAGCTGAGACAAATAAGGTTCTTAAACAAAGACAATTCACTCAATAGCATATGTCAAAAGAGTCATTCCATTACTAAAGGAAGTCAGATCATAGGGTTATGAATTCTGAGTAATAGTAATGAAATCTACTGTTGATGGTTCAAAGGTGGTTAATCACAAGATTCAGAAAAAACACAGTCATCTCATTACTAATGGAATTCAGAGAATAAGATTATGAATTCTGAGTAATAGCAATGATATCTACTGCTAAACAAGATCATTCCATTACTAAAATAAATTCGGGCACATGGTTGTGAATTCTGAATAATAGCAATGTAATCTAGTGCTGGTGGTTCAAAGAAAAAAACACAGTCATCTTATTGTTAAAGGAAGTCATAGCATTAGATTATGAGTTATGAGTATTAACAATAAGATCTACTACAAGTAATTAAAATAAAATATAGATCAAGAAAGGATTAAACCCTATCTAAACTCAGTTTTGTTCAAGAAAACCTCTCTGTATTACTGACTGTATTCCTTCACATAAAGCAGCAGCTAAGCCAAAAAGTCTCCAACCCCCCTTGAATTAGACCTCATGCTCGATATATAGCATTTACAACCTTGGATTCTCTCATCCTACTTGAGGAGAAATCGAATTTTCTAGCTTGACACCTATCAACTACTAAAACAAACTATTAATTACATGTGACAGTTAAACTGTCTCTTCTAGAGTCCTAATACAATTAGGAGTAAAACTCTTTATTATGACTAAAACAACCTTATCTAGGAATTAAATACTTTATTTGACACCTATAACTCCATGAATTCGAATTTTATGAATTCAATTTCCTTGCTGTTGAATTCTAATGATTTCCTTCTTATCTGCCCTGAAAAATAGGAACATGCTCCCTGAAAAATAGGTGTACTGCTTCATTTATGTTTCTTCACAACATCTTCTGACCAACTTATGCTCAAAACATGTGGAAAATTCATATTAAACTCTTGTGACTTAGTCCTCCTAGCTTTTCCCAAAACAAAACTTTGAAGAAGTGCCAAAAACTATTAACATTGCTGCACTACGAAACTGTCTGTTCTTTTGGTAGCGCAGAACTTCACCTCTGAAAAATTCATTTGAAACCTTTAGTTTTCTATGTTTTTCCATTGGATCTTCATTTTTGGTCTTTATACATCCTCCAAAATCATCAAAGTTTAATAAACATGCCCTTTGACCCTTTGAAAACTTTCAAAATCGATCAAACTGCATCCTACAACAGTTTCATAGCGCGCTACGAAACTGTTGTGCATGACACCTACAAAGACTTTTTTCAAAAATATCAGTGTTTAAAAATTCTTGCACTTCTTCCATGATGTCTTCAAGCTTTAATTATCAATCATAAGTGATTTTTGAAACACTTTCAATAAATAAAGTCCTTCTCCACACCAAAACTGCATCAAGAAATTGTAACTTACTGTTCTTTTCTAGCTGAAAAATAGGTGTTGGAACAGAACTTTTATCTCCTCATAAAAAATGTATTTTTCAAAACTGAAGGAGGCTTTTGGATACCACTCTTTTCTTAACAAAAAAATCTCTTGGTTTTTTGAAATACTTCTCCTAGTGCCCATAAACTATCTTTGAACATCAGTTGTAAACTGGAAAATTCTGATTTCTGAAAATATGGCTTCAAAGAAAGCCCTTTATCTCCCAACTGGTAACACTTATGAAGAAAGTGAGATAATTATTGTTTCTGGAGATTTTATGAAGAGAAACCTCCTTCATAGTTCCAAAATAAGTTTTCATGTGGCCAAAAACGGATCTTGAAAAAGACTGCTAAAACCCGAAAACAAAGTTTTTCTCTGAATGACTTTCAACAGTTTTGTAGCGAAATTTCAACCATAAATTCCTCTCACCTAATAATTAATTTGAAGAAACTGAAAGAGGTTTTTGTATTCTAGTATATTAGGAATAAAAACCTCTTACATTTTTCAAAAATTAGTTTTCAGTTGCTCAGGAACCCCTCTGGAATTTGACCACTAAAAGCAGAAAAAAGAGGGTTTTTTGCTGGAAAAAGGGTTGTTTCAGCCATTTCGTAGCGCGCTATGAAAAAAGCAGCGTTTTCATAGTGAAAAACTTGCCTGTGCTACAAAAACATGATTTTTTTTCTAATTCAAAAAAAAAATTCAAAATGACTTGAGATATGACTTCTAAACACAAGGTGAGACTTCCAAGACATGGAATAAGGTTGTCAAACTTTGTTTGGAAATGAAATATGACCTTAAAGACTTCTAACCCTATGACCTAACCCTTTAAGCATGATATGACCTTGAGACCTTTAACACCATGACTAGAACAAGGGTTTGGAAATGAGAATGACACTATTGAGACTCTAATCCTATCACTTATCCCTTTAAGCATGTGATGACTCAAAACCTATTATAAGACCATGACTAGAAACAAGGCAAAATTTTCAAAGTTTAGAAAAAAAATTTTGGGGTGATAACACAATCCATGAAGTGTGAATGAATGATTTGAAGTCGAACACTTCACATAATCATTCGATCGAAGGTCAATGATGTAACCTGTCGTCTAAGGTGAGAAACCTGCCATTAGGGCATGCAAATCCCAAGGTACTAATAGGATTCTAGACCAAATTTCTAGATGATGAGATGTCGTCGATAGAAAGTGATCTGTCGTAGGAAATCTCACAACATGAAACCATTAGATCAAGTTTTGAAGAAATTTTAGCAAGGACTGACTCAGGGATGGTCAACACGAATGGAGAAAAATGTTCGCAATGAATGGTTTATTTTATCTATCTCTTGAACACATAACGACACCGCAGATGGTTTGGTAACAATTGACCTAAAGTTAATAACCAGAAACCGATGGAAGAATTTCAATGTGGTTTGATTAACTGTTAGACAAAGGATTTTCCCAACCCAGGTATGAGTGTGACAAAAGTGTCATGTTCAAGATTGGTATACTGCTTTTCGAAACAAAGTATGACAACTGGATTCATTTTCTCTCTTTTTCCCCCACCATTTCTGGCAAGTTCCTCTTTAATTTTGAAAAGCTTGAGGAGGATAACATTTTCTTGTTGTATAAGCTCATCCTTCAGATGAGTCCAACTTACTATTAAAATTGAACCCTAAGAAGGAGTGGTTCGTTCCTGTTTGTAATTTACATGTCCTTTTACTGTTAAGTTTTAACGAGTCCAGTATAGGTGAAACTCGGCATTTTTCAGTTTTAGGGAGTCAGAAGAAAAACTTAAGAAAACTCCGTGGGTGTAATTTTTCGTAAATTTAATCTCTCAAGCCTGAAAAAGGATAAAATAATATAGGAGAGAACTCTATTGACTATGATTAGTCTGTTGGGTGTGGAGCTTGATTATCTTGTTTATTTTGTATCACAGCGTTGGACCCCTGTACCTTAATGAGGCGACAACGCCGCCCGAAATTAAACGTTGCCTGTGGGGTCTAGGGTGGGCCGGCTGCGACTTTATGCCCCCCCCCCCCTGGCGGGGGTTTCGGCGGCAGCGACCCCGAAGCTAAAAACATATGTAAATTTCCTTGTAAAAGTATAGTAATTTCTAGTCAATCTGGGCCATTCATTAAGCGGATGATCTGACGGTAGAAGTTATGTTTAGTTTAGGGTTTTTTGCCCTAGAAGGAAACCCCTCGCTTGTATGAGGGTATTGTATCGTTGTTGTGTATTATATGTGTATTCTCAGAGCAAGAAACAGATAGAGAGACCGTGAGAGAGAACAGAGGATATTACAGCAGATCTGTTGTAGGTTGTGTCTCTTCATTTTGCTCGATAATAGAAAGGAAGGACTAGCTATTTGGGGTGGACGTAGCCCAAACTGGGTGAACCACGTATATCTGTGTCTCTCTGGTTTTTTGTGTTTTGTGTGCTTGTTTTTTTCTGCATATTTTATGTGTTGCATTGCTCTGTAATATATAATTCTCTAACAACTGGTATCAGAGCCGAAGGTCTATTTGGCTGATAAACTCGCAGGAAAGAAGGGTTCCTGATTTGAGTGGGAGCTGTTAGCCACCCATAAAATTCTGTCATATCAGATGGTGGCTAAATGATGTTGGATAGCCTTCAAGAAACAATTTCATTACTAAAATTGTTGATACTTGAAGACTTTTGATAAAATCCTATCCTTGGGTAATATTCACTATTGTTTCCCTTCAGAACTTAGAATCCTGTTGATTCCCAAAGTCAAATACTGCTGCAAACCCCTTTTTTCCCTTCCTTTTCTTCCAAACAAACCTCTCTTTCTATCCCTCCATTTCCCATGAAAACCCCACAATTTCATGATTCTTCCTTTTTTCCCTTTCATAAAATCCATTTTATAAAGGTTTAAGACTCATTCTTAGCCTTATCGAAACCTTCATTTCCTCCAAAAAACCCTTCAAAAACCATGAAAAATACATATTTTTTATGTATTGGACTTAAGCCCCTCGGGCTTAATTTTTTTGGCCCTTTCCGTCCATACGCCCGGGTGCCAAGACCAGGCGCCAAGACACTCGGGCGCTTATCCATTTTAAAATTATATTTCCCCGCCGGAACATATAAAACCTTTGATTTTTATAAAAACCCGTTGTTTTATTATTTTTATTAAAAACCCGCTCGTGTAAATTATAGAGCAATCGTCACCGTCGATCTACTCCACAGATCGGACGGTGTGGAGCGTGCCATTCCTATGGACCCCCCCACCCCCGGACCATGCGTTGTTTCTCCAAAACCACATGGTTTCCATCGTACCGCTCTTCAGCGGAAGGCTGTTTTTCTCCGATGGCAAGCGATTCCATACGACGGTTGACGCATGTCCCTTGTACAATTTGATAACCGCCGTGCAACCGTCGTCCATCGCGCGTTAAAATCCGAACCAGGATGCCAAGCGAAATGAATCTCCGCCGTCCGATCTGGGCCCTCTCATCCAACGACTATCGCTCTTCGAAAGCGTCCGATGTTTAACTAAAGTGCCCGCGCGATAAACCAGCCATCGCACAGCAGAAATTGCATCTCCGCCGTCGATCTGATTTGCAGATCGACGACCCATATTTCATCGCCCGATTCCGTTTTCTAGTCAACGATTCCCCTCCATTTGACTTTCAACATCCCCTGATTCCATCTTGACCGTCCAAATTGATCCAGATCAACGGTGCAGTTTCACTGCGGGGGCATACCCCAAAGTTTTTCCTCCGTACACTTGGACCCCCCGCAATCATCCCCGACCGTCGATCTCAGCGCGAATCGACGGCTCTGATCTAATCCTCCTTCCCCCATGCTTTTTCGACCATTCTGAGATTAAATCCCGACTGTTGGATGATGCCATCCAACTTCCCTACTTCCTCTGCACATCCTCTGATGCAGATTGACCTATAAACGCAGGATTTTGTAACATTTGTTTGTTTTTGCAGGGTTTAATGTTTTTTCACTTAAATGAAGAAATTTCGTAGGCCGAGGATGACGATCCTCCGGCCTTCGAATACATTAGAGAAATCATCCACAGGGTATAGATACACGTTTTTTAGCAAGGTTTCATGAGCCTTTGGTGCCGTATGCCGCTGTTAGACCTGAAAAACATCAATCAAGCACAGAGAAAGAGTATTAGTTGCAGAAGACAAAGTGCAGCAGAATGATGACTAAAGACAGTTTTATGGGGATTACGGCTAAGACTATTATCAAAAGCCTAATCCCCAATCTAAAACACAGTTTAAAGGAAAACCTAAAGTGTTTTATCAGGTAACCCTCCACCGCCTCAAATTGAGGAAAATTGATCCCTCGAGCCACCACGGCGCCACCTGTGCCTCAAAGTATTCAATCAGGAGCCAAATTTATTGATCAGGATCAGATATTCCGCCTCAACGCAGCCGAAGAGTTATTTCTGCCAGGAACTTAAATGCAAAGAATATCTGCAGAGTTACTTCGACGCCACGCAGTGCCTCAAAGGTCAACAAAACTCCTACCAAGCTTGAAATCATTATGTAAATCATTTAATACAGAGGATATGTATGTAAGTCTCCTCATTGAACCCCTCGAAGGCCAATGAGCCATTTAATTTTGTATTAATTGTAATTGAGATCTTTTATCAGATCTCACCTCCTCATCCTTATATATATACTATAGCAGAAGATGAGTGAGAGTTGGTTTTTGTTTGATTACAAGTCGTAACACTGAAACTCTCTGAAATAAATATACAAGTCTGTTGAAGTTGAAAAACAAATTGAAGTCTTGGATGTCTTGATGATGTCGTTGCATGTCTGTTCCTGAGAAGGCTCTATCATTGGATCCATGATCTTGGCTGTTGGTGAAGTATTCTGAACTGTTTGATGTTTTTACCCTATTTTCATTATGTTTCATAATTTCTTACTACAGTAGGTTGAAATTTTTAGGCTAAGAAATGACTCCTGGAAGCACCTTAGACCTTTTCATCCTTCACTGTTTTATATTTTCTTCTGCTGAAGTATTTTAGAGTCTTTAATCTCTCTCTTTAGTCTTCATTCGTGTTTATTTCCTTAATAGCTCAAATAGTTGGTTTCAACATGATTTATGGTTCTCCCTGCTTGTCTGCTATCACTTGAAAGCTGTTATTGAAGTCTCCCTTTGAAGTACCATTGTTTTAAGTTAATCAAAGAGGTCAGTTTTGATCTTGCCCTTTGCCATTGCTTGAACAGTTGTTTTGAAGGTCTTTATAGTTGTAAGCATAGATGTTATTTAGGTGTTCCCTCTTCTATGAATGCAACTATCAGTGAATCTTTTATGTTTTCTAAGTCCTTTAAAATAAAATCTTTGAGGAAATAGGGTGTTCCCCGAATCTTAGATTTCATTTTAAAAGTTGTCTTGAAATCATTATTTTCTTAAAGAATGTTTGTAGAATTTATGGTTAGCCCTGTCTATCAAATATTTCTTTATTGATAAGTCATGTTTCTCAAGTTCCCTTTGTTGAGAATTAAATTTCTTTTTCCAAACCATTAATGTCCATCTCATTCCAAAACAAAGGATCCTGTGGCCAAGTTAGATTTGCCCTTTGATATCCCATATCCCTTGAAGAGTTTGTCACGATCTTATTTTGACTCCATTGCCCAATGAACCGGATATTTCCTCTTTCTGTCTATCTTTCCTAGACCTTTCATATTCTGCTGTATCAACTCAACCCAACCAAACAAACATCTGCACGTAATAACTAGTCTAAAATCTATAACCAAAGCAAACAAGATAAACCTTTGCGAACAAATATTTGAGAGATCCCTCTCTGAGAACAGGAGGACTAGATCCTGGAACTCTAAAGATTGGTTCTGATGTTGCCTTGTCTTTTGATTTGCCAAACTGTCAAAACACGGGGGACCAACATAATGGCGATCACAGTGGGACCTATGAGTCAGTAACAATCCTAATACCCCTTAGGAATTCAGAAATCCCTTATTTTCAAGAATATCCAGTGATTATTAGCCACCTCATCGCCACCAACATAATGGCGATCACGGTGGGACCTGCTGAGAATTAGAGGTTTCAAAAACCTTTCTTTAAACTTTTTAGGTCCAGTATAACATAAGTAACTTTCTTCAAGCACTATCCAATAAATGGTAATCATGATAGGACTAAATTGAATTAGTGACAAACTAAGAAACCCTTAGGATTCTTGAAAAGCCTTACCAAACCTTGAAGGAACCAGTTACCAAGCCATAAGAGCAACTCTGTTTGTTTGAACACCTTAGCTAAGTGCAAAATCAGACTTAGAACACTCTCTTAACCTATAAAACCAAAATAACTCAGAAAAACCCAAAAACATTTCAAGTTTGGCTTCATAACAAACATGGTAGTGGACCATAAAACCTTTTACCTCCTCATGAGCTAAAAACTTCCACTTTGTAGTAAAACACTCATTCTTATATATCACTTATCTTTTGTTGTGTTTTACCTTATACTCTTAGACAGAGTCTGGAAAGGGCCAGGTAGCCTCCGGATCTCATCCTCTTTTTGAGGTGAAATATCTGGTGAATGCCCTCCCAGTCAATCTCTGGTTAGAGTTTGTTGTGTTTCAGAATATCCTTGCAAAAGGATATTTCACAAACACTGAGGTGGATAGTGTACCTCTTAGAAAACATTCTAAACTTTCCACCTGGCGACTCCACAATCCTGAACAGACCTTAAGACTCCACTGGGAAGAACCCTTATCATTATAATATCATTCAAATCCAGTTAGAGGACTGTAGGATTAAAATTTGTGTAAACAGATCAGTTAACCTCTCAAATATTGTCATACTTGGTTGAACTTTTCTTGTTATTTGGGTCTAAAAACAAATCATAGTGGCTCCTAGAAAGATCCACACTAGAGCCCATCCTGACCCTGATCCACCTGAGATAGTTGATAACCCAGAAAGAATCCTTAGGAAGTCTCCTAAGATAGAATCTTCAACTCTTTTCAGATCACACTTAAGAGCCAATTTAGTCCCTGAAAATCTTTCAGCTCTACAACAATCACAAACTGACTTATTGAATCCTTTTAGAACTAGGTCATTTGGTGATTTAGATTAGCTAGACTCTGAGTCTTCACTTTCATCTCCTAAGACAAGTGAACATCCTGGTAGTAGAGAAACAACACCTCCTGATTTACACTTCCTTCATAACCTAGGTGTCTCTCATCCAAGATCAGCTCAGCAATCTACTGTTGTTCCATTCACTTCTGTCTACCCTTCATCCACTATTCAAACCACTTCAATTCAGCCCTCTCCTCCTCTTGTCAATCCACCACTTGTTAATCCACCCCCACCACATATCATGGCAGCATGGTATGCTCCCTTAGTCCTTCCTGTACCACTAGCCAATCTTCCACAGGACTATCAGTCCAAAATTCCATTATATGATGCTAATAATGTTGTAACGGCATCACAACATGTGGATAAGATGGATGGCTACTTTGACAGAAATGAGATCGATGATGATTCTGTCAAGCTTAGATTATTCTCTCAGAGCTTAGGGGGAGAAGTAATAAAATGGTTTAAAGGTTTAGCTCCTCGTATTATTAATGATCTCCAAGCCTTCCATCAAACGTTCCTAAACAAATGGGAAGTAAAGAAAAATCCTCTCCAAGTCCTTGCTGATTACAACAATCTCTGTAGGAACCCTGGGGAAAGTGTACAAGCCTATTGTACTAGATTTAACAGTGTATATAATGCACTTTCCCCAGAACTAAAACCTCCACAAGGCTCGGCCCTAAACAAGTTCCCTGAAGGATTTGACTCTGACATGACTTATTCACTAAGAGAAAGAGATTTTGCAACTCTCGAAGATATGCAAAGGGGTGCTCTTTCTGTGGAAGTCAAATTAATAGAAAAGAGAGAAAGAATGAAAATTGAGAAGAGAGTATCTTTTAAAGAGGAATCCCCCCCTTCTACTTCAAGCTCAAAAATGGAGAGAATGTTGGAAGAAATGATGAAAGAGATGAGCATAAGTAAGAAAGCACAAGCAAACCAAAACCAGATTACACTTCAAAACAATCAAAACAGGAATAGAAATCAGAGTTATAGAAGATATAACAATCAAGATAAGAAAAAAGAAAGTGACCAACAAATTAGACCTCCCTTTCAACAGAACTATGTAGATCAATATGAGGAAGACAGGGAGTTGGAAATTTTGGAAGAATCACATGTAAACTTGATTGGATCAGACAGTGGGGATGATGTTTTCCTCACTGAGGAAGAACAAGGTTTCTTCTCTAATGATCAAAATACAAACACCTGTGAAGATTCTGATGACTATAAATTGGGTTTTGAAAATGAAATCATGGAGGTACACAAACAGTATGATCTTAGGAGCAAGGGAAGTATAGAGAATTCAAAAGATAAGAATACTAGCACTGTTGTCAAGAAAAACGCAGAAAACCAGCCCAAAAAGACAGCAGAAAAAACCAACATTTCAGCCAAAAAGCCAGATCTAAACAGAGACAAGGGAGTCCAGCCAAATGCTGAGCAGAATACCCCTAGCACTTCAGCTAGTGGTCCTAATAAAACTATTCCTATCACTAGTCCAAACAAGGTTCAACAAATTAAAGCTGCTGAAAAGAATTCAATTGAAAAAATAGATGTAAATATTAACAAGTCAATTATTCCTTTCAGCCTTGAGGGAGAGATTGCTAAGATAAAAATTACCATCCCCCTAGTTGAACTAGTAACCCAAGAAGTGTACAAAAACCAAGTTTTGAAAGCGTTAAACTTAGGAAGTGATACTGACACCTTAAACTTGACAGATGACAAACCTGAGCTGTTGTTTGGCCCAGAGGTTGAAGGAAAATATCAAGAGGGACCAGTCCCTCCCTTCTATGTTAGTTTGAACATACACGATAAAATTCTACACAATTCCATGTTAGATTCTGGAGCTTCACACAATCTAATTCCCAAGGTAGTAATGGAAAGCTTAGGCTTAGAAATTACTAAACCATACAAATATTTGTATTCTTTTGACTCAAGCAAAGTCAAATGTTTGGGTTTAATCAAAGATTTATGTGTTCACCTAGCTCAGATCCCTACCAAGAATCTAGTAATGGATACAGTTGTAGCTGACATTCCCCCTAAGTATGGCATGCTCTTATCAAGATCATGGGGAGCCAAACTTCAGGGAAGCCTTCAAATGGACATGCCTTATGCCACCATCCCTGTTTTTAACCAAAACAGAAGACTATACAGAGAATCCCACATGAAGTACATGGTGAGTAACATGGACAAACCAAAAAACACTCCAATCTATTCTGTTCAATCAAGTTTAGATTCCTTTATCTTGTGTAACGAAGATGAAATTAGTCAACAAGGTAAAGAAAACATGGACCCAATCAGTTCACCAGAACAATCCAATCTTACCTCGAGTCAACTTCAAAACATTGCCAATCAACAGCAACAAGAAAATGAAAATGAGTCAAATATACTTTGGACAATAAACTTCGATGGATCCTGTAATAAAACTAGTGCAGGGGCAGGTGCCTGGATTCAAAACACAAATCAGAGTTTTTCATACAAGTTAGACTTCCCATGCACTAACAATATTTCTGAGTATGAAGCACTTCTCCTAGGCTTACAACTGCTTAAAGAATTAGAAGCCAAAAAGATATCTATTTTAGGGGATTCTGAACTTATCATCAAACAAATCAAAGGAGAATACTCAGCCAAGAATCCAAGGCTTAGGGAATATTGAAATGCTGCCCTTGACCTATTAAAAACTTTCGACAAATATGAACTCATTTTCATCCCTAGAGCATTGAATCATCTAGAAAATGAACTCGCCTTCAATGTTAGCAATTGCCAAGTACCTGAGATAAATGAACAACTCAGTATAAAGGTGAAACACAGACCTGATGTGCCTGATAACGAAGATCACTGGCAGGTGTTTGAATCTGATAGACACATAGATGATTTCTTGAAATCAGAAAGTGATTTCAGCATACCAACACTAGAAACTAGCCATAAAGAAGACTGTTTGTACATTGAACAAATCCCAGAGGCCGAAATAACATATCCTGCTAATATAAATCATTGTGAGAATCCTTTTGAAGCAAAGATAATGAACAATGAAGACCAAGAAGACTTGGAAGTCTTACAATGCAAAAATTATAAAATCCCAAGAGGTCTCACACCTTTAGAACACATGTTTGATCTCAACGATGTAGCCAAAGAACCAAGAATGGAGCCTGTGGAAACAAATGTAGAAGAGCATAACATAGGCAGTCTAGCAGAACCCAAGATGATCAAGCTATCCAGCACCCTCCCAGCTCACATAAAATTGCAATACATAGAGATTTTCAAAGAATTCATAGATGTGTTTGCTTTGGAATACAAAGACTTAAAATCATATGATACCAGCATCATCCAGCATAAGATCCCCTTGAAGGAAAATCAAAAGCCTTTTAAGCAAAAATTAAGGAGAATAAATCCCCTTTTACTACATTTAGTGAAGGCAGAAATCGAGAAGATGTACAATGTTGGGATCATAGTACCCATTAGATTTTCAGAATGGGTATCAAACTTAGTTTCTGTTAGAAATAAAACAGGGGAAATCAGGCTCTGTATTGACTTCAGAAATTTAAACAGAGCCTCTTTAAAAGAAAACTACCCCTTACCCAAGATGGACCATATACTTCAAAGGGTAGTTGGGTCAATAAGAATATCCCTATTAGATGGGTTCTCGGGTTACAATCAGGTGTTAGTGTTCCCAAGTGATCAAATCAAAACTGCTTTTACCACACCTTGGGGCACCTTTATGTATGTCAAAATTCCTTTCGGATTAATGAATGCAGGGGCCACCTTCCAAAGGGCCATGGACATAGCCTTCTCTAAAGATATTGGCTATTTTATAATTATTTACCTTGATGACATAACTATTTTCTCAAAAACTGATGAAGAGCATTTGATTCACCTAAGAAAGGTTTTTGAGAAGTGTAGGAAATTTGGCTTATCACTGAATCCCAAGAAGACCCTCTTTGGTCTCTGTTGGGCCGTTAATATGCCATTATTATTATCACTTGTGAATGCTTATTCCACCCATTTCTACCATTCTTCATCACGTCATTTATTATAATTTATTATTTAAATCCATTTTATAAATGATTTATGCTCTTATGGATGAATATTATTTATCTTCCTTTATTTCTAATAAATTGATGATTATGAATTATTTTATCAATGATAGTTTTAATAAATTGGTTATAACATTATTCACCATTTTTAGCCTCCAAGATAATTTCCAGGTTGAAGATTTGATTATTAAAAGTGCCAACTCAGAAATGCGCTGGAATAAGGAGTGACAGTTTTGCGGTTGAGATTCTGAGCAAATGAAGACGAATCTGGAAAATCCGGAACATGGGTTTTGTTCAGAACGGACCCAATTAACTTTAACAAAGAACGGTTTGCCCAAATTCGGCCTGTGTTGAGAGATTCGCAGGGTTCTTTGAGCACGTTTTTCTCAGATCTGTGGTTGCGGCCGTCCTCCAAATCTCAGCTGCAAAGCCAAATTCGCCTTGTTCTTGTTGATCAAATGGTTAGAAGCATCCAATTTTGTAATGTAAATCATGCTGTACTTATCTTTATTGTAACTTCTCTCTGATCTCTCTCTATTTAAATGAAAACAGAGATCAGAGATGGGCATGATTGGGGATGGAGAGACTTTTCTTATTGTAATTTGCAGAATTGTGCATCGGCTCTTGTTAAGAGAGTGTGAGCTGTTTGTAAACATTATTAATGCCTGATTAATAAAGGAGTTCACTGTTGTTCCATTTCTCAAGCGCTGGAGTAAAGCACAGCAACGCTTCGCCGGTGGTTGAGGGCCCGGCCCTGGTGGAGCGATCTGCTGTTGGTATTTCTATTAGTTTATTTCTGTTGTGTGAAGTATGTTTATTGCAATTACAGAATTGGTTTTTAATTGAATCGAATACAAAGTCATTGTTATTCCATTCTTTACAAGAAGCATGATTCATGATTCAATTGTTATAAAATGTTGTTTCTCTGTATCTAATTCCAGTTGTTATTCCTTTTGTTTATGAATTACGATAGTTGATTGTTGCGTGGCTGTCGACAGGATTAAAGAGTAGAAATCTAGTTTGCTTGGTTATGAATTGAATTCACTGTTTATTTTACGCTGCTATTCAATTCCTGTTCATTGCTTTTAGATTGTTGTTCCTTTCCGGTTTGCGTTTTAGATTTCATTTCCTTTGAGTTGTTTTCACTTGCTTTGAGATCTCTAAACTGTAGAGGGCAGAGCTAATCATTCCAGGTCCCCAGATTTGGTCATCTCACATCGATTTCTAGGGGAAAGAGTTATTACTACTGCATCCCTAATCGATGTCTAGCAAGGTTGCTGTAGTGTAGTCTTTACATTTCTGTCATTTGTAATTAGATTTCTTTTCAAGCAGATTTCTTTTGAAGCATTTATTATTTCTGCATTTGTATTTCTATACTACATCTTCACAAACATTACTCTTGAGTAAATAGCCGCCTCAGACTGAGTACACTCTTGAAACAAAAAGTCGTCCATGGGTTGACAATTAATGTGAGGTAATTAGGAGTTACAAAGACACCTTTTTATCGCTCCACATTTTGGCGCCGTTGCCGGGGAGAGTGTAGCCATTTCTAAAGAGTAGTGTGAATTTGATGAGTGCCTGCTAGGGAAGAGTTGGATCTTAAAAACGGAAGGTAAGAACCTACGTGCGGAGCATGTAAAAGCCCTGCTCCACTATCCGCTTTCCTAACAGATTTTTTGTTGCTTTGTTGGGTAGAAATAGATGTTTGAATTTTTGTGTGAATGATTAGGAAAAAAATAGAAATTTTAAAAAATGGATCACATGATCTCATGCAAGTGGTGATGTAAGCACCACCCATTTCACTAACCGATTGACAGGAACATTTGAAGAAGGAGCCTCGAAGAAACACATGAAAAACATCTTATATTATGGTAAGAAATGGCTCACGTTTCTACTTTTGAATTTCCTATCAAAGATCTAGGAGGAGTGACACAAATGCACATAATTCCCCCATCTTTACCAAATTTTCATGGTTTAGCAAATGAAGATCCGGATACATTTTTATTTGAGTTCGAAATACTTTGTAGAGGATATGATTATTACACTAATGATCAAAGGTTGAAAGTGTTTCCTCTTACTCTAAAAAGAGCAGCTCTCCGATGGTTCATGAGCCTAAGTGGGAATTGCATCCAAACATGGGAGGACATGAAGAACATATTCTTGAAAAAGTACCAAGACTATTGCAAATCCAATGAAGATATTTTCGGTATAATACAAGGGGAAGATGAAAGTTTGGAGGATTATGTAGATCGATTTCATTATAACCTTCAAAAATCAAAGCATAAGCATTTGGAAAAAGAGATCTTAAAAACACTCCTTCTTAAAGGAATCAAAGATGAATTTTTAGAACTCTTAAATCTGATAGGGAAAAGTGATGTTTTTCAGTTATCATATGATGATGTTTGTGAGTTGTGCATAAGGTATTCAAGGGGAATCTCCAAGGCTGGTAAGAATTCTAGAGATGTTTGTTCTTTCTTTTCCAAATCTGCTACAAGAATAGGAGACATAAGAGTTGAAATCAATGATTTATTTGAAAATTCTAAAGTTGATTTTATTAGCTCCCTAAGCTCAAAATTGGACGTTTTGCAGGTTCATAAAAATGAAGAATTTGATGAAGTGTTTTTCCCTCATGACCGAAAGGAGCAGCCCATAGATACTCACTCTTCCTTATCTAGGATGGAAGTAGCATATCAAAGAGATAAGGAAGCTACAACAAGGTCAACAGGTATGGTTAAAAAAACTTCTTCTCCATTCTCTTACTTGCATAATCCATTATGGAATACTCATGTTCTAGGGCAGCCATGTCAATTTCAATATAACCACCAATCTTATCTACAAGTTTGGCATGGTTCACCTTATGATTGCATGACTACTCTCCCTCGTCTTGTAGCACAAGCACATTCTCCATATTCTCCACCAGCTCTTTCACAACATCCTGCTTGCATATCAAATTTATCCACTCAACCCAACCAACCACATCATCACAATGCTCCATTCCATACACAATTTCCTGCTCAACTAATTCCACACCCTCACCGCAATAAACCAGTACAACATACTTACAGTGTTGAACTGCCAAATTTACCCACCCTTCCCACCCATTCTATTTCACATGCGCCATTAGAGAAAACTTACAATGAGATTCAGAATGTTTCAAATTCAAAAATTGTAGAAGTTATGGAAGAAAATGAGCTTACTTCTAGTTTGCATCAACAAGTCATTTTAAAAGCTCAAGAACTTCATGATATGATGGCTATGGGAAATCAAGAATATAAAGGATATATTGAACATTGGTTTCACTCCATCACTTGTTTGCAACATTGCTCCACGCTTCAACAATTTTTGACTCCATCTTTTCAAGGGAAGTTGGCTTCTCATACCCTAATTTTCATTAATATGCATTTTTCAAATTTGGGTATGTGTATACATGAAGCCTTATTTCGAAAATTGCTCCACTGGAAGTACTCATATACGTAGTCATATTCATTTTTCAAATCAAAATAGGTTAGTATAAAACATAAAATAAATAAGGGAATAAATAAATGCATTTTGTTTTTTATGTAAAACTAGTTGTTTTTTTGTTGCAACATGCTATGCAAATCAATATTGATGATAATTTTTTAATTCATTTGTGTATGTAGATGACTTATAATGGAAATAATAGCTCTACAAACACTCATATTCATTTTTTATCACCAATTTGAAAAAATGTTTGAATATCATTTTTTTGGCTTGCGGGCTTGATGAACTTTCTGGAAAAACAGTTGGGAAAGTCATGTTTTGAGGGACCAAAAATGAATATTTTTAAAACCTGTTTCAACCCTAGATAGCCCTTGATGTCTACTTTCTAACCCAATTTGAATCAGTCAATTTGGATTTGAAACGAAAAAGTTAGAACCAAAACATTGACCGGATGTCTAGCGGGCAGCTCAGGAACAGAGTTGGGACAGTCAGTTTTTGGAGGCCTAAATGACCATATTTTTAAAACCTGTTTCTACACTAGATAGCCCTTGATGTCTACTTTCTAACCCAATTTGAATCAGTCAATTTGGATTTGAAACGAAAAAGTTAGAACCAAAACATTGACCGGATGTCTAGCGGGCAGCTCAGGAACAGAGTTGGGACAGTCAGTTTTTGGAGGCCTAAATGACCATATTTTTAAAACCTGTTTCTACCCTAGATAGCCCTTGATGTCTACTTTCTAACCCAATTTTAATCAGTCAATTTGGATTTGAAACGAAAAAGTTAGAACCAAAACATTGACCGGATGTCTAGCGGGCAGCTCAGGAACAGAGTTGGGACAGTCAGTTTTTGGAGGCCTAAATGACCATATTTTTAAAACCTGTTTCTATGGTAGATTCCCCTATGAATCGAGTTTACAATGCAATTGGAATCACTCATTTTCGATATCGTATGGGGAATTTATGATCAAAATACTGACTGTCTATCGTAAATCAGCACCCTTAAAACTATGTCTTTCCGGCTGTTCCTTACAGTATTTGACCTATCAATTCTTCTTGTCTTCAAAACCTGTTTCTATTGGAGATAAATAAATGAATCTACTCTCATTTCCAATTTGAATCATTTGAATCCGACATCAAACGAAGAATCTATGCTTGAAATATCAATCGTTGGTCTAGATTGGGTAATCGAAAATGACTCTATTATGCAGGTTGTTCTAAACAAATTTGACATATCATAGCATTGAATTTTTAAAACCTGTTACTACTAGAGATAACCCTTTGAATTAGCTCTCATTTTGCTTTGGAATCACTCAATTTCGACGAAAAACAAAGAAGTTGTGATTAAAACACTGCAGGTTAGCATGATTGGCCACTGCTCTCCCGCAGGTAACAAACGAATTTTACTTTGTTATTTTCTCCGTGAATTTGTTCTACAGAATAACTACTTGTTAGTTTTTTTGCATAATTCTTGGATTAGGGGAGCCCGCGCACCTCTCTTTCTCCATGATTTAATGTTTTCTTGCAGGTAGACACTCGTTTTTTTGCAGGTCTTGGGAAAATAAAGAAGGTCAATTTATGGACGAGTGATTTTTGAAAGAAATTTTATGAAACAAAGGAATTTCATCTAACTCATTACCCAATGGATTCATAATAGCAGAAATGAAGAATTGATTTCCATTTGAAGATTCATGTCATGTCTTTGCTGCCAAAACATTTTTCGAATAAATCATTTTTTTTTTTTTGACATAACATCATAGCTGTTGTAACTTAATTTATTTATTTACATACTGTTTTTGTTGTTTTTTTTTCTAATTTCTCTTATATTTTGTGTTTCAGGTATTGCTTCATTCAAAGTGTAACTCATCCTCAGCATCAATACCGTCAACAGCTAATTTGTTTTTTTGCATGTTTGCATTGTATGACTGTCCATTTTGCTGTTCCTTTTTCCAAAGGAACGACATTTGCATTTTCACACTTTTTTGTGTGTATTTTTTCTTTTTGGTGTGCATTTCCTTTGTTGTTCCCTACAAGGAACAACACTTTTTTTGAGTGTTTTTGCTGTTCGTTTTTCCAAAGGAACGACATTTGCATTTTCACACTTTTTTTGTGTGTATTTTTGTTTTTTTGTGTGCATTTCCTTTGTTGTTCCCTACAAGGAACAACACTTTTTTTGAGTGTTTTTGTTGTTCCTTCAAAGAAGCAACACTTTGGGAGCAACCCTTCCTTCCTCTTGTGGGATTATTCCTAGTTCATTTCAACTACATTTCACTGATTCCCCTTCATGGCATGAAGTACACTATTTTTATGAGGACAAGAATTATGGATTCTATTGAAGCGAGCTAATATCATTCACGTTATGATCTTTAACATGACAACTCCTTGATGATAGATTATTTTAAAAAGAGACACAATTATTTATATACTACTTTACTGCATTGTTTTCTGTTGAACATGATATTGATTGATCATCTTAATACCATGCTGGTTCCACCCTTCTGGATTATAATCTTCTCTGTCTGTAATAAATGAGATTATGGGTATATTTTTTTTCTATTGACATGTTCAACTTCTTCCACCATCCCTGCTCTTAAGGAGTGCTGAGCCTCCCTCTTTTTATCATAAAAATGTGTAATAATAACAAAATTTTGTTCGCAGATGGAGGATAGGGGGTCTCATTACGAGCCAGCCTACCATGTTCATAAGGCTGTAACAAAGTGACATTCCCATTATGGCCACCACACCGGGGTTATGATCCATTGGATAGCCCAATTATCCTTGGAACAGGAGGTCTCATCACGAGCCGGCCTGATCACTTTTGCTACATCCCAGTGAATGGCAGTGTGGTTATCTGGTTACCACGCCAGCACATTGATCTCTTCTGTAGAACAACAATGTAACTCTCTAGTTATAAATTGAGGATTCTGGCTCATCTGGGTTAAAAAGCAACCCTGCCGAGGCTATGGACGCCTGCTGGCAGCAGCGGCTCTGCTTATGGTATTGAAGTTATATCTTATCGTCAATTATTATTATAATACCATTTTCTTATTTTTTTTTCTTTTTATCAGAGAAGTTATTTCCTTAACTTTTTCCCTGTTTTGAACCTTTATGCATGAGAAATTGTTTTATAATCAATCACATCATTTTTCAGCTAGAATACCATCAGCAAAGCATCTTTTTGGCATATTGCTGTCATTTTTCTCTTTTTCGTAACTTATCATCAATCGAAAGCGTCCTATCTCTTATTCATAACTATCTTTACACACTCTGCTCTCATTATAACCATAACTCCCGCTATCCTATCATTGATATGTGTACTCTGCTTCATTTACTGATATATTGTTCATTCTCGTGCCTTGCCGTCAGCACAACACCTCTCATATGCTTTATGGTCATGGAATTCATTTTCCAATTGGAGGGGGAATGTATGCATTATGGGATTGCATGCGATATGATTACTGCACTCTACCATCACTTGTTGATTTGCCAAAATATTAGTATTGCATGTATACATAAGTTTTTCTGATTGAAATTTTTGCATGCATCTTATCTATTGCTTACACTATGGATTCAAGAATATTGTATGCAAAATAGTGCTTTGTTTACAGGAAAACAACAAGTATGGGCAGAATTCTATTCACAGCATAACCACACTATTGCACTTAATAGAAGAGGCTCGCGCACGTGAACAATTCTTCAGACATGATGTGCTTACCTGGATTCCACCTTTTGCATCACTTTCAGCACCAACTCTGCCTACATCAGCTTCAACAACTGCCAGTCCATATATGTCATTCCACATTTTTGGAGGTAAAACTTGAGGTAAAATGGCATAATTTTCTGATTTATTACGAATTTAGGAGAATTTCATGAAAATCCATTTTGAGCATTATTTATCATCCTTCATTCCACATCTTTACCACTTTCCCTTTTTCAGCAGCATATCATTTTCGAGTATGGGGGAGTGTTTCTTTCATTCATTTCTTTCTTATGACCATGTTATTCATCTTCTTTATCATCCATTGCTATTCTTATTCATTCTCAACACCTCCCTTATTCCATGTTGTTTTACACCAAGCATAGAATTCAACAGCTGGTAGCAACCACCTCTATTTGTTTTCTAGCATCGCATGAGGCATGCTAATTTTTCAGAGAGGGGGAGGAATTGCTACGCATGATGGATGTTTTCTATTTTCTTTCTCATTTAAGGCATACAATTTCAGTGTAGAAATTGATTTCCATAATATTTTTAAAACTGTGAACTCAATTCTTGTGATTTTTGGAAAACACAGACGTATCATTAATACAAACCCAGACAATTTCAAGATAAATTGGTTCATAAAATTTCGGAAATCATGCACTCTCACCTACAACCATTTTGTTTATATCTCATGATCCGTGCATCAAAACGATCTGATTTTTGGATCATAAAGGCATTCATATATTATAAATTTACTTGCCAAATTTCAACAAAATCTGGTTTGTAGTTTTGAGAAAATGGTTAATGAAGTTTGCTGTTATCTATATCATATTTTGCTGCAACTTCATACATATAGTTGAATGTCAATGTAAAAATTGTTATGCCTTCATCAAGATTACTAAAAGTGAATATTCATTAATTAAGGAAAAATTCATTTGTTCTATCCATTTCATGAGCTGAGATGAACATATTTTTTATTGCTTGGTTAACACATGGGTTTTGTCTTGGGGTTGCATGAAGACATGCAATATATTCAGTTTTCGTTGCATGAGGACATGCAACATATTGAGTGTGGGGGTATGTTGGGCCGTTAATATGCCATTATTATTATCACTTGTGAATGCTTATTCCACCCATTTCTACCATTCTTCATCACGTCATTTATTATAATTTATTATTTAAATCCATTTTATAATAATTTATGCTCTTATGAATGAATATTATTTATTCTCCTTTATTTCTAATAAATTGATGATTATGAATTATTTTATCAATGATAGTTTTAATAAGTTGGTTATAACATTATTCACCATTTTTAGCCTCCAAGATAATTTCCAGATTGAAGATTTGATCATTAAAAGTGCCAATTCAGAAATGCGCTGGAATAAGGAGTGACAGTTTTGCGGTTGAGATTATGAGCAAATGAAGACGAATCTAGAAAATCCGGAACATGGGTTTTGTTCAGAACGGACCCAATTAACTTTAACAAAGAACGGTTTGCCCAAATTCGGCCTGTGTTGAGAGATTCGCAGGGTTCTTTGAGCACGCTTTTCTCAGATCTGTGGTTGCGGCCGTCCTCCAAATCTCAGCTGCAAAGCCAAATTCGCCTTGTTCTTGTTGATCAAATGGTTAGAAGCAATCCAATTTTGTAATAGAAATCATGTTGTACTTATCTTTATTGTAACTTCTCTCTGATCTCTATCTATTTAAATGAAAACAAAGATCAGAGATGGGGATGATTGGGGATGGAGAGACTTTTCTTATTGTAATTTGCAGAATTGTGCATCGGCTCTTGTTAAGAGAGTGTGAGCTGTTTGTAAACATTATTAATGCCTGATTAATAAAGGAGTTCACTGTTGTTCCATTTCTCAAGCGCTGGAGTAAAGCACAGCAACGCTTCGCCGGTGGTTGAGGGCCCGGCCCTGGTGGAGCGATCTGCTGTTGGTATTTCTATTAGTTTATTTCTGTTGTGTGAAGTATGTTTATTGCAATTACAGAATTGGTTTTTAATTGAATCGAATACAAAGTCATTGTTATTCCATTCTTTACAAGAAGCATGATTCATGATTCAATTGTTATAAAATGTTGTTTCTCTGTATCTAATTCCAGTTGTTATTCCTTTTGTTTATGAATTACGATAGTTGATTGTTGCGTGACTGTCGACAGGATTAAAGAGTAGAAATCTAGTTTGCTTGGTTATGAATTGAATTCACTGTTTATTTTACGCTGCTATTCAATTCCTGTTCATTGCTTTTAGATTGTTGTTCCTTTCCGGTTTGCGTTTTAGATTTCATTTCCTTTGAGTTGTTTTCACTTGCTTTGAGATCTCTAAACTGTAGAGGGCAGAGCTAATCATTCCAGGTCCCCAGATTTGGTCATCTCACATCGATTTCTAGGGGAAAGAGTTATTACTACTGCGTCCCTAATCGATGTCTAGCAAGGTTGTTGTAGTGTAGTCTTTACATTTCTGTCATTTGTAATTAGATTTCTTTTCAAGAATTTATTATTTCTGCATTTGTGTTTCTATACTACATCTTCACAAACATTACTCTTGAGTAAATAGCCGCCTCAGACTGAGTACACTCTTGAAACAAAAAGTCGTCCCTGGGTTGACAATTAATGTGAGGTAATTAGGAGTTACAAAGACACCTTTTTATCGCTCCACAGTCTCCAAGAAGGGAAACTTCTTGGTCATATAATTTTAGAAGAGGGAATCAAAATAGACCCTACGTGGATAGATGGCATATTGCAAATTAGCCATCCTAGAAGCCTCAAAGAATTGAAATCTTTCATTGGAAAGATTAATTTTTTAAGAAGGTTTATTCCCAACCCTGCTGAGCTATTAAGAAACATTACAAACATGCTTAAGAAAAACGTGGGTGTAAAATGGACTTTACCAGCTAAACAATCATTCGAACTGGTCAAACAAGCTCTTACCCAAACACCAGTCCTAATTAGTCCTGATTTTACCAAAGACTTTTACATTTTTTCTTTTGCATCTGAACATACAATAGCTGCAGTTTTGCTTCAAAAGAATGATTTGGGGCAAGAACAACCAATATCCTTTTTTAGTAGGGCCTTAAGAGATGCTCCTCTCAAATATAGTATCATGGAGAAGCAAGCCTTAGCATTAGTGAAAGCTTTAAAGGACTTTAGGGTCTACATTTTACACTCTCACATAATTGCTTTTGTTCCACATACTGTTGTCAAGGACATTCTAAGTCAAGACCCTGATGGTAAAAGGGGAAAATGGATTGCAACTATTCTTGAATATGACCTAGAAATCAGGCCCACCAAACTAGTTAAGGGGCAAGGATTGGCAAAACTTATGGCTGAGTCTAACTTCCAAGCATTAGACATGAATATGGTAGATGCGTTGGAAGAAGTAGAAGAAGCTACTGCTCCTTTCATTGAAGAAACATTTCTGAATTCTCCTTGGTATGCTGACATTCTTTATGTGCTTTTATATCTAAATGCCCCTCCTTCTTTGTCTAAAACTAAAGCTATATTCTTGAAACAAAAGGCTTTGAGTTTTTGTATCTTAGATGGAGTATTATATTGGAAAAATTTTGTTGGAATTTTTCTTAAATGTTTACTTGAAGATGATGCGGGAAAGATCATGCATGAATTGCATGATGGAGAATGTGGAGGTCACCTCTACTGGAAGGCCACAGCAAACAAAATTCTTAGATCAGGTTACTATTGGCCTACCCTTTTCCCAGACACTCAGAAGTTGGTCATGTCTTGCCATAAGTGTCAAATCTTTGATGGCAAGAGAAAACTCCTTCCCTTACCTTTACATCCTATCAGAGTTGAGGCACCTTTTCAACAATGGGGGCTAGACTTCATTGGGGAAATTCATCCGTCCTACTCAGCTCAACATAAGTGGATCCTCACAGCCACTAACTTCTTCACCAAATGGATAGAAGCTATACCTACAAGGAATGCTAATGACTCTGTCGTTATCAAGTTTCTTGAAACCCATATCCTATCCAGATTTGGTTGTCCCAGAAAAATCATAACAGACAATGCTGCTTCTTTCAAATCCAAGAAGATGGTTGATTTCTGTCACAAATACCATATAACCTTGGGCCATTCCACTGCTTACTATCCCCAAGGAAATGGATTAGCTGAATCCTCCAACAAAAGTCTCATCAATATCATTAAAAAGCTGTTGGAACAGAATCAGAAATCATGGCACAGTAAGTTGGTTCATGCCTTATGGGCTGATAGATTAACTACAAAGAAATCAATAAATATTTCCCCCTATCAGTTAGTTTATGGCATGGATGCAGTTTTTCCTACCTCATTGGGAGTTCCAGTCATGAAACTCCTTCAAGAAGTGCAGATTGAAGAAAATGATATGCAGAGGAGGATCAACCAAACAATCCATTTACAGCAGACCAGAGAAGAAGTTTATGAAAGAACACAGTTAGTCCAAGAAAATATGAAGAAACTATTTGATAAGAGGACTAAGGCAAACAATTTCCAGGTTGGAAGTGTTGTTCTTAAATGGGATTCAAGAAGAGAAGAGAAGGGGAAACATGGCAAGTTCGAGAACTTGTGGAAAGGGCCCTATATTGTTCATAATGAGAGGGGTCATAATACATTTTTCTTGAAAGAATTGAATGGAGAAGACCTATATGGAGGTCCTGTCAATGGAAGGATGCTCAAGCATTACTTCTGCCAAGAATCTTAAGTTTCAAAGCATTTTTGTTTTACCATTGTAAATATCATAGTCTAACCATTGCATTCAAAAGTTATGAAAAATAAAAAATACAAAAACAAAGAAAAGAAATAAAAGAGGGCAGAAATGAAAACAAGAAAGGAAAAGCCCCATGCCAAAAAAGAGAAATGAATCTGAAAGTGTGCAAGCTTAAATGCCACTCCTACAAAACACACTTCTATTTAGTCAAACATTTTAATCTTGACTAATTAGTTTTAAATTTTCTGCTGATAGGATAGTGAATTTGATTTGCCAAACTGTTCAATCTTGGCTTATCAGTAGATAGATTAGGATAGAAATTGAAGGTTCAAACAAACTCAAAATATGAACCAAAGTTTCCCAAAGGAGATGACTCAAATCTATGTTAAATTCTGAGTCAAAGAAATGTCAAGATCTTGTTCTAATCAGCTTAAAACCTAAACCAAAAGAAAAGAAAAGACAGCTCAAAAACAAAAGCAAAAACAGAGTTGTGAAGAAAAGAGAAGGCCATGACGAGAAACTTTCAGATCTTAAGCCTTCCATTTTTTTGTTATTTCCTGCAAATAATAATCTATGTGCAGCTTGTTTTTATGCCATATATCACAACAAGTCAAACAGCTTAACCTCGACTTGACTATTTTTAAATTTATGTTATAGAATTTAGAGAATGAAAGTCTGTTGGACAGTTTAATCCAAATAGACAGTAGATTAGGTAGAGAATAATATGGATCCAACTGTTTAATCTGAATCCATGAAGAAATAAGAAGTAGAACTAGATTAGAATTTTGTTTTCAAAAAAAGAAGAAGAGAGAGAATAAAATGTTGTAAGAGAGTTTTCCAATCCAAGTGCACTCTGATGAAGAAAAAATGTTAGATCAGTAGGATTTGGTAGGTGGGAAGTTTGTTTGTGAAAGTTCCATTGTTTTTCAATGACTGATAACTTGTTTCCAGAGTAAAAGAAGATCATTCAAGTAGAAGAAAACAGCCCAATGGATGAGGCAACTGATCAGCCTCCCAAAGAATACAAGTCTGTAGTTCTTGATGCCTTCAAAAAAGGCACCATCCCCAAGTGGAGCCATTGTTAGCCACCCATAAAATTCTGTCACATCAGATGGTGGCTAAATAATGTTGGATAGCCTTCAAGAAACAATTTCATTACTAAAAATTGCTGATACTTGAAGACTTTTGGTAATATCCTGTCCTTGGATAATATTCACTACTGTTTCCTGGCAGAACTCAGAAGTCCTGCTAGAATCCAAAGTAAAGCACTATTGCAAACCCCATTTTCCCTTTACCTCCTTCCCAAATTAACCTCATCTTTCTATCCCCTTGTTTCCCACAAAAATCCCTCATTTTCACATTTTTTCTTTTTCCCCTCATGAAAATCCATTTTATAAATGTTTAAGACTCATTCTTGGCCTTATCGAAACCTTCATTTCCTCCAAAAAACCCTTCAAAAACCATGAAAAATACATATTTTTTTTATGTATTGGACTTAAACCCCTCGGGCTTAAGTTTTTTGGCCCTTTCCATCCATACGCCCGAGCGCCAGGACCAGGTGACAAGACACTCGAGCGCTTATCCATTTTAAAATTATATTTCCTCGTCGAACATATAAAACCTTTGATTTTCATAAAAACCCGTTGTTTTATTATTTTTATTAAAAACCCGCCCGTGAAAATTATGGAGCAATCGTCAGTGCGAAGCGCGCCATTCCTGTGGACCCACCCGACCATGCGCTATTTCTCCAAAACTGCATGGTTTCCATCACACCACTCTTCAGCGGAAGGCAGTTTTTCTTCGATGGCCAGCAATTCCATACGATGGTTGACGCGTGTCCCTTGTATGATTTGAAAACCGTCGTGCAACCATCGTCCATCGCGCGTTAAAATCCGGACCAGGATGCCCAGCGAAATGAATCTTCGTTGTCCGATCTGGGCCCTCTCATCCAACGGCTATCGCTCTTCGAAGGTGTCCAATGGATAACTAAGGCACCCGCGCGATAACCACGCCATTGTACAGTGGCGATCGCATCTCCACCGTCGATCTGATCTGCAGATCGACGGTCCAAAACCCATCGCTCGATTCCTCCATTTGACTTTCAAACCTCCACTCCCGACCTTCGATCACGCGCGATCGAGGGCTCAAATTTGATCCTCTGCCACCTATTATATAATATCCCCCGATCAATCCTAACCGCTGGATGATGCCATCCAACGGCCACGCTCCCTCCATATTCCTCCGCAGCAGTTAACCAATAAATGCATGGATTTTATAACATTTCATTTGTATTTTGCAGGGATTAATGTTCTTTTTGCTATATTCGAAAATGATTCGAAGGAAGAGGGTGACGACTCTCTTGCTTTCGATTTGCCAAAGGAAAGCGACCTCCAGGTTTTAAATTCACGTTTTGTCATGTTCTATTGAGCACATATGCCTTATGAACCCTGCGCAGCCTTGCACGACAGCAAGAAAACATGGATTAAGCACAGAGAAAGAGTATCAGTGCTAAAGACCAGGAAAATATCCAAACAGAGGATTAATGGATTGTTTACGAGGATTATGGTCCAAAAATATCATTATAAACCTAATCCCCAATCTAAAACACAGTTTAAAGGAAAACCTGAAGTGTTTTAACTGACATAAGACCTCCACCGCCACAAATTAGGGCAAATTGATTCCTCCCAGCGACTAAAGCACCACCTGTGCCTCAAAGTATTCAGCAGGAGCTGAATTTATTGATCAGGATCAGATATTTTGCCTCGACACAGCCGAAGAAGTTATTTCTGCCAGGAACTTCAATGCAAAGAATATCTGCAGAGTTACTTCGACACCTCACAATGCCTCAAAGGTCAACAAAATCTCCCACCAAGCTTGAAATCATTATGTAAATCATTTAATACAGAGGATATGTATGTAAGTCTCCTCATTGAGCCCCTCGAAGGCCAATGAGCCATTTAATTCTGTATTAATTATAAATGAGATCTTTTATCAGATCTCACCTCCTCATCTTTCTATATATACTACAGCAAAAGATGAGTGAGTGTTGGTTGTTGTTTGATTACAATTTGTAACACTGAAACTCTTTGAAATAAATATACAAGTTTGTTGAAGTTGAAAAACAAATTGAAGTCTTGGATGTCTTGATGATGTTGTTGCATGCTTGTTCCTGAGAAGGCTCTATCATTGGATCCATGAGCTTGGCTGTTGGTGAAGTATTCTGAACTGTTTGATGTTTTTCCCCTGTTTTCATTATGTTTCATAATTTCTTACTACAGTAGGTTGAAAGTTTTAGGCTAAGAAATGACTCCTGGAAGCACCTTAGACCTGTTCATCCTTCACTGTTTTATGTTTTCTTCTACTGAAGTATTTTAGAGTCTTTAATCTCTCTCTTTAGTCTTCATGCTTGTTTATTTCCTTAATAGCTCAAATAGTTGGTTTCAGCATGATTTATGGTTCTCCCTGCTTGTCTGCTATCACTTGAAAGTTGTTATTGAAGTCTCCCTTTGAAGTACCATTGTTTTAAGTTAATCAAAGAGGTCGGTTTTGATCTTGCCCTTTTCCATTGCTTGACCAGTTGTTTTGAAGGTCTTTATAGTTGTAAGCATAGATGTTATTTAGGTGTTCCCTCTTCTATGACTGCAATTATCAGTGAATCTTTTATGTTTTCTAAGTCCTTTAAAATAAAATCTTTGAGGAAATAGGGTGTTCCCCGAATCTTAGATTTCATTTTAAAAGTTGTCATTGAAGTCATTATTTGCTTAAAGAATGTTTGTAGAATTTATGGTTAGCCCTGTCTATCAAATATCTCTTTATTTTTAAGTTATGTTTTCAATTTCTCTTTGTTGAGAATTAAACTTCTCTTTCCAAATCATTAATGTCCATCTCATTCCAAAAACAAAAGGATCCTGTGGCCAAGTTAGATTTTCCCTTTGATATCCCATATCCCTTGAAGAGTTTGTCATGACCTTATTTTGACTCCATTGCCCAATGAACTAGATATTTCCTCTTTCTGTCTATCTTTCCTAGACCTTTCATGTTCTGTTGTATCAACTCAATCCAACCAAACAAACATCCGCACTTAATAACTAGTATAAAATCCATACTCAAAGCACACAAGATAAACCTTTGCAAACAAATATTTGAGAGATCCCTCTCTGAGAACAGGAGGACTAGATCCTGGAACTCTAAATATTGGTTCTGATGTTGCCTTGTCTTTTGATTTTCCAAACTGTCAAAACACGGGACACCAACAGGAGCAATGGCGGAAGATGATAAATCTAGGGTCGAGAAATTTAAATGCCAAAACTTCCTGCTATGGAAGATGCAAATGGAAGATTATATGTATCAGAAAGATCTATACCCACCATTGAGCAGAAAAACAAAGAAGTCGACGACTATGACAGACGCATAATGGGATATTCTTGATAGAAAGGCACTTGGAACAATACGGTTGTGCCTTGCGGCATCGGTAGCCTTCAATATTTCGAAGGAAACAACAACAGAGGGTTTAATTAAGGCGTTGGAAAAACTATATGAAAAACCCTCGGCCTCAAACAAAGTATTTCTTATGAAATGTTTATTTAATGTGAAGATGTCAGAAGGTGGATCTGTTGCAGACCATTTAAATTATTTTAATACAGTTACCAGTTAGTTAAGTTCTGTAGGGGTAAAATTTGATGATGAAGTTAGAGCTCTGTTATTTTTGTGCTCATTGCCAGAAAGCTAGAATGGTTTAGTTATGGCCATTAGTAACTCTGTCTCTGGATCTACTACTGTAAGTTTGATGATGTTTTCGGTGCTATCCTTAGCAAGGAAATGCGACGGAAAATCTCCGGTGAGACATTGGGTAATGATTTGAGTGCAGAGTCTAGGGGAAGAAGAATGGAAAGAGGAAATATCTCGAGATATCATAGTAAATCAAGGAAAGGAAGATCCAAGTCTAGATCAGGGATAGTGTGCTGGAAATGCGGAAAGAAAGGACACCTAAAGAAATACTGTAGATCTCGGAAGGGAAAAGAAGGAGACGCACAACAAGAAAAAAATCATTAAGCAAATGTGACAGGTGATGTGTTACAAGATGCCTTGATTCTTTCTTTCGAAAATTTTACTGATTCTTGGGTTGTATATTTAGGGGCCTCATTCCATGCCACACCTGATAAGAAATATTTTCCTTATTATGTTCAAGGAGATTTGGACAAGTCCATTTGGGTGATGATAAACCCTGTAAAATTGTTGGAACGGGTAAGGTTCTTGTAAAGAAATAGAATGGAAACCAATGGCTATTAAAGGAGGTAAAGCATGTTCCAGATATGAAGAAAATTATGATTTCAACAGGGCAGTTAGGTAGTGAAGGTTGTGTGAAAACTTTCATAGATAAAACTTGGAAGGTCACCAAAGCAGCGTTGGTAATAGCAAAAGGTGAAAAGGTTGGTACATTGTATTCATGCAATGGTATTTATAACTTTGTTAATGTTTTAACTTCCAAAGGAGAAGATGCAGCATTATGGCATCATAGACTCGGACACATGACTGAGAAGGAGATGAAGATTCTTCACTCAAGAAATTTGTTGTCGGGTTTGAAGAATGTTGATTTGGATTTCTGTCAGAATTTCATTTATGGAAAACATAAGAGAGTCAGATTTCTCAGAGTTGGGAAAGAAAAGAAGAGCGAAAAATTAGACATTGTGCATACAGATGTATGGGGACCTGCTCAGGTATCATCTCTTGGTGGCTGTCATTATTATGTTACTTTTATTGATGATACAACTAGAAAAACTTGGATTTATTGTATTCGGAATAAATTTGATGTATTTGATACTTTCAAGAAATGGAAATCTTTGGTTGAGATTGAGACAGGAAATAAGTTGAAGTGCCTCAGATCAGAAAATGGAGGTGAATATTGCAGTAAAGAGTTTGATAGGTATTTTTCAGAGCATGGAATTCGCAGAGAGAAGACAGTTCCAAGAACACCACAAGAAAATGGTGTGTCAGAAAGGATGAATAGAACAATCATGGAGCGTGCAAGCTGCATGAGATTGCATGCAGGATTGCCTTTACAATTTTGGGCAGATGCTATAGATATTGTTGTTTACCTAATAAACAGAGGGCCTTCAAGTTCCTTGGATGGTGGTATTCCAGAGGAAGCATGGATAGGTAAAAAGGTAAACTACTCTTTTTTAAATCCTTTTGGTTGTGAGGCCTTTGTCCATATTAATAAAGAAAATAGAACAAAGCTTGAGGCAAAATCAAATAAATGTACCTTTATTGGATATGGTGTTAATGATTTTGGTTATTTCTTATATGATTATGAAAATCACAAAATCATTAGGAGCAGAGATGTAATATTCAATGAAAAGGTCTTGTATAAGAATAAGTTGGAGGAAAAGAAACAAGAAAAAGAAAACAAAGAATACACAGTTCTTGATGAGATCATAGAAAAGGTAAAGGTGCCTGAAAACAATAATAATAAAGAGCCACAACAACAGCAACCACCACAACAGCAACAGCCACCTCAAACACCTGAAAGTGGTGTTAGAAGATCTACCAGGATAAGTAGACCCCCTGAACGATACTCTCCTTCATTATATTATTTATTTTTGACTGATTCTGGTGAGCCTGAATGTTATGAAGAAGCAATGCAGGTTGAAAGCAAGAAGAAGTGGGAGCTAGCCATGGAAGAAGAGATGGACTCCTTAATTAATAACCAGACCTGGTACTTAATCAGGTTTCCTGCAAGTAAAACTACATTGCATAATAAATGGGTTTATAGGTTGAAGGAAGAAGATGGAGGAAAACAAAGGTACAAAGCTAGACTTGTGGTGAAGGGGTTTGCACAGAACAAAGGTATTGATTTTGATGAAATATTTTCTCCTGTTTTTAAGATGACTTCAATCCGAACTATTTTAAGTTTTGTAGCAGTGGAAGATTTACATCTTGAACAGTTAGATGTAAAGACAACATTTCTCCATGGAGATTTGGAGGAAGAGATCTATATGCAACAACCAGAAGGATATGAGGTCAAAGGGAAAGAAAAATTAGTGTGCAGGTTAAAGAAGAGTTTGTATGGCTTAAAACAGGCTCTAAGGTAGTGGTATCTAAAATTTTACAAGTTTATGTTTGAACAAGGTTATACTAGATGTCACTCTGATCATTGTGTTTATCTGAAAAGGCAAAATGATGGAAGCTATATTATATTGTTATTGTATGTAGATGACATGCTTGTTGCAGGGTCTAACATGCAAGAAATAAATGTGCTCAAAATAAAATTGGAAAATTCATTTGAAATGAAGGATTTGGGAGCTGCAAAACAAATCCTTGGTATGAGAATAACTAGAGACAGGAAAAATCACAAATTAACACTATCTCAGAATGAGTACATACAAAAGGTGTTGAAAATATTTAATATGCACAATGCAAAACCAGTGTTGGCTCGAGGGGTCCTGACCCAGGTTCGGAGTGCAAGGTTTGCCAACAAACCCCTATACTATTGGCCCTTTTGGCAATGACCTACTTGCGCAGGTCAAAGTCTCACCCGAAGTAGCATGGGTGGGTGTTGGAACCAGGTTTCCGCACCCTGAGAAAGGATAGGTAAGGCAAGTAGAGCTGCGTTCTATCTCAAGGTGTCCATATCTCCCGGAGTAGGATTTATGGACCTCTTTCTACATCCACATGCACAAGGTTAATCGTACTATGGTGCTCAATAATCATATACTTCAAGATAGTAACTCAACATTGCATAAATAGAACAGAATAGATCTAGATGCAGTAAAACACTTACACAGAACTTTCGCAGCGGAATACAGAATACGCATAAGACATTAATTACCAATGACTCACATAAACAGTACACATAGATTCAGTTCCCAAACAACCTTTCTTATTCATTAACTCATTAACTTCCTCTTACAATACCAATCCCAGCTTGCGCACACAGTAGCAGGGTCCGCACACAACTGGACTCTGGATCTCCGCACACACATCCAGGAGGAGTCCTTCCCCAAAAACCTAAACAGACTTACTAAACCTAAATTCGCATCAATAGCTCTTCATTCCTTACTTACAATTCAAAATGTTCCTCTTTTTATAACTATCTAGCCTAATATTTCCTACGATCCACAAACCGTGGTTTTCGGACCCCAGGTTTACCCTTTGACCCATTATAATTCTTTCGGGGCTTTGACCCGCCCCAAAACCCCTGCGCTAGACTAAATATAATCCAAAATATACAAAATCGAACCAGTTTCACAGCTTGTAGGAGACCCTGTTCCAACAGTCCCCCAACACAATTTTGTGACTCGTCGCGAGTCACTGTGGCCACAGGGTTGCCAAGCACCCCTGGAGCTATTTGATGACCAGCGTGTGTGTCCTGCATGTGCGTCAGTGCCCTATCCCAGGTGGGCCGATCATACCTGAGCCAATTACTCTGGCCATATAGTCATTTAGTCCTGTAAGGTTTGAGCCAACTACCATTGACATAGCCTGGTAACATGTCACCACGCAGGGTAGCTAGCCGGACTTCTCCACCATTCGTGATTTCCTTAACAGTGTAGGGGCCAAGCCAGTGCTGTCAGAATTTCCCTGGGTGTTTCAAAAATTAGCTATCATATAAGAGGACTAGGTCTCCTGCTACGAATGTCTTCTGGCGAATATGGCGATCATGCCAGGCTTTATCGTGAGCCTTTGGAACCTGCTGATGAAAGTTAGCAATAAACTGATCTTCCTCTAATGCTAGAAGTTGCGTAAGGCATTCCTCCATTATATCAGGTTCTGCCATATTGGTAAATGCTGCGATACATAGGCTAGGAACAACATACTTGATCAGCATAATGGCCTCCTTTCCGTAGACCATCCGGAAGGGGGTCCGTCCTATTAGATTCTTGCAGGTCATCCGGGAGGCCCATAGCACAGAGGGGATACGTACATCCCAGTCGCTACGATCGGCATTGCAGACCTTAGTTAATGCTTGCTCTAGGATTGTGTTGAAAGCCTCGACCGTCGCATTTGCTTGTGGATGGTATGGTGTACTTTTTGCATGATGCATTCGGAATTCCTCATTCAGGTCTTGTATCATTTCGTTCACGAAGTGCGTGGCTCGGTCGCTCATTAGGATCTTTGGGTAGCCAAACCTGGTTAGGATCTTCTCAAAGATGAAATGTGCAGTAGTATCTGCATTACAATCCCTCACTGCTTGTGCCTCAGCCCATCCAGTGACATAGTCAGTGGCAGTAATAATGTAGCGTGCACCTGTCTTCTTGCCTGGTAGATTGATGGGTACGACAAAGTTAATGGCCCATTTTTCAAAGGCCTACAAATCCATTTGAGGTTGCAATGGCATCTCATCTCTGCGTGAGGGTCGTCTCGTCCACTGACACATATCGCATGATTTAAAATGGTTGTGAGAATCCTGATGTAGGGTGGGCCACCATAACCCAGCTCTCAAGACCTTTTGGGTCATTGCTTTCCCAGCGTGGTGGCCTTCTGCAATGCCTTCATGTGCCTCCACCAAAACATCTTGTCGTTCATGTTCCAAGACGTATCTGCGCAGTACCTCATCAGCGCCTAGCTTGTATAACTGGCCGGCGATGATAGTAAAGTCTGTCGCCCGAGTAACCGACTCCTTCTTCTGCTGCATCAAATATTCTGCGGGAGCTACACTTGTAGTTAGGAACTGGATGATATCAGTGAAGTGTGCGTCGAAAACCTTAATGGTGAACAGCTGCACATCTGGTAACCCTTCCTCCAAGTTAGTGGGTTCTTCACCCATCTTAATACGGGACAGATGATCCGAACCCAAGTTCAGCCTTCTAGGCTTGACGATGATCTCAAAATCGTATTCCTGAAATAGCAATAGCCAGCGGAAAATATTCCCCCCCAACACAGGCTTGTTGACAAGATATTTCAAAGCTGAATGATCGGTGAACATCTTAAAGTGTTCTCCCAACAGATAGTGTCGATATTTTTGTAATGCGTATACCATGGCCAATCCCTCTCATTCAATGGTAGAGTAGTTGCGCTCTGTGCTCGAGAGCTTCCGACTCGTAAAGGAAACCAGATGATCAATATCTCCCTCTCCAGGTTAGGACAGCACCCAAGGTGATGCTTGATGCATCCACATGTACATGAAATTCCTTTGACCAATCAAGAAATATTAGTATGGGTGCAGAGATCATCTTCTCCTTGAGTAGCTCAAAACTTTTATGACATTCATCATTCCAAAAAAAAGACACATCCTTTTTAAGCAGTTTTTCCATGGGTGTTGTGATTAGTGCATACCCCTGAATGAATTTCCTGTAATAGCCCGTGTGGCCAACGATAAAACGCAACTGTTTCTCTGTGGTTGGGACTGCTAGATTTATAATCATGGCCACCTTCGCAGGATCAACCATTAGCCCTTGCCAGCAAACAATGTTCCCAAGAAGGATCCCGAAGGGCACGCAGAAGATACATTTCTTGATATTCAAGGAAATCTGGTGCTTTTGGCATGCGTCCAACATCAATCGCAGGTTAGAGACATGCTCCTTCACCAAGTCGAATACCATCCAGTCATCAAAATAAACCTCCAGGAACTTATGGATAAACTCTTTGAAGACAGCGACTACTACCCTAGAATAGATAGCATGTGCATTCTTGAGACCAAAGGGCATAAATGTATACTAGAAGGACCCTGATTCTGTCGCGAATGTAGTCTTACTACAATCTTCCGGTGCAATTCAGATCTGATGGTACCCTGAGAACCCATCGGTGAAGGAATAAGCTTCCTGCCCACCCACGCTATCAAGAATTTCATCGAAGAAGGGCGTAAGGAATGGTTCATGGACACAGGCATCATTTAACTTGCATAGGTCTACGCAGATGCATATCTCCCCTTTTGTTTTCTTCTCCTAGATAACCATCGGGCTTACCCAGTCCGACTGTTCCACCGGTTCAATGATACCTTCAACAAGCATCTTGTCCAGTTCTTCTCTGACCTTTTTCTTGTAAGGTTGTTGCTTTATGGGATGTGCCTCTAGTTGCACAGTGATGTGCATAACGCCTAAGTCCCCTGTGATTCCCTTTATCTCGGAAAACTTTGTCGGAAATAAGTCCTGGTATTCTGTAAGTAGCTCTGCAATTTTGCCGACAGTTCCTTCATCCCAATAGTCCTTGATCTTAGCCAACTTAGGATGTTCTTCTATCTTGATAGTAACTTCACATAGCTGGAGAGGTTGAGTCACATCAATATTTTGCAATGGGGGTCCAATGACGATGCACTCCCCCTCGAATTCTAGGATAGAGATGTTCCAAGGATTGTCTTCTTCTTCTTTTATTGCCAAGCTATGACAGTTGACTATGTCTTGCATCTGTGCATCCCATGTCATGACCTCAGGTGCGGTGCGATGGTGTGAGCCATTAAAGACAAAAGCATCAATGTCTTACAGAGCTTCGTCAAGCGCCTACGTCCCTCCAATTAGTCCGAACGTTCCTATAAAATCATATTTTAGTTTTTCCCAGTGGCGGGTGCGTTGGTGTAGCTCCCCATCTAAATACCAAGCGATAGGGATAGGGCCCAAAGCATGAATAAATAGACAAACCCATTCTTCCGTGGTCCGATCAGACCATTTGTCCATCTAGGTGAGCAAATGCACGTGGGGATCCCCATGTCTGAGGAACATTTTGGTGCGTATGTCAGCCGGAGGTGTGAACCGCAGGATCATCATATCCCGACATGTCTCCCATTCCTAAAAATTTTCCTTGTGGGTGTCCCACCATCGCACAGGCATCCCACGCATAGCTAGATTAAGGGCCCAGAGCCATCGTTCTCCTGGAACCATAGCTTCCAATGTTCTCAGGAATTCTTGGATGCTACTAGACTCATCAAAATGAGGTAGATCCCTTACCTCTGAAGAAATAAAGCAGAGGTTCCTTGCAACCTGAGGATGTCGTAGCGCCAAGACATCCTATAATTGATTTTGTTGATTCTCCGTCTCCTCGTCAGAGAATTACTTGCTGTCTGTTTCCCGGCAGAGTACCCCCTCCGTCGTGGGATTGATCCAATCCTTGTTCTGTGCGGTCAACTTGTATATGTGATTTACCTCTTGTTTACCATGTATTGGCTCTGTGTAGCGGTCTCACTCTGTAGGATCTAACGGTATTGTCAGCCTTTTCCCATTATTTTCAAATATCATCCTTTTGTTCCGAAGGTTGACGATACCACCCATATCTATGGCCCAGTCAAGTCCTAAGAGCACAGGGTACGGGTCTGCATCTTCTACAATCTGAATTACTTCAAAATCAGCCTGGGCCCTAACCCTAGTGATATCTACCATGAGTTTTGATGGTCTTCCTAGAGGTATAATCTTCTGCTGATTGGCCATATGCAGTTGAACATTGGACCACTCCAATTTGGGTTCTCCCATTCGCTGCAAGTTTGCTTAGGTAGCACATTGGCATCTGACCCCAAGTCTAAGACAACCTGATTCATTTCATAACTACCAATCTAGGCAGTTAGTCTCATCTCCCTACCGGTACGTTTCCCATATCTGCCTAACTTGTGTATGTCCCAAATTTCTGGAGATAGAGGAGGCTGCCCTGCATAGGTATCTATTACCGCCTGGAGGTTTTCTTCGGCCCCTGGGTGGCGTAATAGCTTGATACACGCCTGAAAGAAGGGTCTCACCTCGTCATCCGTTCCTAGGTGTGCAGGCGTCTGCAGAGTAGATATTCTTGCCTTAGTGAAGTCCAAGTCTCATGGGTTGTCAGATGCCTGTTGGCTCGGAGGACCCCATGCATCCTCCAACGTAGTCGTTCCTCTGTGTGTTGTACTTGAATTTCCATTTCGTAGCTCAGCCTTAACTCTTTGTACGTTCTGTGTTGGTGTTGGTTGTTTCTCTTGCATTTTTTTTATCAAGATTGGGCAATCCTCAATCTCATGGTCCAACTACCGGCAATATTACAGGATTTCCTAGTAGGGTTTGAGCAGTCCCTCGCAAATTTTCCTGCCTCCTCTTAGTTATAACAGATTAGCATCCCACGTCCTCGTCTTGTGCTTTCCCCCCATCCTCCCCTGCCCCCAGCTAGGGAGCCACCGAAGTTTGTGGGGGATCTAGGTGACGCAGGGTTTGATTGTACTCTATACAAGCTTCCTCGATCTACCACCAGCTCGTAAGTGCGGCAGTTATGCTCATCATGTCCGACTGACCGGTAGAATCTACACAATTGTTTCTTTAGTTCACCCATTCTTAGCCAAGGGCACTGGGCCATATCGTGTAGTCCTGCGACCTGGTAGTCATCACACCATAACGCAGACCCGCTTGAGCCTGGACCTACCCGTATGTAATCTACTAGTAGTGGGCACTGATCCTTCGTATGTCCAGACATTTGACATCGTGTGCACCATAGGTCTGCACTAGCTCCCTTTCCTCATTCCCTTCGCAGGCTCTGAATTTCCATGTGCATAGCTCCGAGTTGCTCTTGAATTTGCTGTACTCCTCCCAAAGTGTCTTCTCTGGGCGCAGCTTCGAGTTTCATGGTGGCTTCCAAGGCTTTTTCCTGTGATTCGAAGGTCTAGTGGCACATAGGTATACGCAAGTGAGGTAGCAGGATAGCAATGAACCATTCGGTATGCTACCTATCGTCATACTTAAACCCTCCTTCTCTGATTTCTTTCTTCAATCGCTGATCAGCCTCCCATACTGACTTAGATGCACCTTGCTTGAAGTCCTTCACTTCCGCCACCAATTGAGAGTAAGATTTTTGCTTTTGGAATTGTTGCTTTAGGGCATCCTTAATATCTTGAATGGTTGCACTCCCATTCTAAGAGACGTACCGCATGTACCAGTCCAACACTCTTTCTTCAAACGCCAAGGATAGCTGCGCCCTTTTCACAGTATCGCTCACCACCCCTTGCGCAGCCCATACCGAATCTGCAACAAACTAGAATCGGTCCATGTCCTCCTCGCCCGCACCTTTAAAGGTAGGTAATTTCAAGTGTGCTGCCATGTCTCTCCCTAGAGGGGTTTCGGATGAGGTCGCGTTATCATGTGGTTCTGACATTAGTGTAGCTATCTCTTTCAGCGAACTGTAGCCAAATTTATCCCCTCTTAGATTGGTTCGATAGTACTTACCGCTCCACGTCGTACTTTCACCCAAAGTGGAGCTCATTCACTCACACTTTCTCTTCTTCATTGTTAGTACTCTCTTGTCATTACCCAATTCCTTTCTCAAAATGTTCCAGGTCCCGGCAACGGAACAATTTGTTGGCTCGAGGGGTCCTGACTTAGGTTCAAAGTTCAACGTTTGCCAACAAACACCTATACTACTGGCCCTTTCGGTAGTGACCTACTTGCGCAGGTCAAAGTATCACCCGAAGTAGTATGGGTGGGTGCTGGAACCAGGTTTCCGCACCCTGAGAAAGGATAGGTAAGGAAAGTAGAGCTGTGTTATGTCTCAAGGTGTCCAGATCTCCCCGAGCAGGATTTATGGACCTCTTTCCGCATCCACGTGCGCAAGGTTAATCGTACTATGGTGCTATATAATCATATACTTCAAGAGAGTAACTCAACATTGCATAAACAGAACAGAATAGATCTAGATGCAGTAAAACACTTACACAGAAATTTCGTAGTGGAATAGAGAATATGCATAAGACAGTAATTACCAATGATTCGCATAAATAGTACACATAGATTCAGTTCCCAAACAACCTTTCGCATTCATTAACTCATCAACTTCCTCTTAAAATACCCATCCCAGCCTGTCCACATAGTAGCAGGGTCCGCACACAGCCAGACTCTGGATCTCCATGCACACTGCTAGCAAGAGTCCTTCCCCAAAAACCCAAACAGACTTACTAAACCACGATTCGCATCAATATCTCTTCATTCCTTACTTACAATTCAAAAACGTTCCTCTATTTATAACCATCTAGCCTAATCTTTCCTACGATCCGCAAACCATGGTTTTCGAACCCCAGGTTTACCCTTTGACCCATTATAATGCTTTCGGGGCTTTGACCCGCCCTAAAACCCCTGCGCTAGACTAAATATAATCCAAAATATACAAAATCGGACCAGTTTCGCAGCTCGTAGGAGACCCTATTCCAACAACCAGTTAGTACACCTTTTGCTAGCAATTTCAAATTTAGTAAGGAGATGTGCCCCAAGACCTAAGAAGAAGTGGACTATATGTCTAAAGTTCCATATGCATCAGTAGTTGGAAGCTTATTGTATGCAATGGTCTACACAAGCCCCGATATTTCACATGCAATGGGAGTTGTAAGAAGGTACATGAACAATCCAGGAAAATAACATTGGATGGCAGTAAAATGGATTCTCAGATATTTGAGAGGTACCACAAATCAAGCATTATGCTTTGGTGGTTCAAACATTGCTCTACAGGGATATGTTGATGAAGATATGGTAGGTGACATAGATAACAGGAGGAGCACTATAGGATATGTATTTACTGTAGGTGGAATAGTTGTCAGTTTGGTTTCAAAAATCCAAAGTGTTGTTGCACTTTCAACAAGAGAAGCAGAGTATGTTGCTGCTACCGAGGCTAGTAAAGAAATGATTTGGTTACAAAGGTTTATGGATGAATTGGGTAAGAGGCATGATATGGGCACGTTATACAGTGATAGCCAAAGTGCCATTCATATTACAAAGAACTCATCATGTCATTCTAGGACTAAACACATACAGCTCAAGTACCATTTCATACGGTCAGTATTGGAAGATGGACAGTTGAAGCTGGAAAAGATACCCACTAGCTAGAATCCTGCAGATATGCTAACAAAAGTTGTAACCAGAGAGAAACTAAGATTATGCTCAGTTTCAATTGGTCTTCAAGGATGACCATGAAGATGAGAAACAACTAGATCCAAAGAGGAATCATTGTCCAGAAAATGAAGCAGCGGTGCAATTGCTACAATCAGTCTCCAAGTGGGAGAATGTTGGGTGTGGAGCCTAATTATCTTGTTTATTTTGTATCACAGCGTTGGACCCCTGTTCCTTAATGGGGCGGTAACTCCGCTCAAAATTAAACGTTGCCTAGGGGTTCCAGGGGGGGCGGTTGTGACTTTATGGATCCCCCCTTTGGTGGGGAGTTTCGAGGGCAGTGCCCCTGAAGCTAAAAATAGATGTAAAATTGCCTTGTAAAAGTATACTGATTTCTAGTCAATCTGGGTCGTTCATTAGGCGGATGATCTGACGGTAGAATTTATGTTTATTTTAGGTTTTTTTTCCCTAGAAGGAAACCCCTCACTTGTATGAGGATATTTTATCGCGGTTATGTATCTTATGTGTATTCTCAGAGCGAGAAACAGATAGGGAGACTATGAGAGAGAACACGGGATATTACAGTGGATCTGATGTAGGTTGTGTCTCTTGATTTTTTTGGATAATAGAAATGAAGGACTGGTTGTTTGGGGTGGACGTAGCCCAAACTGGGTGAATGTAATATTCCCAATTAGCCCAAGCTAATGGGAATATTCAATTTTTCTTTTTCTTACTTTGATTTTCATGTTGATGAATAAAATGTGAAGAAGGACATGTAAAACTCCTAAAAACATCAAAATAAATGAATGCTTATGTAAACAGAGACATATCTGGGCCATGTAAATAAAATCTTGCAGGTGTGAATGGGTTTGAACCATGAGATTGGGTCAAATTTGACCAAGTCAACAGCGCAGTCTAGATGCAATGAACCTCATGAATAGACAGCGTAGTTTTAGATGGAGGATCCACATGTGAAAGGAGCTAACTCATTGAGGTGGTTTAGGGTTTGGCAAGGCTTTCATCTTATAAAAGAAAAGGAGGACAATAGGAGGGGGTTGTTGATGTTATTATTTTCTGAAGGTATTGTCTGCTTAGACATCCATTGTTGGGATTTCCTATTTAGGAATCCCACCTCCTTCCTTGAGCAGCTCTTAGATGAGTCTTGTTTGCCTAGTCCACTATCCGGCATTTGGCCAAGCCACATCTTGCATCTACAACACAGTCCTACTTAGGATTGGGTTGTCCATGTGAGATGCAGCAAGTGGAACACTAGATCTGTTCAGATCTAGCTTGTACTGGTGCCTCTTCTCAGTGAGTGTGTCTTTTAACCTCCTGGAAGAGTGCATTAGTGGGTTGAGCTTTAGATCCACATATTGGCAGCAGGCCAAATCATTCTCAGGGCCTACAGCGCAATCCCTCTTCCATGATTGCGTTATTTGCAAGAGCATAGTTGTAGGGAGACTTGGCATCATTTTAGAGGAGAGATCTCTAGTGATTGGATCCTTCCCTTCACTATGGTGATCCATGGATTGGCCAACCAATACATGTTATTTCAGATATGATCTGATGTATATGTTATGATTCAGAAATTTCTGAATACTTCTGCAGATCTGTGACTTAGATCTCAGATCTACTCTCCGTTGTTCATGTTTTGTTGAGATCCCCAAGGGGAGTGTATAGAGGAGCCTATCTTGTACACAGATCTGAAATAGATCTATCATTTTATGTACAGATCTGATCTAGATCTGAGTTGTAGTCTACTACATGATTCAACAATGAAAATAACGTTGTCAAGCTTATTCTGCCATTTCATGTTGTTGTAGCAGCGCATTTTGAGGCTTTTATCTTGTACATTCTTTCTATATCTGTTATACACTGTATAAGCTACATTGTAGATCTGTTTTGCTGGTGTATAGCTAAAATATGAACCTCCATGTTGGAATCAAACTTGTAAATTGATCAACTGCGTTATTTCTGAAGCAGTCCATTGTATATAGTTGCAGCCCCTCTCTTTGGGTGTTTTTTCAGCTAGACTAGTTTGTGGGAGATCTGTTTAACCCACCTAGTTTGATTTGTTTTTGCTATCCTTTTGGATTTATATCTTAGATGAGTTGATATAAGGGATCCAGGAGCTGCAAACTCATTTCTGTGCACAGAATTCTCATAAGTGCGTTATTTCAGCAGGCTTGCTGAGTTGTTCCAATTTTGGGATATTACATTGGTATCAAAGAATGATATCTTGGCACAGCCTGTGCATTCTTGGAGCCAAGGAGGAGAGTCTCTCTCTGACAAAAATAATAGGTATCATATAATAAGACAGAAGAAAAATTATTACACCGAAGACAAATCAAGCAATGATGAAACCCCTTTGTATGGAAGAATTAAAGAAGTAAAGTTCTCTAACATTATTTCTCAAGCTTTGCATGAGCTGGAAGGAGGAATCCGGGGAGTGAGGAATGAAAAACAAGCAAGCCTTCTGAAAGGTTTTTCACATGAATAAATCCCCACTACTTCATATGATGTGTGTGAGAATTCAGCCACAAAATCTGTTCCACAACGTGGTAGCATGCCTCCTTTCTTGTCAAAGGAAGGAGGAAGAGGAGAAACACCAAAGGAGGGATATCTTGGTGAATATCTCCAAGAATATGAATCTCAATCAGAGAGATTCAAAGAGCATCTCAGTTTCCCAGAGTTCTGTCAACTCGGAGAAGAAAGATCTTGCAGCTACAGTAGGAGGAATGGGTGCATGCAGCACACTTTGGGTAGATTCTCTCTACCTACATTTGATGGATCACCTAAAGACTCAGCTAAGTCTTGGGTAAAGAAGCTTGACACATACTTTCAGCTGCATCAAGTATCAGAAGAAGAAGTCTTGAAGGTAGGAGCGCTGCATCTTCAATGGAAGGCTTATGCTCGGTGGTTGTTTGAGTCTTCTTCCTTGAAATGGAGGAACATCTCTTCTTATGCAAGATTCACTAGGAGACTAGTGGAAAGATTTGATGAGAGACATTGTGAGACTTCTTGGGGGGAGCAGATCAAGCCCAAGAAATCTAAATCCCTATATGAGTTGGAATATTCCATGGAGCCAACTCCAGTCCTAAACATTGTTGAAGGGGTTGAAGATTTGTTGCACTTTGTACCAGAGGAAAAAGCCCCAATTCAGCAATATCTCTTTTCCCAAAGAGAAGACTTGAGGATTCCTTCCTCACTAAGAGGTCAAGGCAAAGGATTTCTTGATGATGGAGAATTCTCCACTAATGGGGAGAAGGGAGAGAAAGAGACAAGAAGATCCTCCAGCGTTGTGCAAGCAGAAGGAGATCTATTTCCATTTGGAGATGGAGATGAAGCAATGGCTTCCCTTAGAGAGATTCTTGCACCTTTGCAAGGAATTATAGAGATTCTTCCATATGGAGGACATGAGAAGCATGTGTCTTTGCTAAAAGACAATGAGACAGAACAAAGGAGGGGCCACAAAGTTGATCCACTATCTAAAAATGGGGCAAGGGCTCCAATCAGAAGCACTCTTACACCATTAAGAGGGGTCTCCAAGTTTCATTGTACTCCCACACAGCAATCAGAGATGGATTTGCGCAGTGGAAGCAGTCATGGTATGTTCCCATTTGTTGTTCACATGGGGATGAACCATGAGACATCATTATCCTATGGTGTACCATCTGGGAGACCACCTGATTCATATTTTATGGAAGATGTTTCATACATTGATGCTCCTTTCATAGATCCAAGGGAGGAGGGAACACTATAAGACCATGCTACAGTGATGAGTGTGGGGAAAATACAAAGAAAGGGAAAGCATTTTTCCTTTGACATCATTATCCATTCTCACCTCTCAAATTACGTTGAGAAGGTATGCTGCAAGAAGGAATAATGACACCATCATGAAGCATGGGAGACAAGACTTTGATTAGAAGATAGACTTGCTTAAAGGACACTCTTCCATACATGAAGAGAGATGGTGGACTCACATGCATGCATTGGAAAAGACAAAGAGGTCTTGGACAAATGATAGCATCCCACGGGAGACTAACTTCCAAGAGGTTCCCTCTCCTCTTGAGCATGTGCATAAGCAAGTGGGGCAGCAAGGAAGGACTGGCAACCTTCCACCTTGTACCTTTGGCATGGGAAATGTCATGGAGGAGAACAACAACATGGAAGATACTTTATAAGACACACTATCAGTGATGTCATTGTTGGGCACACTAGATCCCTATTGGAAATCCTGACTGCTGGTGGAATATTCCAAGGATCTTCATACTTGCATGATTTTGGATGAATGGTTGCATGAAGGGAGCTATTCAATCCTTGATGGAGTCATCTATAATCATGGTAGAGTTTTCTTTTCTAGAGCCTCCAAGCTCAAGGGGAAGCTTCTACAGAGGGATTATGAAGAGTCCCATCTTAGCCACACTTATTCTATGGAGCTCAACAATATCATATTGAGGAGCTATTACTGGGAGGGCTTTGAAAGGGAACTATATTAGCATTATCAGAGATGCATGAATTCTGTGGAGTTGGAGCAGCAACATGGCTCTAAGGGAGAATTAAATCAGCCCTCTCTTCCTTCCCTTGAAGGAGAGAGTAGATCTATGCACCACTCCATTGATAGGAGGAGAATTGTTGAGGGAGGGCATGCTCTTAATACATGTATTTTATATTCTAACTTCATGCATTCTTACACCATTTTTTTGCAGGCCATGACACCAAGAAGGAGTGGTATATTTTTTCAATCTCATGGCAAATATGGGGCCAGAACAATTGCTGTACTTGGCCACTCCCTTGGTGGACAAAAGGAGATCTTGTTTTATGATGGGTGGTTTCCTAAGGCACCAAACATATCTCACACATTCAGCTACATGGAGATGGCATGGGCTGCAAGTAAGTGGTGGAAAAACCACTTACCACATCTTGATCTGATGCAGGCAGGAGATGCCTTGCGCTGGTACCATATATGCGATTATGACCCACCTCCTCATTTTCCAATTTTTGTTTATGTATTTGTAGTTTTTCTTCCATACATGGATGATGTACTTGTCCTATTTTTGGAATTGTATGGAGGGACGATAGGAGGCATGTGTGTACCACATGGGATGGAGACTCTCTTTGTATGCTTTGCTTCATATTTCAAGGAGAGTAGGGGTTAAGCCATGTTTCTTTCAGTGGCATTCTTGACACTTTGTGGGGTGGATTATGAACATCTCATAATGATCTTGGAGAGACAACTCATGGGACAATGGATTGGTTAACACTCAGCTTATGCAGAAAGTTAGATCCTTGATGGTGTCATAAATGGGGAAGGAGAAGTGTTGCAGCACTCACCCTATCAGTTTCTTGAGGACAAGCAAAATTTTGGAGGGGAGGATCATAATATTCCCAATTAGCCCAAGCTAATGGGAATATTCAATTTTGCTTTGTCTTACTTTTATTTTCATGTTGATGAATAAAATGTGAAGGAGGACATGTAAAACTCCTAAAAACATCTAAATAAATGAATGCCTATGTAAATAGAGACACATCTGGGCCATGTAAATAAACTCTTGCAGGTGTGAATGGGTTTGAACCATGAGATTGGGTCAACTTTGACCAAGTCAATAGCGCAATCTAGATGTAATGAACTTCATGGATAAACAGCGTAGTTTTAGATGGAGGCTCCACATGTGAAAGGAGCTAACTCATTGAGGTGGTTTAGGGTTTGTTAAGACTTTCATCTTATAAAATAAGGAGGAGGACAATAGGAGGGGGTTTTTGATGTTATTATTTTATGAAGGTATTGTCTGCTTAGACATCCCTTGTTGGGCTTTCCTGTTTAGGAATCCCACCTCCTTCCTTGAGCAACTCTTGGAGGATTCTTGTTTGCCTAGTCCACTATCTGGCATTTTTCCAAGACACATCTTGCATCTACAGTGCAGTCCTGCTTAGGATTGGATTGTCCATGTGAGTTGCAGCAAGTGGAACACTAGATCTATTCAGATCTAGCTTGTACTGGTGCCTCTTCTCAGTGAGTGTGTCTTTTAACCTCCTAGAAGAGTGCATTAGTGGGTTGAGATTTAGATCCACATATTGGTAGCAGGCCAAATCATTCGCAGGGCCTATATCATAGTCCCTCTTCCATGACTACGTTATTTGCAAGAGCAAAGTTGCAGGGAGACTTGGCATCATTTTAGAGGAGAGATCTCTAGTGATTGGATCTTTCCCTTCACTGTGGTGATCCGTGGATTGGCCAACCAATCCATGTTAGTTAAGATATGATCTACTTTATATGTTATGATTCAGAATTTTCTAAATACTTCTGCAGATCTGTGACTTAGATCTCATATCTACTCTCTGTTGTTCATGTTTTGCTGAGATCCCCAAGGGGAGTGTATAGAGGAGCCTATCTTGTACACAGATCTGAAATAGATCTATCATTTTATGTACAGATCTGCTCTAGATCTGAGTGGTAATATACTACATTCTTCAGCAATGAAATAATACTATCAAGCTTATTCTGCCATTTCATGTTGTTGTAACAGCTCATTTTGAGGCTTTTGTCTTGTACATTCTTTCTATATCTGATATACACTGTATAAGCTGCATTTTTTATCTAATTTGCTGATGTATAGATGAAATATGAACCTCTATGTTGGAATCACACTTGTAAAATCATAAACTGTGTTATTTCTGAAGCAATCCATTGCATATAGCTGCAACCCCTCTCTTTGGGTGTTTTTCAGCTAGACTAGTTTGTGGGAGATCTGTTTAACCCACCTAGTTTGATTTGCTTTTGCTCTCCTTTTGGATTTAGATCTTAGATGAGCTGATCTAAGGGATCCAGGAGCTGCAAACATATTTCTATGCACAAAATTCTCAGAAGTGCGATATTTCAGCAGGCTTGCTGAGTTATTCCAAATTTGGGATATTACAGTGAACCACGTATATCTCTGTCTCTATGGTTTTATGTGTTTTGTGAGCTTGTGTTTTCCGCATATTTTATGTTTTCATTGCTCTGTAATATATAATTGTCTAACATAGTCAACGTATACCTTTTTCATAAATAGTCCATTTCAGTCCGGAAAAGGGGTCAACTTATACTGAAAGGATGACTAGTCATTTACTTTAACGAGTTTGAATAGTCAAGTACTCGGAAATATTTTCATGTTTAGAGAGTCTGAAAAGGGCTTAAAAGAGGACTCCAGGGTTTTTCTTTTTCTTAATTTTCAAGAGTCCAAAAAAGTGATAAAATTATACTCATCATCAAAATAATCCTTTTCACCTGAAAAACATGTTTTCTGCACATAAACTCAAATTATTAAACATATCGGTTTCCAATAAGAAAAAATTTTGAAAATTTACTTTTTAAAGTGGAAAATAAATAAAATAATATTTTATTCATTCAAAAAAATTTATAAAAAGTATTTCAGCAAAGTCATTTTCACCTTTTGCATTTAGAGTTGAAAGTTGAGAGCTTCTGGCAGAAAAAGTTCCCGAGGTGATAACAGGAGAACCGACCACTCAAATCGAAAACCATTGAATCCAGATAATCCACAACACTCTTCTCTTCATTTTCATCCAATTAAATTCTCTTTTTAAGTTTTAAAATCATTTTTTTAGGGGAAAAAAGTTTCAAAATTTCACTCTCGGGGGTCCACTGGTCATGCATTTCTTACCTGCGAACCCCGATAATTTTCCAAAAGGAAAATTATCGGGCTACCACAGTTTTTACAAAGAGCGCGTGCAAGGGTACGCACTATCTCTATATAAAAACTGCAGGGGCACTGTGAGAAAAGGAAATTTATTAAATTCTCTCAAAATTGGTTAAACATTAACTCTAAAAGCTTCTAACCTTCAAATTCATCCATTTTCATATTATTCCACAATGTTGGACTGGAGATAATGTAAGCACGAAGAGGTAGACGATGCAGCTATGAATGATCCAGTTGTAATGCGTGTGTTGAGAAATTGTGGATTATACAAATTTAGGGAAATTCAGGGCGTGAGGGCGTAGGTGGAACTAATGACCTGGCTGGTGAAAAAATGGGACATCCAAGAACAATGTTTTATCATTAATGATCATAAGCTAGAACTTGAGCTTGAAGATATTTACTTCCTCACTGGTTTATCCAGAAGAAGTGAACATATTTCCTTGTTCAGAGCTAGACAAGGTGGCCCGCCTATTGCTAGCTATAAACAAGAATTTTTCAGTGACGAAGCTGATCCCAAAGATAACCATATAGACATAAAGACTATCTTACGTCTTGATCTTAAAGTCATTGCATTCACCGTGACCAGGTTGTGTGGGAGCACAAGTCCACATGTAGCTACCAAGTCTCAAATGCAGATAGCATTTGAGTGTTATAGAGGTACCATCTTCAAGTGGTGTGAAGGGGTACTGGCCAATATGAAAAGCCAACTGACCAGAGAAAAAAAATAAAAGTTAAAAAACTTTGGGTATGGTGCCATCTTGGTTTCTTTTTCTTTGGAGAGGATTCCTTCTCTCGCCCCTCAGCTGATCCCTGTTGATCTTGGTGAACCTAGAGAGCCTCGCATGGTGCACTGGGTTACATTGATGTCTTGCCATGGTGGTGATGGTTGTGTGGTAGTTCGGTTCACTCCATCATATTTTCGTTGGCTTCAGAACCAAATATTTTCTATTGAGGATTTACCGTATGCAAACATAGATTTTCTGGGTGATCCCAAGATGTCCTTACCTCTAGGGGCACAATGGGATGAATCAGGTAGATGAATTATTTTGATGTGTTTTAATTCTAATTTTTATTTTTATTTTTCTCGTCCAATACTGATGACAACATTTTAAATGCAGATACTGGTCCACGAAGGCCAGCCACTCTCCACCGCTTCGAAAGGAAGCCAACAAAGCCTGTTGCACAGCCACAAAATCAGGCAGCAGAAATCCTTACTGACTTGGAGCACAACATAGAAAGGTTGACTTTAGATATCCCAGAGACATCGATGGATGATATTTCGCTTCGTCTTCAAAGACACGTTACTGGTGTTCCTGGCCATTTTAGGAGATTCCTTTGTAGGGTGGCGCGGGCAATATTTTACTATCATGATCATCACCACGGATAGTGGATGATCATCGCAGACTATTGTATTTTTTTTTTGTATCACTACCTTTCAGATCATAAGGTGTTTTAAACCTATGATGCAGATGATGTAATATTTTTTGAAAACAAAAACTCCTATCTATGATATTACTACTTTCTCATGCTATTGTGTTCAACACATATCAAATGTTGTTTTGGTTTACTATGTTAATGTTGAAAATTTCTATTTATAACACTATTAGCTAATGCATCAGAAAATTTATTTAAATTTCTTGGAATGTGTTGATATTCGATGTAATCAAATTGCCTTTCCAAGAGACGGACCTTCAAAAATAATCTCAATAACACTGGATTTTTAATTGTGTATACTCTGTTTAAGTGTAATACAATGAGTTCTGAATCTAGCCTAATGATTAAACCTCGAATGCCAAGTGAAATGGTACCAGATAATAACTCAATCACTGTGCTATATTCTGCAACATTATTCGTTGTTTGACCAAGTCTTACCCCATGCATAGAAACTAACTCATTAGTGGGTGAATAAATAACCCAGGTTGCAGAAGAAATATTATGTGTACTACGACAGGCACCATCAACAAAACCAATGTATGTTTGAAGGGATTTCGACATCTACAATATCAAGAGTAATTAAGATAAGTAGTGATAGTAGTAAAAAAAAACTTAAACTAGACACACTCATCTAATCTATGGTATCTAACTTAGAAAAATAGCTAATGTACAAGTGAGATCTTCACACAAGAATTAAGCATAATATCTCTTTAGATAAAGTCCATTTCTGGGTTTATCTAAAGAGACCCTGTCATAATCAGTCAATTCATAAGCCCATTTTGCAAGCACTCGCTTGAAAATATAACGACCATGCCACATAGGTTCGAATTTACCTGCACCTAGCTTATCGTTAGCTTGATCGTATACCAAGACTAGGTCACCTTCTGAAAATACACGAGGTGTAACACTTTGATCATATTGAGCTTTAATGTGTTTTTTATGAGCTTCGGTTGCTAATACAGTGGTGAGTCGAGTCTCATATAATTGTGCTAAGTACAAAAAGTGTTTTTCCTATTTAGAGGTAGTTGGTAGTAATTCTATGGCTAATTGGAGTGATGGTATTTTGCATTCAATAGGTAACACAACTTCCAAACCGTAAACCAATTGAAATGGTGTGAACCCTGTTGCATTTTTTGCTGAGGTTCGATATGCCCATAGCACTAAAAAAAGCATGGTATGCCAATTTGATTTATGAATTTCGATTATCCTTTTGATCCTGGTGGTTAAAACTTTATTAACAGATTCAACCTGACCATTAGCCTGCGGATAATATGGAGTAGAGTTATCATGGCACAGTCCAAGTTGATCAGAAAGTTCGATCATCATGATATTTCGAAAATGACTCCCATGGTTAGTAATAATAGCTTGGGGTACACCTAAACGAGCAACTACATGACTGAATACGAATGTAGTTTCAGTTTTGCCATCGCCCGCAAATGTAGGCATCGCCTCGGCCCATTTGGTAAAATAATCACTGCGAGAATAATATACCCATGCCCCGTAACCAAGTGAGGGTTACATGTAATGAAATCAATGCCCCATTTTGCAAAAGGACCTATAGAAATTATGGGGTGAAGAGGAGCTGGTGGTGAACGCATCTTTCGATCAAAAATATGACAGTTGTGGCATTTTCGTACCGCGAAAATACAATATTTGAATAATGAGGGCCATAAATAACCAGCGCACAATATCTTTTAGGCTGTGGCATACCCCGACATATGACCACCACACACTCCAGAGTGGCAGTCATTCAAAACTTTTCAACCTCTTCATGAGTTAAACATTGTCGAAATACAGAATCCGAACCACGACGATAAAGTGTGTCTCCAACAATATTGTATTGCTGAGATTGGTAACGGATCTTTCGTCGATGTGAATGTGAGAGTTCTGGCCAAAATTTTTGGGTTTGGAGATAAAAATATGATATCTCCATACCATGGATCTAAAGTATTGATAAGAAACAGAGATTGGCATCAGTAATCGGATGTTCTACCATAGTTTCTATCTCAGTATTTGGGAAGTCACACATAAGTTTGGCAAACACCAGTGATTTCTTTGATTTGGATTTTTCAAATTCTAAATAAAACTCTTGAAGTATAACAATCCATTTAGAGTATTTGCCCCCGAGTAATTGTTTAGTCAAAATGTACATCATCGGGTTGAAATTAGATATCACAGTTATTTTTCGTAACAATATTTAATGACGGATTCGTTGGAAAGCTTGAACTGCTACCAAGGCCAATTTCTCCACATGCGAATATTTAATTTCGATCGGATTGAGATTCCAACTAAGATAGTAAATTACATGTTCATTGTGGAATTCATCTTCTTGAACTAATACCATTCCGATGGTGGAATCAGAGGCTGCTAGGTATAAAAAGTAATCTTGGCTGTAATTTGGTGGATGCAACAATGGTGTATGGGTCAACACGTGTTTCAAAGCATCAAAATATTAATCAGTGATCTCGTCCCAAATAAAAGGAACATTATGTTTCAACAGCCTAGTAAAACCTTTTGTTAACTCAGCATAGTTCTGGATAAATATACGTAAAAAGTTTTCTTTCCCTTGCAAACTTTGGAGTTGGCGAAGTGTGGAAGGAGGAGGTAAATTGACAATAGCCTCAACCTTCGATGGGTCGACACGAATACCTACTTTGGAAACAAAAAATCCCAGCAATCTACCATATTGTACACAAAAAACACATTTGTGGGGGTTTAACCGAATCTTATAATGCCTACATCTCATAAATATTGCTCTTAAATGGGTAGGATGATCTTCTTTGTGCAACGAATGCACAGGTAAATCATCGAGATAAGGTTTCACAACATGTTTAATGTCATGAAAAGCATAAGACATGGCCCTTTGAAAAGTTTCACGAGCATTCTTTAATCCGAAAGGTAGCTTACAATAAGAAAAAATCCCCCACAGACAAATGAATGTTGTTTTTGGTTGATCAACAGGGAGAATGTTTATTTGATTGTACCCAGAAAATCCATCCATAAACGAATACATTTCATTTCCGGCACAATCATCGATTATTTGATCGATATAAGGAGTTGGATAAATTGTCTTTCGGACAGGCTTTGTTAATATCCCTATAGTCGACACATACTTGTATCATTCCTTTTTTTTTAGTAACAGGAACGATATTAGATACCCAATATGTTAAAGGAATTGGATAAATAAAACCTGCTTTTAATAATCTCTCAACTTCGTCTTTAATAGTAGTAGCTTTTCATGGATGCATCAGACGTAATCTCTGCCTGACAGGTTTAACATCTGGGTAAGTCTTTATTTCATGAATGACAATGTTGGGATCAATTCCTGGCATTTCTTCATAAGTCCAAGCGAATATGTCATGGAATTCTTGAAATAGGGCTTTATATGTAGTAATTTCATATAACGTATAAGAAGCACCTATATGAATGTTTTCAATAATTCCTGGTTTAATGGATATGTCAATGGGAACCGCTGAAGAAATATTTCCAAAATTAATTTCAGAATCTGAATTTGTAACCAATACTGGACTCTGGGGTTCTTTGATATAGTCAATTGGAAAAGTAGATGAAAAATTATTTTCAAATCTATCAATCTCAGGTAAAAATGATGATCTATGATGGAGATCATCCCATGGTAATTCATCTATGGACAATAATTCACGAATGCTTTCATCAGTATGAAACACTTGTTGAAAAAGATTAGGAATTGATGTTATAGTTGAGCTTGATGGTGAAAATGATTCTTCATTGATCATAATCAGTTGATAAAGGATTGGAAAATGACTGTACTGCTTGATATGCTATCTCAAATGGACTCAAAGGCATCATGCTAGTGAAAGAATCCAATTCTGACTCTAAAGGCACTATCCAAGGATCATGAAATGGAATAGTGCTTGATGTAATCATATTGATATTAGCAATAGTACGCGGTACGTTAGGTGGAGGCATGGAAAAATTTCCCATTAGGGCGAAATATTTGATTAAACCTACACCAACATCCTCATAAGGGTAGTCGATTTTCCAACATGTTGAATACTATCTGTAAAAGTTGGGCCAGACAAATAATATGAGAGCTGATTGATTTTCACAATCTTTCCTTGGTGAGGGAACATGATCAATCGAAAGACGGATGACACAATAGTAGTTATAGCATAAGACCAACTTCGACCCAGAAGAAGGTTGTAATCTAGAGGGGCATCAACAGCTTCCACATCTAAATTAATAGTTTTACCTTTGACCTCTATAGGTAGATCCCGCAAAATTCCATATGGATGGAAACCTCTTCCGTCAAAAGCTTTGAGAATTGTCGGATATTGGTTAATTTTTGGAGAACCAAGTGATTTACAACAGTTTAATGACATAATACATGTAGATGCTCCTTCATCAATTACAGTACGAAAGAAACGCATGTTTTTAACTAGTACTGGAATCTGAAAATCCATTTGATGAGGGAGTCAAGGTGTAAAATTTTCTAAATAGAAAACCATGAGGTTCGAATCTTGAATATCTACAGCTCCAATAGCCGATAAAAGTAATTTCCTTTGTGCCGGACATGATTGCAGCACTTCTAAGGCTGACATTGCTGAAGGAGATATTGCTAAATCCTCAAATATGTTGTAATTCTGAGCAGCTCTTGCATGTGGATTGAAATATGATTTCCTAAGTACACCTTTAGTAGGCAGTTTAATCACTAAATCAAGATTAGGTTTCTCGATATGAAGTGGATCAGAAACCGTAGGAGATGTAGCTGGTACTGAATTAGAATTTTCTACTTCTTTACCAACAACAGGATTCTTACTTCCATAGTCTTTCGATCGAGTCGCAACCATTACTTGAGACATCATCAAAATATTTGTTGATGTATTAGAAGAAGATCCAATCATTTTACTATCTTGAATAGGAAAAGGATCCTTAGGGACAACGGGTGTAGATGAACCTTTGACAAACTTATATACCTAAGACCTATGCAAGCATTCCTTTGTGAAATGATCCTCGTCACAGATAAGACAAGGATAACAAGGTTTTCATTTATCATCAGCTGGCTCATTTTTCTAATTTTTTTCTTTGGGAGAAGAAGTTTGTTTACTTTTATTCTTCCCTTTCTTCTTATTTACAGCTTTAGACTTAGTTGTAGAAGAATCTACAATGTGAATGTCAGTAGAAGTTTCAAGGGAAGAATATCCTTTTGGTGAATCAAGTAAAATTATTATAGGAGAAGTAATCTTGGAAGATTTCTTCTTACTTTTATTAGTACTAACTAAACCAATTACACCATCAGCGGCATGAGAGCCTGAGGGAGTTGTTTTTATCTGACCATGACGCGGTAAATCCAGAATTTTCTCGTACAAAGTACCTGACTGAGTATATACTAAGTCAAGGTACTGAGCTTGAGAAATGACTTGTTCTTCTGTAACAACTCCTCCTTTGGCTACATCTTCAGTATTTTTGGTAGTAATGATTTTATAAACCATTCAGCCAAAATTTGATCCGGAATAAAAGCTTTCACCAAACGTCTTCTACGTTTCCATTCATGTATGTGATATGACATGTAAGTAGACGTAGATTTTTTTAGTGAAGTTAATAATTTCGTTCCATTGTCGTATCTGACTGGCAATTGAAAATGAGTTAAGAAGGCAGTTGCTAAGGCATTGAAATTGTTAAATGAGCCTCACGGTAGTTCAATGTACCATTTGGCTACTAATCCTATAAGCGTTCTCTGAAAAAGTCTTAATCGAAACGAATCGTCAATCAGAGAGTTGGATGCACACCAGAGGTGATAATTCATGACATGATTAGAAGGGTCCTCTCCTGATTTACCTTCAAATTTCAGAATATCACTGGGCAACTTATTTGGAATTTGTGGCCAATACGAAAGATAATAGATTAGATCATTTGTAAGACGTGATAAATCAGGTAAATCAAAAGTTGCTATGAATGGTAACCAACGGTTAGGGTCTTGTTGATTATACGAATAACCTTGTGGAACTATACCAATTCCAGGGAGAGGATATCCAGGATATCTCGGAATAGCCTGTGCATTTGGAATTCGAATGCCCCCTGGATAACCAAGATTAACCAAACCATATTGGGGTTGAGTAGGAATTTGGTATGTATACCCAGGGTATGGTTGATATTTTGGAGTTTGTGCTACAGGTCCATATTGATATGGCCCTTGGTAAGGTTGATAAGTGAACTGAGGTTGACTTGTTATAACTGTACTTGTACCAGGTTGTCCTGCATGCATCTGAACAATAGTTTGGAGTGTAGGTCCAAGATGTGGAGAAATAACTTGAGGAATTGGTACTGATACCTGAGGGGCTGTAGAAATAGGAGATGTAGATACTCCAGGAATAGGTGTGGTAACTTAAACAAAAATTGGCACAGCAGTTTGGGTTGGAGTTCTTGGTGTACTCGGACCAGGTTGCTGAAAATTACCTAATGCAAGTACTTGAACAGTAGGTTGAACAGGCTGGACAAGTTGGACAGGTTGTTGGACATGAGTATATCCAATCAGTTGTCCAGACTGATAATAAGGCACTTGCATATTAGGTTTCAAATTCTGTTGAGCTTGAGATGGATCCCACATTGTATTAGCTCTGAGATACAAAGGTCCCATAGAAGGTTGTGGATAAGAAGGACCATAACCAGGTTGATAATTTGGAACATATGTTGGATAATTGACTGGATAATTCCCACCTCTAGGATACAATTGCTGTTCCGGGTAGAATTTTTTCCCTAAAGGAGGTTGTGGACCCTAAGTTGGATACTGACCTTGAGGTGGATATTGACCTTGAGGCATGTATTGACCTTGAGGTACATATTGCCCTTGAGGCATATATTGACCTTGAGGTTGCCCCCTAAGCTGTAAATTACTAGCTTGAGGGTCAGGGTTTGGAATGTTTCCAAACATCATATAGCTTTGTTCCACATTCATAGTTCTAGTATTTGATTCATGTAATCTAGATGATAGTGTATGTTTATCGGGAAAAGGTGATGCCCCTGAGAAATTATCAGAGAGTGACTGGTATCCTTCAGGAACAGATGTACCAACATACAAATATTTTTGTAGAGATTCATAAAACATGGATGACTCACCATACATGTTTAAAGGAGGTCTATAAACTCTCTGTGTAGAAGGAAAATGAATTCGGGGTGGTGAATAATTCAAACCAACGTTTTGTAGAAATTCTGTCAATGAAGAATACCAAGTGTCTTGTCTAAAAGGACTATAAAAAATTGATTCATGTTCTCTAAGATCCAAAGTTTCCTGAGCCGAAGGAAGAGCTACTTATTCTTCAGTGTCAGTAACTTCTTCAATACTAATGAGACTAGGAGGAAGATCTTCTGTGATCAAAATATTCACTCTAGGTCAATAAGAATGACCAGAAGTTGGAGTAACAAACTCTAAAGTAGGTTCAGATGTAGTAGGTTCAGTGTCTGGCTCAGAAATGTCAAGTTCAATGGATGATGATTCACTTGTTGTAGAAGAAAGTTTAGCTAGTTCGGAAATTGAAATTTTCTGAGGAGTATACTCTTCTGCTTGTGTTTGATCTACTTCGTAGTCAGGATGAATAATTATAGATGTTTCTTCCTATTTTTTTTATCTACTTCCTGATGTTTGTCCTCTTCCAGATCCAAGTCTTTCTAATTGGCTTGGTGTATATTCAGGGGGTTTCCTTGCATTCTACGTGATTGTCTTGGTAATTCGGCCACGATTAAAAAAATTTAATCACACACAATCAAAGAAAATTTCAATAAAAAATCCTTAAGTCTCCAAGGAAACAACCAAAATGATCACACACATAGAAAATCTAAGAGATCAAACCACACACAAACAGTAGATTCCCACAATAAAAACACTAGTTGGTGATGAAATCCAACATCATAGAATTTTAATGTAGAAATGGTGGTTGGAAAAGTTACCCTGACATCCTGCTTAATGAAACAGACCGGTACAAGTTTCTCCACTTAAACCATCTCAAGTGAAGAGAACCCTCCGGAGAGCCCAAGTGAGTCTAGTCGACATCTGTTCTAGGTACAGTGGGACCTTACCTCCACCGTCACCTTGGGAAAGAATCCTAAAGTTTATGGCCACTAAGGTCACCAACGGGAACACATATACGTTGGGGGACAGTCTATGATCCGATATACACGCAAGTCCAGAATAACAAGCTTAATCCCCTTGAAGGCTCCTTGACATAATCCAAGGTTTACCGACAAGTGACCCCGGGCTCCTCGACAATGGTCTATCCAAGGTTTACCGTTTTTAATACGTGCATATCTTATATCTTTCCCAATGATATAGGTATGATTACCACACTGGTTCGGATATGATCTCATGCTTAACTCCTTTAGGAGGAGCTTCCCAGACCATACATGCTACAATTGGGTTTTCCTACCGCAATATTTACTACTTGTTTGTTTGAACTGCCTTGGAAAGTTAACTACAACCTATTCCAAGACACTAGCCTGAGCTATGTTGGTGGAAAAGAACCCTAAAAAATATAAAAATTTCTAGATTGATTTTAATTAAGCATTACTTTTAGTTTGTTTGTTTCTTAGGTCAAAAGGTATGGAAGTGAAACTTCGATGATTTTTAATTACCCGACACAAAAATTTCCTAAAATGCATCGATATGAAAATAAACTCATTTCTTTTCAATGAAACCTATTTAGATGAAATATTTGAGAGATTTCAATAACTTTTAAAACATCAATTCTTTCTTTGATAAACAAGAAACTTTGAAAAGAAGACAATTCATTGAGAACTCAATTTCACAGAAGAAAAAATCACTAATTCAAAATGAAATTCCTTATATCATTCAAATCTAAAACTAGAATCAAACTTCTTCCAAAAAAAATCTAAAAGTCACAATATTCAAAACAAAAAGAAAAATCTAATTTTGAATCCTATCTAAAAATTTTTGAGGATGTTATGCTTAGTTTGTAATCAAACTAAGAACTTTCCGCTTATCTCAGCAAGAAATCAAAAACATCCAATAATGGTTTTAAAGTGAAGTTTAGATCTTATTAAGATAAAAGGTTTTCACAATTTGCAAATGAAAATAAAATCGAATTTTCACAAAAGCAAGACTTGCATCAAGTTCAATGGCTCAACAAGAAAACAATTGCATACAAAATAGCTGAGGTATATAAAGGTTTCTGATTTAGAGCGACAAGAAGACAGGGCAAAAACTTACTCATAAAATGCAAATCAATTGAAAATATCACTTCAAAAACAGAAATTGTTGAAAGAAATTCTCACTGAAGACTTTTGACAGTCAAGACAAGTTGGGGTAATTACAAAGAATTAGGTACTTACATTCCTAAAAACAGATTTTTTTATTTTTTCAAAATTTTTCCAGAAGTTCACAGTTTATAATGGAAAAAGGTGAGGTACCGCACTATTTTATACTAAAATCTACGGAGTCTATTGCTCTGTTTTTTAAAAAAAAGCACGGATTGCAAGAAAAACATAGAAAAAATAAAAATACAAATTCACAGTCAGGGATACTAATGGTTATTTACCCAACCCATTTTTTAACTAATCAAACTCAAAGGATTTATTCAAAATCAAACCAAAAATCAAAAAGAAAACTAAGTTCAAGAATTCCCCAGCGGAGTCGCCATTTTGTTAGGTGGATTAATCCCTCTTGCGGACAAGAGAGATCTCCCTAGTATCCTAAGGATATCTAGAAACAAACAGACCAAATGCAAACCATTTTCTCTAGATTATTATGAGTCGGAATTATTAATTAACTAAATAGGAAGAGATGTTCCTACCTTAATTCCAACGCTTGTTGTAATCTTCAATCTAGTCGCTCCAAAAGAGGTCAATTCAATGTGTAAGACCTGCATCCAAAGACAGGAAAAATATTAAAATCACCTGCATGATATAATAATTCAGAAACATTAATCTATCTCAGTGATCAAGGAATCCAAGAATAAAATTACTCAAATAGATACATTAACAACTTAATGAGAGAATGGAATCCATTTGTATTAACTTATATGATAAGAAGTAACCTTACAACCTTGTTGCCTTGATGTTATACAGGTTCTTTCGGGGTCCTGAACAACCATTTTCCATCGGTTTGACAAGCCTTATCCTCTCTGAAATAACATAAAACTATGGATATGAGTATATAATCGTTCTCATACCATTGATGCCAAGTAAAGAGAGAATAATTTCTTCAGCAATTCACCTCAAAACAACCAAGTTCTAAGTACCCTTGAGACTGAAACATGATCTCAATTTATAGCAGCAGGGAGGAGGTTTCAGTTCCAAATAAAGTGGGATAAAGTCCTCTCAAAAAGGGATTTTCACTCCAAATACCAAGGAATAATCTCCATTAATGAAGGGATAGAGGTTCATGAATGAAGGGGCGAAGCTCAACTAGATTACACTTCTAGAAGCTTCCAGCTGGGAGAATATTCGACCAGCTGGGATTCTAGAACTTAATTTTTCTTTTATTTTACCTTTTGCGGAGTTTCACAGTTTTAGTAAGAAGAATGTGCGGGATGTGCCGCAAGTTATAGAGAAAGAAACTACGGTACCACAAGCAATGACTAGGAAAAGTGTTGAGTTAGGCTTTTTAGGGTTTTAATGAGATTCTTCCAAATTCCAAGACTTGGTTTTGGAACTTTATAATTTTGGGCCTCCAAGGGAGCATAATATAGGTAATGATGAACCCATATAGACAACTAAATTTCATGGTGAAAAATTTTAGTCTAACACAGTGCTTGAGGAAGACCCATCAAATGTAGGCAAATAGAATCTATTGTGCCTCTTCCTTCTACTACTGCTATAGGATCTTCTTTCTTCTTTGAGTTCAAAGAATTCTTAGAGAGTTAGACTCTCTTTGAATGCTCTAGACTATTCCTTGTAATCTTCAAGATACAAACTGAGAGTCTCATGAGTCTCAGTTTCTCTTCTTTCTTCATTTCTATACCTCTCACCTCCTTCAAAGAAAGTGGGCATAGTAGATCTATGAGGAGATCTACGATTCACTAGTTTTCTTCTTTGCTGATAGGAAGTGCTTGGACCTTCCTCTTCAAATCTTCTTCTTGGATCCTTCATTTGCCTTTCCTTCTTCATTTGATAGACCTTCTTGGAGAGATCTTGCATGGATCTAAAGAGAGGAGTGGAAAAATTATCCTCCTTCATGATAGATCTCATCTATCTGCTTCTTCTTTTGATGCAAAAGATGAAGTGTCCACAAGCTGAGCCAAAAATCGTGCTCTGATACCACTGTAATATCCCAAAAGGGAGAATGCAGTAATACTCAAACACAATATGAGAACTGCAGCAAGAAATAAATCTAAAGTCAACAACAGGATATATAGAGAAGCTGAGCAATTTTATTATATTGGAGAATTTTTAGTTACACAATGTACAAAATATGAGGAGATCTAGCCAAAGAGATGGCCTAGAATCACCCTGAAAACATGCCACAATAGGCACTGCGTAACTGGAGAGCCACTGAAGCAAATACTACACTATCCCTTCAGCAGAATGTGAATATATGACTGTAGGCTGAAAATGAAAATGCAGATATACTCAAATCTGGAGCTCAGATGATGCCGAGATTCAAGATCTGGCCAATGTGATGGAATCCCAAGACAACCCAGAAAGGATTTTCTAGATCTACAACTTTGGAAAATCAACCTCCTAGGATTTGATCCTTGATCTGCTCGGAATTAGAGATTTTGAGCTAGATCTGACAAATAGATGGCTGAAATATTTCACAAGACCAGATCTAAGCTTGAAGGGTTGATCCCTCCTTCAGATCTACAAGCTAGAAGCTCTAGATCTAACTTCTCAATCCTTCAATGATGATTATAGTTGTTGTAACACAACTGCCAATAAAAATTGCACTGTGAGGGAAAGAGAGGCCTTCTTCCTACTGAAATATGCTGCAATAAACTCCAGGCTGATGGAAATATTGATGGCAAGCTGAGGGAATGATCCCTCACAATATTACTAGCTGAAATGCTAGCAACTTCCTTCCTCCTTTTGGATCTGAAAAATGGACAGCATAATTCCTGAAGGTATTACTGCTACTAGGAGGTCAATAACTTTTAGCCTGATGCCAGATCTATTATGAAGCTCTGGGAATGCTGATATTTAAGCCCAAGGTGATCGGAATAAACCTTCACCCATTCTCCAGCTGAAATACTGAAGACAACCCCCACCTTCCAAACTGATCTTCAGAAATCTACAATTCCTAAATATGAATGTTCTGTAGAAAGTATGAAATTATATGTGGCACCAATGCCTGATTTCGAATGAAATAAAATCCTCTTCCAAGTGATCACTCAATGAAAGAGGTGGGATTCCCGACCAGGAACACCCTGTGCTAAACATCACTTGCAATCTCTTCTAAACAGCTCGAGAAAGCAATGGAATGTCACATGAAAATTCTAGATCTAAACATATCCACGACATCAATAAACTCAAGCATGTCTTCATTATTTCCTTCATCTTCATTATATATAGCTTGATCCTTCCCATGCCTTGGCCCTCATCTAAACTGCGCTATGCATGTGGACAAGATCCTCCATGTTTGACTGCGCTATCTAGTCAAGTCATCCATCATGTCTAGGTGCAATGTACAGCCTCTCCATCATGTGTGCATTAATTGCACAACTTCCTCCATCATCTCATCATGAATGCTCCATGATCTTCTATTTGATCCCTTCAAGATCTTAGTTGACTGTGTCAATCTCCATGATCTATCTCATTAATGATACATGATCTCTTCTTCCATTCACATTAGTAGTTTCTCAACTACCTCATTATGTAGATCTAGGCTTAATTAATCCACATTCACACACAAAAAGTGGATATTTATTCATATTGAGGATTATGGGTCCCTCCACCCTTTTATTTACTTAATTCATTAAGAAAATTAAGAACTCTAATATTCCAAATGTTAGGTGAAAATTTGGGAATATTACAGGTCCTCTCCCACCTGTTCTACCCCTCTTATTCCTGGCCCTCCTTGTCCAGGAGGAGCCTCATTTACCCTGTAAGATTTTCTATCCAGTCTATTGATCCAAGAGGATCTTGTTCAATGCAGTTCGGTAGAGAGGTCTAGTCAGCTCCATAATTCTGATGTCTGGTTCAGTCTTCATACCATCAGTTTCGCCAGTGAAAAATACCTCAAAATGGCATATGTTTCGAAATTTGTGATGTAATGGTATAAAGGGTCCTAGATTACCTATGGTGAAATACCTTACAAAATTTAATTCTATAACCCTAAGCATATAAATCCTATATAAGACCTAGCATTAAAAACCTAGACCTAAATTCATAATCCTAAGACCTAAGTCTATGGTCCAAAACTTAGCGAAAATGTAATTTTATGTTTAAAACCCCTTTTTGGACTTTATATTAAAACCACAATCATAACCTCCAGCATTAAACCGTGTCGAAGTTGCATGTAAAGACATGTGAATGAATTTTTGTTTAGACCGCGGTGGAGTCAAAGGTTTACAGCTGTAAAGCCACGTGGACTAAAACCACGATGGAGAATATAATGTAAACAACTCTTAAAACTGCAACGGATAAGGGCCTAACCGTAACTACCAGGATCCTATGAACAGGTGTTACAGTTTGTGTAGTCGAAACCGCCGGAGATGACCAAAACCACAGGGATGATCCCTGATCACATGTCTCTGACAATCTATCCTCCGCACGATAATGCTGACCATCAGGGTTAGCGTATATTATAAATCTTAAATATGGGTTTTTGTATTAAATTAAGCGCTAAGGTCAAACAACCATTATCCTAGGTATTAATTAAAGAGATATAATTCGAGACTTCATCACTTAATTTACTCAACCAATTGTTAAATGAGGCATACATAGGTTCAAGATCAGTTTATTTAAACCATGACATCTTCTTCATGAGGTACATTGAGAGAATTTGAGTTCAGTTTCATAAGGATAGAGGCAGTTTTGTTTTCAACATACCTCCACCATCAAGAGGCGGAATTGAGCGCAGAGATAGGAATTGGAAAGCTGAGAGAGAGAGCTTTCTGTTGTCAGTGACTAGAAGTGCCTGTGAGCGTGATTAGTCTGGTGTAAATACTTCCTCAGATCAATCCTAATAAATCATACACCCACTTGAAAGCGGACCCAGAGATGTATTCCACCAGGGACAAACTCCATAATCAAATATTTGCTTCTTCTTCTCTTTGTTTTATGTTGTATTGTAATCATTTATTTTCTACTGGTTTATGTCATATTTCACTTTAAATCTCTCTTCAATTAACAGTTAATCTTAATGACAAACTAATCAAACTACCTCAGCACTTAATCGATCATTTTCAGAAATTTTGGTATCAAAGCAGGTTGTGCTTTGTAGTTTGTTTGTCAGTGGATGTTAACCAGGTTGGGATTGCAATGTGGAAAAGGTGAGCTAGATGAATTCGATCAATGATGACAGGGACTGAGAACATTGAGACTCCTGAAGCACCTGAATCAAAACCCATGGATGAGAATAAAATCCATCAGATGTTTTTAAACATGCAGCAGATGTTGGCATAATTATATGAAGATAAGAATACGAGAGATGCAGCCTCATCTTCAAAGTCATCAAAGAAGGACAAGGGTAAAGGAAAGGCAGATAAATCTCCTTCTCCTCCATCATATTCTTCTTCTACTTCTAGTTCTGAATCAGAAAAACAAAATAAACCTCAGAGTCCACTTTTGAAACTTGATGTTAAGTTTGAATTACCTTTGTATGATGGTGAAATGAACCCTGAGAAACTAGATAATTGGGTAAAAAAGTTAGAAGTCTATTGTCGTATTCAAAATATTACTGATGATGAGACAAAGATCCAATTAGCTTCTCTTAGAATGGGGGGTACTTCTTTGATCTAGTGGGAAACTAATACAAAGATAGATTTAAAGCATAAATGAAAAGTTATCACCTCATGGACTAAGTTTATAAAATCTCTAAAGAAACAATTCTATCATTTGGGTCACACACAACAAGTTGTTATTGATTGGCAGTGCTTGCGACAAGGTAAGGGACATAATGTTCAAGAGTTCACTCAGGAATTCAGAAAGAAAGCGTTAGCGCTTGGTATTCCTTTGGACACAAAAGAAACTTTGTTGAATTATATTGGCAGTTTACATTCATATTTGAAGCATACATTATTAATGTTCAATCCTAATGACTTTGATGAAGTTTGTGTTCAAGTTATTCATGTCGAATCAGAAGGTAGACCTTTCAATTTTACACCAAATACATCCAAGCAGATGGAAACCAAAGACAACAAAAAGAAGGGCAAGTCAAAGGGAAAGAATACTGCCACTGCTCAGAAGGAAGATGAAAGACCTACCTGTACATATTTCCAAAGGATCAGCCATATTGAAGCTAAGTGTTGGAAACTTCATCTGGAACTTAAGCCAAAAAAGTTCCAAAAGAAGAAGGGTGACAAGAAGGCTTCGACAGCAGTTCAACAGGACTTGGGATCTAATTCAAGTGATGAAGGTAAAATCACTGCTATGGTCACAACAGGTAAAACTTCTAAAGCTAGTACTTCTACTTCTTCAAACATCAAACAATTGAATAAAGATAAAAGAGTCGAGTTATTTCATATAAGGGTAACTTCAAAACATACAAAGATTGATACATTGTTTGATACGGGATCACAAGAAAATTTGATTTTTGAATCATTGGTTAAAAAATTGGGTTTAAAAACACATAATCATCCAAAACCATATCCTTTAGGCTGGTTAAAGGAACAAACTCAAATTAATGTTACCAAACAGTGTCGGTTAAAATTTGCAATCACAGCTAACTATATCGACGAAGTAGATCTAGATGTGATACCGTTAGACATATGTGGAATTGTCTTAGGAAGCCCTTATCTCTATGATCGTGATGCGGTATTTTATAGGAAAGAACATAAGTATCATCTCAATAAATATGGGATTGAATATATCATAAGGGCACATAAAACTAAAAATCACTTAGACTTAATTAATGCTAATCAAATGAAGCGCTTAATAAGTTCAAGTAAGAGATACATTCTCATGGTTGTTAAAGAAAAACATAAGGATTTGCAAGATGCATTTACATGTTGTGATGTTCAGTTTAAAGATATTTTGGTTAAAGTGGTAGAGTCATTTCAGAATCTATTCAAAGAACCTAAACATCTTCCTCCAAAAAGAGAAATACAACATGAGATTCAGTCAATGTCTGATGCCCCTCTTCCTAATGTTGGAATGTATCGCATGTCAGTAATAGAGAATGAAAAAATTAAAAGAAAAATCCAGGAATTGGTAGAAAAATGTTTAATTCGACCAATTTCATCTCCATGTGGTTCACCTATCATTCTAGTTCCTAAGAAAGACGGTACATGGAGAATGTGTGTTGATTTTAGGGCCTTAAATAAAATCACAATAAAAAATAGGTACCCTCTTCCTAGGATTGATGATTTACTCGACCAATTTAAAAATTTTGTTTACTTCACTAAGTTGGAATTACATAGTAGATATCATCAAATAAGGATAGCAGAAAATGATATGGAAAACTACATTCAAAACTAGGCAAGGACTATTTGAGTGGTTAGTAATGCCTTTTGGTTTATGTAATGCACCAACAACTTTTATGTGTGTCATGAATGATGTCTTTCAACCATATATTGACAAGTTTGTTATCATTTATTTAGATGATATCTTAATATTCATTTCAAGTAAGGAAGAACATGTTAAGTGTGTTAAGCAAGTTTTTGAGATATTGCACAAATAAAAACTATACATTAAACTGTCAAAATGTGAATTTGGGAAAACTTCATTGGTTGATCTTCGGTACATAGTTGGAGGTGGTAATTTAAATATAGATGTAATCCTTAAGTTGCCAAGACCACAAAATGTGAGTGAAGTTATAATTTTTCTAGGGGCATTTCAGTATTGGAGAAAATTTATTGCTCAGTTTTCTTTGATTGCATCACCATTACATGATCTAACAGCATCTAAAGTATCTTTTCATTGGGGAAGTAAAAAACAAAAATCTTTTGATACACTTAAGCAGAAATTAGTCACAGCACCAGTCTTAGCATTACCTGATCTTCAATAGCCATTCGAAATAGAAATAGATGCAAGTGGATATGCAATGGGTGCAGTCCTACTCCAAAATGGTAAGCCAATTTGTTTTCATTCTGAAAATTTTTCTAAGGAAGTAATTAATTATCCGACATATGATAAGTAACTATTTTCTTTAGTAGAAAGTGTAAAGAAATGGAAACATTACATAATGGGTAAGGAAACAGTGATTCACATAGATCATCAGCCAGTTCAATATTTCAATCACAGACTAAGTTGCAACAATCTTGCCACTACAGATGGATGGGATTTCTTCAGCAGTTCCACTTAGTAATTAAATATAATAAAGGTATAGTAAAAAAAGTAGCTGATATGCTATCTAGACCGTCTTTGAATGATTCAGTGATACTGTAAAATAGTTCATTGAAACACGAAAGTTATGTAGAACAGTATAGTATTGATGAAGATTTCAAAGAAACTTATGAATCACTAACTCATGATGCTCAGATAGAAGAAATAAATTATCATATTCATGACAGGTTGTTATATCATCTGGGTAAGTTATTTGTACCACAAATAGAAAGAGCGCAAGTCATTTGGGAAGCTCATTCTTCTCGGATAGTAGGACATTTTGGCATAAGAAAAAATATGGCACAAATTCAAAGGTATTGTTACTGTCCTTGTATGTATGTTACAGTTTCAAAGTACATCAAAGGATGTGTAATGTGTTCGACCAGCAATCCAAGCAATCAAAATATTGGTTTGTACATGCCACTTCCAGTTCCTTTGCGACCATGGGAAATAATTTCCATGGATTTTGTTGGAGGACTGCCTATGTCCAGAAAAGGACGTGATTATATGTATGTTGTGGTTGATAGATTCAGCAGAATGTGCATTCTTGTTCCATGCAAAAGGAAATTAACTGCAAAACAAACAACAAAAATGTTCTTCCATCAGGTATGGCTTCATTTTGGATTACCTACTTCTATTATTTCTAACCGAGATACTCACTTTGTAGGAGAATTTTGGTCCACTTTGTGGGGACTCATGGACACCAAGCTAAATAAGAGCATAGATTTTCATCCGCACACCGACGGACAACCAAAAGTGGTGAATAGGACCATGATACATATTCTTTGGGTTTATTGCAGTAAAAATCCTAAGTTGTGCGATGAATCTTTACCTATGTACAGCATGCTTACAACCGAGCTCTAAATTCTTCCATTCAAAGATCACCTTTTGAAACATGTATGGGGTATCTACCAAAGTCACTGGAGGACTTTATTTTCAGTGAAGAAGATTAAGTGGATGGACATGGTGATTCAAGCAAAGCAATCAAGTTCATTCATTGGATACAACATATGCATGAGGTAGTATGGAATCAGTTGGAGAAGAGTTAGGCCAAATACAAATTGCGCCATGACAAGCATCGAGTCGATCATAATTTTCAGGTCAGCGATCAGGTATGGTTGTATATCAGTAAAGACAGGTTAAAATGGGAAGGTAAGAAACTAAAATATATCAGGTATGGTCCCTTTAAAATTGTTGAGAATATTGGAAATAATGCATTTCGATTATATTTACGGCCTTACATGCATATTTACTCAGTTGTGAATGTTGAAAATATAAAATTGTATGAACCTCCGATTATTGTTGATCCTGAGGATAATACACAGATCCCTTCTATTGACGATTTATCACTTGAGTACATGATAGAGTTTCAGGAAGATACCATCTTGGACAGAAGAGTTCATACTTCCAGGCGAGGAGATGTGGAATATATTCGAGTGGGACTCAAGGGCATGAATCCGAGTAAGGAAAAATGGATAGAGATTGAAATTTTGAGGGAGTTGTATCCTCACTTATTATCTGCTTAAAATCAAACTTTTGTGGTCCAAAAGCTTTCAAGTGGAGAGGATTGATACAGGAGGATCCTGTTCAATGCAGTTCGGCAGAGAGGTCCAGTCAGCTCCAAAATTCTGATGTCTGGTTCAGTCTTCATACCGTCAGTTTTGTCAGTGAAAAATACCTCAAAATGTCACGTGTTTCGAAATTTGTGATGCAATGGTGTAAAAGGGTCCTAGATTAACTATGGTGAAATACCTTACAAAATGTAATTCTATAACCCTAAGCATATAAATCCTATGCAAGACCTAGCATTAAAAACCTAGACCTAAATTCCTAATCCTAAGACCTAAGTCTATGGTCCAAAACTTAGCGCAAATGTAATTTTTTGTTTAAAAACCCTTTTCGAACTTTATATTAAAACCACAGTCCTAACCACCAGCCTTAAACCGTGTCAGAGTTGCGTGTAAAGACATGTGAATGATTTTTTGTTTAGACCATGGTGGAGTCAAAGGTTTACAGCTGTAAAGCCACGTCGACTAAAACCGCGGCGTAGAATATAATGTGAAAAGCTCTTAAAACTGCGACGGATAAGGGCCTAATCATAACTATCGGGATCATGTGAATAGGTGTTACAGTTTGTGTATCCGGAACCACTAGAGATGATAAAAAATGCCGTGATGATCCCTGATCACATGTCTCTGACATTCTATCCTCCGCAAAGTAATGCTAACCATCAAGGTTAGCGTATATTATAAAGTTTAAATATGGGTTTTTGTATTAAATTAAGCGCTAAGATCAAACAACCATTATCCTAGGTATTAATTAAAGAGATAGGATTCAAGACTTCATCACTTAATTTACTCAACCAATTTCTAAATGAGGCATACAGAGGTTCGAGATCAGTTTATTTAAACCATGACATCTTCTTCATGAGGGACATAGAGAGAATTTGAGTTCAGTTTCATAAGGACAGAGGTAGTTTTGTTTTCAGCATAGCTCCACCGTCCGGAGGCGGAATTGAGTGCAGAGATAGGCGTTGGAAAGCTGAGAGAGAGAGATTTATATTTTCAGTAACCAAAAGTGCCTACGAGCAAGATCATTTTGGTGTATTTTCTGTGTAAAGACCTCCTCGAATCAATCCTAATAAAGCAGACTCCCACTTGAAAGTGGACTCGAAGATGTAGTCCACTAGGGATGAACTCCGTAATCAACTGTCTGGTTCTTATTATCTCTATTTTATGTTGTATTTTAATCATTTATTTACTACTAGTTTATGTCATCTTTCACTTTAAAGCTCTCTTCAGTTAACAATCAATATTAATGACAAACTATTAAAACTACCTCAGCACTTAATCCATCATTTTCAGATCATCTATCAGCCTGTGCATCCAATTCTCTACATTGGTCAGTCTGATGTGTAGTTGAGGCACAAAACTCACAGTAAACGTTGTTTGGGACATTAGAGTACTTATGTATAATGGGACATAGTCGAGGCTGATGGCCAATTCCTTTATACATTTCGCGGTATTCATTTTAAGTTGTATTTTGCTAGTTCAGAAAGCCATGGAAATGTGTTTGGCCAGGGTTTAGGCCTTCTACATTCACTTGCACAACTCCTTCCATTGGTGGTGGCACTAGAGGTCCTACTGATGATGCCCCAATAGTTTTTCCGTGCAACCTAGGGCACTCTGAGGCTAAATGTGCTTCTAGAAAACAATGTGTGCACCATACGTTGGGTCGCACTAGGCGAGTTGGCTATATATCCTTGAGCTTTTCTATTAAACTTGAAATTTGGTGTTGTAATCCCAATAGGGAAGGATCCTTGGTGGTTACACCTCCTATAAATTCTTTTGGATATTTTTTCATTGCTTCAATTCACATTTCTTATTCTAGTGCATCTTGGAGCATATCGATCTTCTACTGCGTCAATGGTATCCTGGTGAGAAGTAGAAGTGCCTTGATGAACCAATCACATTGATGATTTTGGTCTATGGGATAACTTATTTTACCAATGGAATTTTTTAATATTCTCATTAGCTCCCAAGCAGGCTCCCGTTCTCATTGCTTAATTTCCCATAGCTCAGATAACCCTTGTTGGTTGTTCTGCGACAATTTAAATTCTTACACAAATTCCCTCCTCACATCATCTATGGTTGGATTTGGGTGTACTTCTGGCCATTTAATGAACCACCATAGTGCTCTCTCTCGGAGCATAGTTTTAAGTTCAATTAAATTAACAGCATATGGTGTTTTTTGAGCCCTCCATATTTCTTAGCACAAGTACTTGTGTTGTTCCACATGTTCCCTTTTCCTGAAAACTCAAGATATTTGGTGAATGATCCTACCATTTTTGTCTATGTAGGTGGAAGTAATACAAACCCTCTAATTCCTGGTTGATAAATTCCTCTGTTAATACTACTGCAAATGTTTACTTTCACTTTAGACTTAATATTATGTATTTTCCTCGACCTTTGCAATTTTATCAAAAATTTATCCAGTGGCTGATAGAGTACTAGGGGAAGGTTAGGAAAAATGCTACCTGGAATTTGGGGAATAGGTTTACCTTGCATTGAGGTTTTTGGTACTTCTTGAAACATTTTTTCCAATGAAACATGTATTTCACCATCTGAATCTTTCTTGGGGCTTGTTTCCTCCTCTTCGTTGGACATATTTCCCTTCTTCTATCGGGATGGGCTCCTATGAACCTATCTAACTCCTCTGGCATACCACTCCATTCTTGTGGGCCCTCTCGTAACTCCTTTCTCTACTATCATCCACAACACCTCTTCTTGTTGGTGTGTGTTCTTCCTCTACTTCTTGAACTCCTGTATTTCCCTCTCCCGAAACTTCTCGGCAATTTTCGCCCTCTGATATGCTCTTATATCTCTTAACTTGTTGGAACTTCTAACGTCCATTTCAATAGTTTCCTTTTCCCCCCTTCCGTATAATTTCTCCCTTAGGTCCTTCCCCCAGTATTGGTTGTTTAGGCTTCCATATAGGGACTTGGGAAAGCCAATAGTCCCTCGTCCACCATCAGAGCTTTAATTCACAGGGGGATTTCTTTGAAAAAATTCCCTCGCAACCCGGACTTGAATGTATCTTCTTCCTTAGCGAAATATTGGTAACATTTAGTTGCAAATTCTACAATATACCCCTCTACCGTTGAATGAAACCAAAAATTTATTGCTCACATTATATCAGTATCCAATTTGTGTAATGTTGTCAGATCTACGTGTGTCCAATTACGACATGATCGACTCGATGCCCCAAATTTTTTTTTCACCTGGAGTCTTCACAACCAATTGTAGATCTCCTCAGGATAATTTCCCCAAAATATATCATACAAATATCTTGTTGATTCAGAAAACAGGATCTGATATTTAACATTCCTTTCACTCTCATGACAGAGCTCAGCTTATTGTGATATGAACCGATCTACATGATCATCCCACCAATTTCGTGTTTCCCTCTCATAGATCCTTGACACTATGATCATGTCCTCCGATATAGTTTCAAGTCTCGGCAACAGAACCATTTTTTCGCAAAATAATGACTTCAGGGAAACACCCAAGTTTAGGCTCAGAGGCCAACAGGGTCTTCTTGTAGTCTACGACAACGCTGACATTTTCAACTTGCTCAGAGGAGAGAAAGGAGTCTCTCCCGAGGCATGTTGTGACCTTACCGAGATGGTAGAACCAAAACCATAGCATCAATGTTAATCTAACCCTCTATCATCTAATATCAATACACTATAATTATGCATCGAACATCTCACAGTACCTATCATTCAAAGAAGAGATCAATCATATCGGATGCCTCAAACAAAGTTATCAAAAAAAAAATTTAATCCTCTAAAGCATCATGCATAGAAATACATTCATCATTACACATTAGTAGCCACAACATACATCTATGTATTATATTAAATTTTAGTACATAACATTACATCCAGTATCAGAGTCTCCGCGAAGATCTATTCCCAAAACCGAAAACCCAACCGACTGATTGACTTCTTCGTTCTCTTTCTTCCTTATCTACCATCTTCCCTCTACACTGGAAGTTCTCCCTTATATCTCGTTGGATTCTTTTCTGCGCTCCATCACTCATCATTCTGTTTTGCACTTTATTTTTCTTCTCAGGGTCTTTCTTCTTTTTTACTGTCAGTCATTCTTGCCACTTGTGCCACTGCCTGTCCACATTCTACCACCTGCCCAACGACCATCCCCAACTCGCAACAAATCTTTGCAACTTGCAACGGCTCTTTGCGACTCGCCACATTTGCAACTGATGGTACACAACTTCCAAAACATTTTCATATTTTTCCCAAAATAAAGGCCCCAAAAATAGACTTCGTACTTCATAATTGAATTATTCAGGACACGTATCCTCTATATCCTTCATGGCTATTGAACCTGTTGGGATTTGCATAACTCCTAACTCACTTATGTGAGGCATTCCATCCCTGAAACATAGCTAATTCTTTGCAATGAAAGAGTCTTTAAATCCTTTGGATTATAAGCATGTGCCTTAATATCTTATGAGGAGGACCATGTGATTTACCCTTTTTTTTTCCTATCATGCCAACATTTCAGACATATATCTTTGTCTGCATATTCTCCTCTATATAGAATACAGTCATTCAGACATGCATGATATGATACGTACTCAACACCCAACATTTTCAAAAACTTATTTTCCTCTTCGCAGCTACCTAGAAAGACATTTTCACTCATAAGAAACTTTATCTTTGAATATCCTACAATTGATGGGGAATATTATTTTATAATTTCAATATTTAACATTCGTAAAATCAACCATTTTTAAATTTTATTATGTGACAAAATATGAGGAACTTGATCGATCATGAAATTCAATTACCTCAATATTGCCAAGAAACATGTGTTCGACATGCCAAACTTTTCTTTCACATTGTACAGTAACATCGTTGTCCCTATCCAAGTATACTTTGACTTGCTACTAGGTCCAAAGAGAGGGGTGGTGGAAGCATAGAGGCTTTCAAATAAGGTATCAGTGATTCAATCATTATCCCCTAGTTCATCATTATGGAATGAATCTAACAGCATTTCCTACATGGAAGTGGTATACCGTAAGTAATCATCCATACCAACCTCTATTTAATTGCATCATGCATGGCCAACTTCTGATGAAGAGCTACAATTGTTGTATTTATTTATAATTGGTGAATTTTGGCATAGTGGGAATTGAATAGATGATTGATTTAACCATTATTTGTATGTTTCCTCTCTGATTATTGTTCTATATGCAGCCTTCTCTCGAGCTGAAATTGTAGTGGGGTGCCTCGGAATATGTTAGGTGCGTTGCATCATCACTAGAATCCTAATTTCAAAAAATATTGAACGTCACTAGTACAATATCAAAAATATTAGTAATCATGTCAATGCAATTAGTTTTTTGAAATTAAATTATACCAAACAATTATTACCATTATTGATTTAGGATTGCAGTTGGAAGATGCCATGTTCCAATTGGAGGGGTGAAGAGGTTTTCCATTTTCATCTACCAACTGCTTGTGGTGTGTTTCTCCTGATAAAAGATTTTGATGTTTTTGAAAATAATATGGAGTAATATTTTTTGCATCTGAACTTGATTCTGAATCAAGGTCCTGCAAATTTAGATACATTTTTATTCAAATTCACATGGATTAAAAAAAAATAGATAATCAAAATATAAATAAAATATGAACTTACTGGAGATTGAAAGGGAATCAATTATTGAATTAGATCCAAACCCTATGAGTCGTCTCTGTTTTTTTTTAATTCCTATAATTTCCACGATGCACCCCCTATAATATGACGTACTGGTGCTCCATGTGTAATACAGCGCACTGACATATCATAACACTCTTGATTATGTCTAGTCTAATGATCATTTCTCCCGATGTAATATAACACACCGGTGCGCCTCTTCCAAATAGCACTGTTAAATCATTTCGGTGTGTTTATACTTACAAATCGCACCGTAATAATTTAAAATTATTTATAAGAAAAAAAACCATGACGGTGCGCCTGGGAAATTAATTGTCTAGTGCATTTAATGTTTTAAACGCGTCCATGTGTTTATTTAGATAAACGCACCGGTTACCAGAGATTTTTTGGCCAAAAATTATTTGATTTATTTGTAAAATATATTTAATGACTTCTATATTGAATGTTACAGGATGTATATTGATAAAAAATTGTCTTTGAAGGTCTCAAGTAATAAAAATATTGATCAACATAGTGGTATCACATCAAAAAAAGCAGATAAGGTATGTTCTTTGTAAATTCTTTACAAAATTAATATGCTTGAGCCATATGTAAGTTTAAATAATATGTATTTGTTGGTGTGTGTCATGAAAAGCCGCAAAATCAACAAGGTCGTAAGATTATTTCTAATATAAGTGCAGAAGTGTGTAAAATCCTGAAAGAAAATTTGTAGAATGATGAATCTGGTGAATGAAAAAATACAATTCAATATGAGTTTTTTTTTTGAATTTCCATTAACAATATACTTAAGAATATTATATAACATGTTTCAAACAATATATTAGCTCATATATGTTTGATGTTATACAGGGAGCAACAATGAAAGAAAATATCAATGTCCTTCTAAGAAAAGAAAAATTATAGAACATGTAAATGACGGTGAATTGGTCCTCAGCTCATCTGGAGTGGTGTTGGAGGTTAATGAAAGGGGGGGGGGGGTTACAAAACTATGAGGGATCTAGTGGAACAAATGTATAGACGTACTTTCCACTTACAATACAAAAATCAATCCAACGATTCCAAGAACCAAATTATATCTAAACTACAGGAAGAGTTTCCATAGCAATGGTCAATGAGACATGTGATACTTGCAATAAAAAAAAACATACAACAGCAAAAAAGAATCATTCAAAAGGTAATATTTGTAGTTGTATAAAATGATTTTCTAGAATTATATGTATATATTACTACAAACCATTAATTTATTAATATTTATTTTGTTATATTTAGTTTTCATATATCATTATAAAAATATTTTATTACTTTTTTCCATGAATATTATGAAAATCCCAAATGATCAATGTGCTAATATGTGAAACATGCCAATAGGAATGTCCAAAAAAATGTATAAGGAGATGGTCAAAGAAATGGACATAGTTGCATCACAAGAGGAACCATCTCAACAACAATGTGCTTCAAATGTATGTAATCATGATTGACGTTGTACATAAAAAAAAAATTATTTAGCATTAAATATTAATTTTCAAGTAATTTTTTGTATAAAGAAAACATGATGAAACTTATTCAGCACATAAAATAGGACGACAAGGAAGAAAATGGTTGATTTCAAAGTCTATGAGTAATTTTTAATATTTCCTTATAACAACTCAAGCTTTCATTTTTGTATATTTTAAGTTGTTTTACAACAACTATCCTTGAATGTCTTCAAATAGGTGCTAACATACAAAGAAGAGTCATTAGAAGAATTAATTGATATTGGGTTAAATAATGGTTGTGAGTATATGTTGGCATATCAAAAATTAATTGTGGAATATGTAAGTATCTATGTTGTTTTACTTCTCTGAGTTTATAATTAATAGCAAAAAAAAAATCATTTATATTAAATATAAGATTTATTATGGGGTTTAAAACTTGCGGGAAACAAAGTATGGAAGTACACCAACAAAAGAGTTTTTGAAAGAAGGCGTGAGATTTGGGTTTAAAAGAATGTATATAATTCAAGAGTCACTTCTTGCTAAGGTACATTTCTTTTCGATTTACATATATATTATTTATTTCAATTTTCATTATTCTCACCAATGTAGATACATTCATTGCACTTTATTTTTATGTTTGGAGATGGAAATGCAAGAACAAGAATATGAAACTAATCGATGCAATCAAAAAAAACATTCCTCCAAATAACCCAAGTCATGAAAGTAGCTCAAGCACTAACAACAATTCCAACGAAGAATGATGATCGGTTTGGATATCAATGCAACTTGTTGTATTTTTTGAAATAATTGTGAGTGAAAATCATACACTTTTTTAATGTAATGGACATAGTGTCTCAATTTAAAGACAAGGGGTTACCAATAACAATCCAAATTTGTATTACAAAGAGCCTCTTATTGATATATAATCAAATAAATTTTAATTTATTTTATTGTGTTATCTAATGTCGTTGTGAAATATTATACCACTGATTAAATATATGGATGATTAAATATTATAATGAATATATGTGAATTTGATAATATAAAAAAATAATCCAACCATCATATAGAAATGCACTAATCAAATTTTAATTTAAATGAATATTGTTATAAAATATATGTTGATTTTTCGATGAATAATGGATTTAAAAAATTAGAATTATTGCACTGTCATGGGTCGATCTTTCCAAAAGAGAGAAAATCTCATTTATAAAACTAATGTGTCTATAACATATAAAATCATTGGTGAGTTTTGTTATATAAATGCATCGTGAAGGAATATTTTTGCATGTTTTATTCCTTTTAATAAAATGACAAAACCGGCGTGTTTATAGATTCAAGCATTAGTTATGTTTGAGATTGATGCCCTGGTGCATTGAATTCTTAACGCACAAGTCCTTTCATATAACTAACTCCCAATTCCTACAAAATATTATTTCTAGCCTGGTGCATTAAGGAAACTAACAAAATTGGTCCTTTTGTATAACTAATGCACCAGAACTTTGTACTGATGATACGCATCGACGCTACAAGTTTTAAAAAAGCACTAGTACAATAATTATTTTTTGTGTGCCCCGGTGTCATTCCTTAGAATAAGACCTTGGGGATTTTGTATCTCTTAACACTGATGTGATATATATTATGCACCAGTATTTTGTGCATTCAATACCTCAGTGCTTTTAGCTATATATGTCTCCCGGTGCTTTTATGTATGTAGCGCACCGGTGCTACTTGTTCCATTAAGCAGATAAAAAAGAAACATCTGCTAGAACCTTTAGTCACCCATATTTTTTCAATTGTAATGAAATTCTGTTAAAACCTCCACTATCCCAACGGATTTTTTAGTAGATTTTTTTTTATAATTTTTTCCAATTTTATAACATTAAAAACCTTCATTATAACCTTTGCTAGAAGGTATTTTACTTGTAGTGTCGATTGTATATGGATATATTTTAGTGGGATACGTATTTTCTCCACCCAATTCACTATAACTTATCCTCGTCCTCAATTGCATTTTATTGATGTTAATACTAAATACAATGATTTCATTACTTAATATTCCTTCTATCACTCCAGTCATACCATTGACTTCAATTTTGAAGCTTCCCCTTCTATTTTGGTTTGTATATGTATCCAATGGGGAATTATTGTAATAACATCTCAAAAATTTGATATTGAAACTCCTTTTTGCTCATCCAATTATGTAGAATCCATCTATGCAAAAAATCCATGCCCCTATTCGTATTTCATATATTTGTCATCGGTGTTGAGTTTTAGTACTTTTTATTTAATTATATTCATCACTTATGTTCGTACTCAAAACCTCCAAATAATTTTTCCCTTATCTGCTCATAACATGAACTGTTCATAACACCTCGAATCACCTATGTCCCTTATCTATAATGAATGGCGTTCAATGTGAATTAATTGTAGCAGCTAACAGAAGAATTGTCGATTGAAAAGGGTTTAATGCATCAACCTTCAAAAATTTAGATTGCAAATAATATCACTAAAGTGAGCAATCATATGTTTAGCGACTGAGAATAAAAAAATTATTTCTTAATATGTTGGATGGGGTCCATTTGACTATTTTTTCATGCCATTTTGTATTGGCATAAAATATTAGGCTTATCCATACTCCCTATAACAATGCCTGCTTTTCCATTAACTTCACATTCAGTTCAAAATAGGACTTCACACATTACGCTTTCGTTTTCAGTGTGTTCTCATGATGAAATGTTAATTTTCCAAGAAACACTGCAACTACTTAGATGAATGACTAAGAACTAGGAAACTAAAACTGAAACCAGATTTACTTTCACCAACATGTAGAGTTTCTTAATAATTTATAATAAGCGGAATAAAACACCAGAGATAAAAACACATCACACAAATTCACACGTTTGTTTACCCAAGAAACCCAAAAGGGAAAAATTGCTTTCTTTGTTGTGGTATTATATTGATTTTTCTTGAGAAATTGGATCTATTAAAAAACAATATGTCTTCGAGAAAGTGTTATTCTTCTTCTCACTAATGTTATATCATACACTTGATCTTGGTCTGCCCTTATCACTACTTTATCTCATCCCTCTAGCACACAATTTCTCCCTTGTTGAACTATCCTGACTCATCCTACAAATCCATGATCCTGCACCTTGATCCCCTTTGCACTTTGGGCTCCTATTCTCTTGTGCACTTGTGACTTCTTATTCCTTAAGACATAAGCTCTCAATTAGACACACATACAAGAAAAGAATAATCTTACAAACTTGTGAACAAAATTATGATTTTTCGTGCCTTCTTCCTCCTATTTATATACCCAATTCAAACATGAAAATGACCTAGCTCAATTTAGAATCTGGAGTTATGATAGTGAGTTGACTGAGAGTGATACTCTTTCTCTCTCCAATCAACACTTGGAGTATTAACCCTTTCTTCCTTCAATCGAGACTAAAGAGTAACTAATTCTAACTAAACTTGTAGCTACCACCTTGTTCCATAGTCAACCTGATGAATACTTCACTGAATGAAACTCCAACTCAACTATATGCATGCCATCTTGATGATTATTCCAGTAAATGGGAAATAAAATCATCCTAACTCAAATATAACTTATGATTTCACACTCATATTGAGAGAAATACAATTTGAGGTCTTTGTTGGATAAGGCACAAGCTATAAGACCTTTATTCGCAACATTTTGAAATGCTTGTATCTTATTAACCCAGTTTTATCTCTCTCATTACTTCATATATAAGTGCATAGCCTTTCGTTTTCCTCACACCCTGTTACATTGTTCCCTATACAGAGCTCATTTTATTTATACATTAAATGTATTCAATTGTAATATTTTGAAATGGAAATGAGCTAAGGTAGAGAGTCTCTACTTATTTGATCATACGTTATTGTTAATGTTCCATCCATGCTTGCAACCATGAGTTATTTCTCTCAAGGATCGGGGAAAAGGGAAGAATTCAACCAATTAGCCACCAGTGGGAACGTATCCCTTGGATCTATTAATGAGCCATGTCAAATTTATGTTTCCCAAAGGAACCCTCATTTTCCTTTACAACCTAATCCAAATAAACATGAAATTCCTCTGAAAAACCATGCCAATAATGGATGGAATTCATTGTCAGATCCCTAAAATGTAGAACATAAAGTTTTGGGACAAATGTTTTTAAGCCATTGTTTGAGTGTGTTTGTTGCATTTATGTATGAAATCACACCAACTTAAGGCATGTGGTCTACCCACTTAAGTTATTGGTAACAGGCAGAAAAAGAAGTGGAGTCAAGCAAGTTAGTGGAACAAGCTAGAATCATAAAAAATACTAGATAGAGAAATAGCATGCATATATAAACTAAAACCAAACTAAAACTAAAACAACTAAACATGAGCTCATAAAAGAGTCAAACATATACAACAATACGAACGGTGGCTCTTCATCCCCTCTTATTGAGTGTTGGTAGGAAAATAAGGATGAAACTTTACCCTCTTGCTAGAGGGCCCATAGAACATGGGTTCTAAGTCCCGATGCAAGGATTTTTTTACCCCAAGCTTGCCTCGGTGCAAAGTCTCCCTCTCTCTCTACTGTGGTGGAATGAACTTGTTGAATGGTCAACAATTGAGTCCTCTCTATCTTCAGCTCTGGACCACACATTGCTGGTATTTCTTTGGCAATTCTGGCCAGCATAACAATGTGTTCAACAATTCTTCATCTCATGGTGGACTTATATAGGAGAATTCAAATCCTCCTTCTTTCTCTTGGTACATTGTGGATGGTGACCCAAGAGAGGGGGATGATTCCTTTGTGTGCCACAAATATTCCATTGTGTGATCACTTGATGTCTAAGGAGGCTTTGGTGGTTGTCCTTAGGTGGCTCCAAGTGTATGAAATCACTGTCTTGGAGTGTGATTTTTGTGGTCCCATAAAGTGACATTAACCACTCGCAGGATTGCGCGCATTTCGGGTCAAAAAGCGCACAAAAGGCGCGCTTATCGAAGGATTTTACGCACAAAAGCATTTATGACTTGCTCAAATTTGATTTTTCATCAGACCTTAAAGATTTTTAAATACTTTCCAGATTATGTAATGTCTTCCAGCCCTATAAATCCTTCTGATTGACATTAAATAATGTCATCTTCTGCTTGTATGATTTCCCTATGTTAACATTTTCCCCCTAATGTGTGAGGTCTAGGAAGAACTGTATAGCCGAAATACATTATAGTTTCTTTTCTGTATATCATGCGTAGAGAGAGAGAGACTTGCATGAATCTTGGAATTGGAAACATCCTACACCAGTTCCAAGAATGACCATGTCCTAAGGGACCCCTGTAAGAAAATATAATACAATACATATACAAATTTTCTACGAGGCAGACATGTCCCATGCTCGTGATGTTATGGCTAGTTAAACAAATCTATTTGACAGATATATGTTATGTCTGTGTCACTGATATGGTAGTGATCTGGTGGTTTTTGACGATGACTGTTGACGCCCTTCGGGGCGATTTTTCTTTGAAAATAGGTGGAATATGTTACTCATATGCGTAAAATTGGTATGGAATATAGTTGCACATTGTAATATTCCAGATTTGGAACAACTAGCAAGGCATGACTGGAAAACTCATTTTCCAGGAATGGCTGCTACAGGATTTGAACCCAAGACCTAGATCCCTTAGATTGATGTATCTAAGACTGAAATCCAAGAGGTGGCTCAAAATAAATACATCTAAGTGGGTTAAACAGGTCTCCCACACCTAGTTGTCTTGAGAAAGTGCCCAATGAAGGGACTACAACAATTCTTCAACAAGAGATGGAACAACAACGTTATTTATATAATCCAGGGCACATGAAGATGTCGATAGCCAACAAATATTGTATATTATAGCAGTAATGGTATACAAATCCTTGAGGAAAGAGTCACTCAAGCAAAGCAATGCAGCCTCAATGGAACATATACCTCAAAATAGAGAAACACTGCTACACATGTATCTCTGCAGGCTAAAAGGACACAGTTTATAAGAGACACTTCATCATACTAAATAATAATGGAAAGATATAACAATTTATGGCTCAATAAATGAGGGGGAGCAAGATCTCAACCCCTAAAAACAATAATACAACAATCCTAAGAAGGATTGGCTGAAATATATAAAATGGCAAAAATGTCAGAGTTGTTGGGCAGCATCTGCAACTCAAAACTGGAACTGGATGGAGATGGCTGAATATGATGATCAATCTAAAGTATACCTTCTCCAATGGATCTTCCAAGTGAAAGGTTGATCCTATCACTGAAGATCTCACCCTCCAATTAACACTGCAATCGCTCACTACAAGTGCACTCTGAAAATAATGCAGTCTAAGAGGGTAACTACGTTTTAGGTGGAATAGAAAGGGTTGGCCAAGTTCCAAGATATGAAATGAGCTCCAAGGGCTTCCAAACTGATCTCTCAAAGGAAAGAGATCCTCCTCCCCTGAAAAACAAGTGATGGAAGGGGTGTTGTGATCCCTCACTGCAACACCCTGTGACACAACATTATTCTGCTGCAAAAATAACGATGTACTGGAGGAGGATGCTGGGCTCAAGCCTGGATGTGAGGCAAATAGTACAACTCCTTCAAGAGGCTTCTCAAGAAAGGATAAGGATTCCTAAATAGGAAATCCTTGTGCTAAGCAGCACTGCAACTCAGCTAAACAATTGGAGATTGCAAATAGCCTAAGCATACATAAAATCAATAATCATATGCATGAGTAACAATGTTTTCCTTGCCCTTCTTTTAAAAAAATGAGAGCTCCCTCTCCATGGGTCCCACAAGATGCTCTCCACCTCCTACCTCTGCACTATTTGACTTGGTCAAACTTGACCTTGTCTTCTTGCAAATGTCTCCTTTCACACATGAGGGTGTGAAATCTAGTTCCAATGATGATCCCCTTTCATACTAAGAGGGATTTCATCCATGTTTTTTTTTTTTTTGGGCCTCCTCACCCAATTATTCAACTCATAAGTGAAATTAACAAAAATTAATATTCCAATATATTGCAGGAGAAAGTTGGAATATTACAGTCCTCCCCTCCCAAATGTTTCTTGTCCTCAAGCAACTGCAAGGATAGAACTGAGAAGTTTCTCCCAAGGAATGGAGACTGAAAATTGTTGGGAAAAAATCTTCCCCAAATGGATCCTCCATCCCTAAGCAATCATCCAAACAAAATGAGTCACCTCCCAACATGGCAACTCATGGAAATCTCCTTCCACATCAAGCTCCAGAAATGAAGGTGGGCTGAAAATATGAATATGGTAAGCATCATAGCCTACCCCACGATGTCCTTCTCTCCACTCATGATGAGTGTAGAGTATTTGTTGATCCTAGGCTGCAAAAGTATTTCCCTCAAGTGGCAAAAGGAAGAACAATCCTCCAAGGATATTTCCTCCAACATTGAAGAACAAGCTGGCCCAAAACAATCCATCCATGATGAATAGGACATGGTCAACATAGAGTATCCCAGTGAGAAGTTTACTGCAAGTTATACATGATGATGCATGATACAAACAATATCTCAATAGGACACAGCGCAGTCTCATCCACTGCAACTTCATAAAATAGTATGCCAAGTAACATGCAAGAATCATCACATCTACTAATGAATAGTAAATGGTTGAATGTGTCAACAATACATGATCAAATACTTGCCCATGGTTATACATGGATGGCTATCAAACTCATGGCCCACCCGAAAAGAGAACAAATTTTTGGTTGTGGTGGCCATATCTCCTCCCATGCTCCCATTAGAACATGTAGTGCAGAAAATGTGGGAATTCTCCCCCCTCAAGGACACATCCAACTCATGTGTCAATATCCCAATCATGCTATTAACAAGAATAGAAAAAATATCAGAAAATGAATACATGATCAGTACAATAATGAAGGAAATATTGATGGCTTCATGTGATGCTTGAAGGTACCAACAGTCTCCTGGGTATGTACAGCGTAGTTCTACAAACTGCTGCTTCAGAAAATCATAAGGCAAAATGTTTCTTGTTACATAGTTAATAATGTATGTCATCATATGGAAAATAGTTGAACATAAAAACTAAACATACATGTAAGGAGAAAAAAAATTTCCAAGGCCACATAAAATATGGTTGCCTCCATCATATATCCTAACCCAACTGAGATCATGGAGAAATGTAAAAAGCTTGCCCTCTTGTGGAGCAATTCACTGCATAGTAATGGTAAGAGTATGCAAATCAATTAATGTAAAAACCAACTCCTTACCACATGCTGGAATTAAGATGGTACATGGATCCATGAGTGAGTCCTCCTTAGTGTTTTGGCATACTATGAAGAGTAATGAACCATGTGCTGCAAGAAGATCATCCTTCCCATGCTTGGGAATCCAAGTCAAGAAGAATATGTCATAGTGATAGATGCCTCCATCCACTACTTTATCATCCTCACCTCCTCCTTGTTCACCAAGTGCATCCAATGTGAAGTGATCCTGGGGACACTCCATCCATAAGTCCCTGCTCCAAAGTGACAGTGTTGTGAGCTCATGCAAATAAGCTCCTGTCAATACAAAGGTTCGTTCTTTGACATGCTCCTTATCAAAGACTCCTCTAGTAATGCTGCTGCAAATATGGAATACCTCCCAGTATGGAAGTGCTTCCAAGTCATCCAAGGCCAAGGAGTAGCCCCTTTGCACCATGAGAGTGCCCTCTTATACTCTTGCAACATCACACAATATGTGAGAGCAAATCTGCCCTTGCTCTCTCAAGTGCAACTCAAGAAACCAAAGTGTTTGCTCCCTCCTTATGCTCCCATCATACAATCCATGTGGTGAAGACATAATGAATGATATGTATGTCACATCAACACCATGCATCCATACTCCATGCTGCTCAATGATGCAAGCATCCTGCCACCTCTTCTCCATCCCCATCCTCCCAGGAAGAGGACATGCCAAGTGATGGCCAAACTCCTTCAAGAGGAGCCAGCGCAGCCAAGCCTTCTGCTGCCTGGTGTCATATATTTCCAAGTAGCCTCCCAGCTCCTTGTTTATCAACCACATCCACTCAATCACTTTGGATGTCTTCTCCTTCTCTTCTCCTTGGTACTCCTCTCATGAGGGCTACCATTCTTCCAAACCAAATCTTCCTCTTTGCATTTCATGAGGGTTTGAAATGCAGCTCTTTGGAGACCTCCTAGAGAAGATCTCCCACCCATGACTATGTTGAATCCACAAGGATCCAAATATGATGAAGGTAATATCTCCTCTCCACCATTGTTTGAAAGCACTGTTAATCTCTCCAAGGATGCAATGGTTGTCTCATACTCCAACTTAAGGATGGTTTCATGGTCTTTCATAGGAGTGTCATGGTTTGTTTCATCCTCCAAAAGTTCACACCCCAACCTCAAGGATTGTGTGCAACTCAACAAAGGTGTATGAGGATGATGGTTCGTCTCCTCTTTGAACCATTTGCACAGCGCAGTGAAACCATGTTTCTCTAAAGTAGTAGTGTGATTTGACCCTTGGTCATGCAAAAGAAAATTTCCACAACTATCAAAAGGTTTTGCTGCAAAAATAGATAGTGGAAATCTTTCCATACCTTGATGAAATTTGGGAATCTCTTGTAGGGCTGCAAGATTTCCTTCCTCCAGTGTGTTGGCTGCCCCAACTATTGCTGCATGTGGCTGCTCCTCCATGAGTGTGACAGCATTATTACAAGTCTCCTCAAGTGGTGGTGTGAGATTTTCCTCCTTTGTTCTTTCTCCATCAAAGGTTTTGATCAACCTTTGAGTGAACTCTGCAAAAATTTGCACCCTTGCATGGCTCAAGTGGCTGAACCACCAAACATAGGCTTCACTCTCCAAGTGCAGCGCTGAGATTTCAACAGGTTCTTCCCCTTCTACAGCATGTAGTAGGAAAAATGCCTCCAACTTCCTCACCCAAGATTTTGCTGTAGATGACCCATCAAAGGTAGACAACAGAAATATATTGCCTTTGATTTCTCTTCTGCTGCAGGGTCTCTTCTCTTCCTTCAACTGGATGAAATGTGGAAAAGCTAGAGTCTCCTTGAAGGCTCTAGGTTGAGATTTGTACTCAACAAGGTAATCACTTAGAATATGATGATCCAAGTGTCCTTCATGCTTGTCTTCTTCTCGATGAGAATAGGAAGTGCATGGTCCTCCCTATTCTTCTTGCTCCTCCTCTTTAGAGAGGATATTCTTATTTCTGAACACTAATGAGAGTAATATTATCTTCTTCATCATTCTGATATTCTTGGGTTGAGACTCACAGGCTGAGCCAATAAAAAAATTTTGATACCACTGTAATATTCCAGATTTGGAACAGCTAGCAAGGCATAACTGGAAGACGCATTTTCTAGGAATGGTTGCTACAGGATTTGAAACCAAGACCTGGATCCCTTAGTTTGATATATCTAAGACTGAAATCCAATAGGTGGCTCAAAATAAATCCCTCTAGGTGGGTTAAATAGGTCTCCCACACCTAGTGTCTTGAGAAAGTGCCCAATGAAGGGACTACAACAATTCTTGAACAAGAGATGGAACAACAGCGTTATTTATATAAGCCCGAGCACATGAAGATATGGATAGACAAAAAATGTATATTATAGCAGAAATGGTATACAAATCCTTGAGGAAAGAGTCACTCAAGCAAAGCAATGCAGCCTCAATGGAACATATACATCAAAATAGAGAAACATTGCTACACATGTATCTTTTCAGGCTAAGAGGACGCAGTTTATAAGAGACATTTCATCATACTGAATAATAATGGAAAGATATAACAATGTATGGCTCAAGAAATGAGGGGGAGAAAGCTCTCAACCCTTGAAATCAATAATACAACAATCCTGAGAAGGATTGGCTGAAATATACAAAATGGAAAAAATGTCGGAGTTGTTGGGTAGCAGCTGCAACTCAAAACTGGAACTGGATGGAGATGGATGAAGATGATGATAAATCTAAATTATACCTCCTCCAACATATCTACCAAGTGAAAGGTTGATCCTATCACTAAAGATCTCACCCTCCAATCAACACTACAATCCCTCACTGCAAGTGCACTCTGAAAATAACGCAGTCTAAGAGGGTAACTGCATTGTAGGTGGAATAGAAAGGGTTAGCCAAGTGCCAAGATCTGAAATGAGCTCCAAGGGCTTCCAAAATGATCTCTCAAAGGAAAGAGAGCCTCCTCCCCTAAAAATCAAGTGATGGAAGTGGTGTTGTGATCCCTCATTGCACCCTGCAACACAACATTATTTTGTTGCAGAAATAACGCTGCACTGGATGAGGATGCTTGGCCTCAAGCCTGGATGTGAGGAAAATCAGTACAACTCCTTCAAGACTCTTCTCAGGAAAGGAGAAAGATTCCTAAACAGGAAATCCTTATGCTAAGCAACACTGCAACTTAGCTAAACAGCTGGAGACTGCAAATAGTCTATGAAGACATAAAATCAATAATCATATGCATGAGTAACAACGGTTGCCTTACCCTCCTTTTAAACAAATGAGAGCTCCCTCTCCATGGGTCCCACTCTTTAGGGTTTCCTCCATAAAGGAAACTTCCCTCCTCTTTCACTGTGTTGTCCCACAAGATGCTCTCCACCTCCTACCTCTGCGATGTTTGACCTTGTCAAACTTGACCTAGTCTTCTTGAAAATGTCTCCTTTCACACATGAGGGTGTGAAATCTAGTTCTAGTGATGATCCCCTTTCATACTAAGAGGGATTTCATCCATGTTTTTATTTTTTTTGGGCCTCCTCACCCAATTATTCAACTCATAAGTGAAATTAACAAAATTTAATATTCCAATTTATTGCAGGATAAAGTTGGAATATTACACGCATTGTATGCATATGCATTGGTTGGGACCTTCCCATGTAAGCATTGTTGAAAGAGACGCTTATGAAGGCACGGGTCTTCAACGAATATGATCAAAGTTCAATTTTTTTAAGATACGATACCATATTGACATGAAAGCTTTGGTTGTAGTCGAATGTCAGGATGACATCTGTGGGAAATGATGTCTCCCATAGTGCCACCCGAGGATGCCCCTTTTATCGAGAGGGGTAATCCAAGGTACTGCTTCCTTTTTGGAAAATAGGTGTTGAAGTCGACAAAATGGAAGCCTCAACCGAACGAGGGGTCGGGGACCTGGATGTGATGGGTTTAACATAGGCATGTTGGCGAGGGGTGACTGAAAACTAATGATGGGGATTCAGTGGCCCAAGGTCGAAGTATACTAAGCAGCTTGGCGGCAGTCATAGTCATTTCTGATGGGGAAATCCCTGGAGTTGGTAGGACTTCCTGGGTGGGTATAAACTGGCTATGAATGTCATGGTGGCTTGTGTGTGGGGGTGTAATACTCCGACCAAGGGTGTTCAAGGACTGCTGCCATTGGAGAAAAATATGGATGGGAGGGTGGGGGGACGTAGTGCACCGTTTGCGGTCTTTGTACACTTACCAAAAGAATAAAATAATGGGGTTTGGTTTATATAAAACATAGAGATGGGTACCCAAAAACATGAAAGTGTTCTCTCACTGATGTTGTGAGGAAGGTGTTTTACTGAGGGTGGGGCTCCCATTGGTTGGTCTCATGTGTGGGGTTGATGAAGCGGATGAAAAAGTATAGTAGATGGGATTATGCTGGTGGAGGTATGGTGGGCCAAATGCGAGGTGCAGTAGTGCACTTTTGATCTACTTGTACAACCTCTTCATCCGGGAAGGGGGTCTTATTATGTATGGTAAAACTTGACCTTATGCATGGTGAATGGACATGCATGAGGTGTTTCCTAGACAAAAGTGGTATGGCCATGGCGTCACTTTTACTGTGATATATGGTCTATTGTGGGTGACGAGCGCCATGGAGGGGAGGTTATATCGACCAACGAGGATGTTTATCATGTGCAGGGTGAGGTGATGATAAGCACAGTCGGATATGAGGACCCTATGGTTGATTTCTGATGGAGAAATGATGTCAGGATATGCAGAGTTTACTGGGACTCTATCATGCTGGGGGTAGAATGATACTTACTCTGGAACTTTCAGTAGATGGAGTTGTGAATGGTTTGTGAGCTTTTCCTGAAAAAACAACTACCTCAAGTGAAAGAATCTTCTTTATCAAATATTATTGAAAGTCATGAGCTTTAAAAAAGAAGATGAGAGAGGGGATACATGTCGACACTGAAAATTTATTTTTTGGGGAGTGCAAATGTGTGGCATCGCCTTTAGGTGTTACGAGGTCCTGATCACTATGTTTCTTTGGGTTTCGTGATCAGATACTCTAAGCTCCAGCTTTCCCTCGGGATTTGTTACTTGGCTCCTAGTTTTGATTTCAGTTGGGGTTGCCCCTAGACTGATATCACCAGGGGAGTTGCTGGTTACTGTCCCCTGTCCAGGATCTCCCTTTTGTTTGTTCCTCAGCTTATTTTTACAGTATTTGAAGGATTTTCATAATTCTCTTGGTTGTATGGTTGCTGATGAGCCTGGGAAGGGTTGCACTAGATTGACTGACGCATTACATTGTGTCAGTGGTCCATTTTGTGCAGGGAATGGGGGATATCGGTTCCCTTGTCCCCGATTGGTATATGAGTGCCAAGGTGACCTTCATGATAGCTAGGTTGTGATACTTTATGAGTAGAATCGTATGAGTATCCAAGGTATTGATTACTGCTACCTAGGTGTCCTTGGGCCAAAGACCCGATTGAATCATCTGCAGAATCGACGTGCATGGTACTACTGCTACCTAGGCGATCTTGGGAAAAAGACCCAATAAGACCATATGCAGGATCGTTGCACATGGTATTACTATTGCCAAAGTGATCTTGGGTCAAAGACCCAATCAAGCTGTCTACAGAATCTACCTACCTGGGTGTTACTACTGCCTAGGAGATATAGGGTCAAGGACCTGATCAAGCCGTCTGTAGAATATATCTACTTGGTAACTCCCAGAGTATCATGGGTGTTACTACTACCTAGGTGATCTTGGGTCAAAGACCCAATCAAGCTGTCTGCAGAATCTATCTACCTGGTAACACTTTGAGTATCATGGGTGCTACTGCTGCCTAGGTGATATTGGGTCAAAGACCCGTATCAAACCATTTGCAGTAGATGACGCGCTTGGTAACTCCCTGAATACAGATTATTGTTGCCTAGGTGACCTTGGGTCAAAGACTCGATCAAACTGTCTGCAGTAATCAAAGCGTGTGATAACTCAAGAGGATGAGGCAACCAGGTTCCCCTGTCCCTGGTTAGTGTATGGTGGCTTGGGGGGAAAGATCGAACGGTGATGCATTGCATCCCATGGATAATATGTCTCCATCATAGCTTCTTGCGTTGTGGAGCTACCCGTGGAATCTACATCCATGTCATCTTCTTGGGAGAGGCGGACTATGGTGAGCGTAGACTAGCGAGGGCTAGCCGAAATCGGGGGATATAGTGGCAATTCTCCAGCAGGTGATTGTCGGCGCATAACGGACATGTGAATTGAGTTGCCCGCAATCCAACGTAGTAAACCCATTCTATAGGATACCATATTTGGATGAGCTCCAAGGCTACACATTCTTCGAGGAAGTGACCATGTTCATCGCATAGTGTGTAGCGTATAACAAGCGGGGGCATGACTGGGGGTCTTTCTAGTGCCCTTCATTCTTCCTTTAGGTATAGGATGGTATGAGGTTCATTTCTGGATTCCTAGGTAGAGGTATCCTCTTGATAGGATTTCTCAATGGCGTGTAAAGCATCTCTATATCATGGGATCTCTGGGCAATGATGGGTATAGTGCCCATAGTTGCTGAAGAGAGTGCATGTGTGATTAGAACGCAATGGTTTCCTTTACCTTTGGTGGTAGGTTCCTTTTTATGGGAACGCGACGTCGCGATGTCTATCTCAGAACCAAGGAGTGGTTTTAATTCATCTAGCTCCGGAAAAATATGGGTAGGGTGACCTATTACGTTGCATATGGCACAGACTGGTGATTCACTTTGTATGGCGGGGGTCACCATCTTCTTTCCTCTTTTCTCAGTTTTCTTAGTCGTGATCACCATTTTTTCAATGGAAATTTCCTTTGTAGGGATGGTTCAACTATTTCTTGGATGGGTGCGGCCTCCTCGGGACTGAGGGGCTTCAACCTTGTGGTTGTGACATGGGGGCTCATGTTCCTGCAGGGGGAATAAGGTACCAAACTAGTATTTCCAATGATATGTTTGGTAATACAAGTGTTGCCAAAACCTGTTGTCAATGGTGCACTGGTACTTGCCCCTAACGTATTGGTGTCTGGTGGGGTGTTGTAATTGCGATTCCATGTTTGGAAAAATATCTCTTCGCCAGTCATGTAGATTTCATGGCTGCTTTTCTTGGAGTCGTCTGTATTTTACTGCTAAGTTCTTACCATCCCTTGATGGGGGAAACGTTCCTGCATCATAGCTGGTTGTTGGGAAGATCCTCCTTGTCCTCGGTTACTCTATAGCTTCTTCATCTCAGGGAGATCGGGACAATGGTGAGTATACTGGCTGTACTGACCACATATCGAACAAGAATGGTTTGTTCGGAGAGGTGGCCTTTTGCTCTGTCGTTGGGCATTTCTTGGCTCTTGGCTCTGATTCTGGTTGACCCTTGCCTTCAGTCTGGGATTGCGGAGGGAGTTGCTAGTTGTTGCCCCCCTGTCTAGGCTTCCCTTTTGGCTTTTTATTTTCTTTTTTCTTCACCACTTTAGGAGGGTAGCTCTCCTATTTATGTTTGTGAGGTTGGTTTTGGGACAGCTGCACAAAGTTCAATTGTGCATTAGTCTGCATAGGCGGGTCTTGTGTTGGGGACTGAACATAATGTGGTCCCTGGTTTGCACCAGGCTATTAGAGGGGGGCTCTTCCATTAATGTTTCTTTATGCGTAATGGGTCCCCTGAGCCGGAGGATAAGGTCCTCCTTGGTGATATGTTTGCACCCTATTGGTCAAATTTTGTTGAGGCATATGATGACTTTGAAAACCAGGTTGAGGTATGTTCTGGGTAGAACTGTACGTGTAACTAGCATTTTGACTACTGCTACCTAGGTAACCCTGGGTCAATGACCCAATTAGTCTGTCTGAAGAGTGTTATAGCATCATTTCTAACCTTCATATGATTCATGATTGCTTTTATGGCTTTGGGCACCCATTCCTACAGACTTGGACAAATTCACTAAAAAACAGTGTAAAAATCCCCATACGCGGTTATGCCCAGACTTTTCCGCATGTATACGCGAGTCCACATGTACTTTTCCCGCGGGATCTGCTTCAACCGTAGGACCTACGGGTAACTTCCTCGATCTACTCTATTTATTTTTTCATGAACATGTATGGTTGTGTGAGTCCTTCTTAAGTAGCATGCCCCTGCTCTGTGGAGGTTTAAACCCAACAAACCTCTAGGGTGATTTTCCCCGAAACAAAGAGTTAGACACGCCTAGAAATTCTTGATAAGTTTGCAGGCGTGGGGCGTTAGGCAGGATGTTGTAGATGTATCCTGACTACATATAAATCAGCTCAAGATGTTGAGCTTTGTTGATGGCATCCTCTTTGGATGTGGGCCTTTGTTGCACCGCATCCTTTTAAATCTCTGTCGTGAGACTTTTCAGGAACAAATCTAAAAGAACCGAGTCGTCGAGTTTTTCTTTACCTAAACTATGACGTCGCCTCCATTCATGGAGATGGTCCGAGATATGGACGGCGGGGGTTTGTCTGAAATGTGTCAGTAATTCCATTCCGGAATCATGATGAATGGGTAACTGAAAATATGTTAGGAACGCGGTGGGGAGGGCACCAAAGGTTCCATGTGAAGCAGAGGGTTGCTCCACGTACCACTTCATGGCTACTCCTGTCAGAGTGCGTTGAAATAATCTCAATCGAATAGTGTTGTCAATGATATTTTTCAATGATAACCACAGGTGGAAGGTCATGAGATGATTACTTGGGTCTTCCGCTTGCTTTCCTTCAAACTTTGGAATATATGAAGGGAGCTTTGTGGGCATGGGAGGCCATGTAGACTTGTGTGTGATTGGGTCATTTGTCAGCTGTTTCGGGGAAAATCACCCTAGAGGTTTGTTGGGTTTAAACCTCCACAGAGCAGGGGCATGCTACTTAAGAAGGACTCACACAACCATACATGTTCATGAAAAAATAAATAGAGTAGATCGAGGAAGTTACCCGTAGGTCCTACGGTTGAAGCAGATCCCGCGGGGTCCAAACCCCCAGCAATCCTTCTTCCTTCTTAACCTGAAATACAAGAAGAAACAAGCACGAAGAACTGGTTGTACAGCATATATCTACTCTAAATGTTAGTGAAATCCATAAGAAACATTAGATAAACCATCATAAATGCTTAAATAACAATATTCTCATATATGCAAGTGGACACTAACACGTATATTTCGGGAACAAGATGGTACTTCTGTATTATAAATAGCATGTACAAAATAATGAGTGGAGAGATCACCTGAATCCTTCCACGATCTTCGAGCAGACCGTCGTCCGGATCCGTCCCGCCCTTGCCTCGCTAAGATTCTTTCCAAACTGGTGCATATGAGATGACATATAGGGAGATGAGCATCTCAAGGAAACAAGGGTTTCCTGTAATGAACTGGGAAAGTGCAGGAGGCACGGGGAATCAGACTTGGATAGGGAATACCAACAGAGTATAATATCAATAATTTCTCTCTCCCTTAGGCCATGCACATGAGGGGATTTTATACTCCCTCAAAGTAGTTTCAACAGTTGGAAACAGTTGGCCACGTGCTGGGGTGGTTGAACTACCAGAGTAACCATCAACCCAACCCGAAAATAGGGAATTTTTATATATTTTTTAATGATTTTAATGGCATACGTGGAAAAGTGCATGTGGACTCGCGTATACACGAGGAAAAGTCTGGGCATAACCGCGTATGGGGATTTTTACACTGTTTTTTAGTGAATTTGTCCAAGTCTTTAGGAATGGGTGCCCAAAGCCATAAAAGCAATCATGAATCATATGAAGGTGAGAAATGATGCTATAACAGATGCCCCCTAATATATGAGGTCAGAAGGGGCACATGATGGCCGAAATGTATTATGCACATAGAAAGAACTTCGCAAGGACAAGAGAGGACTTCACCAGATTTCAGCCTGCCAAAAACCAATGAAAGAAAAAAGAGAGTCAACTCATGCTGAGGCGGGCATACCCATGCTCAGTCAAAAATACATCATATAGAAAGTACTGAATAGATCTAATATGTATACAAGTATAGCTGAACTGAAAGTACATAATGAATCATCTGAGCATGGCCCGGAAATACAAGTCTGAATCAATGTCCAAGTATCACATATAGAAAGCTGATCAAGGATGGTGCAACTGGATGTCTGATCATATAAGTAACTGAATCTCCAAGTACCGAATCATAAGAGGTGGAACAAACGGTACAATCACGCAACTCGGGAGCCAACATATAAGATGTTGTTGTACTGAACTGCAACATATAAGGGTGGATGGCATCACTGGCTGAAACTGAATGGACTGTCAAAAGTGAACCGAGAAATGCTAATGAAACCCGAGGTCTTCACCGATCACTATGGCACAATTCTACACAATGGGAATAAATGAGCTGAAGTCGACCATGTGAGAAATCGTTGGATTACCGGTCAATGATGTATATCGTTAACCAACGTGAGACAACCCACCAATAATGAAAATGAGCGTCAAGGTGCCCCAGTACAATCTAACAAGTGCGAATAAATGAGTTGAAGTCGAACACTTGAAATAATCTACCAATCAGGAGGCAATGATGAATCCCCACTGTCGATAGCGAAGAGTCTGCCACTGATGACTGCAAACCCTAAGGTACTGACAAAAAGACTCTAGATCTTGTTCCCAGAGCAATGAGTCGGAGTCGATGGGAAAAGATCTGCGGGAAGGAAGGCATTAAGGCATCCCACATCAGTCCAGCGCGAGTGTAACCCGCAGGCCAAGATTTGGAAGGAATCGGACGAAGGAGAGTGATGGAACCAAAACCGAAGTACGTTTCCGACGTGCACAAGATGAAGCTAGCGCACGGAAGAAACCTTCTGAACCAACCAATAATGAAAGCTGACACAGAGGCGAGAAATCCACCGATAGGGTCAAATGGAAATCCAGGTACTGCACGAATCCCAAGTGTGATAATGTGTGCCGACGTCGAACACAGGGGAAACCACTCAGTCAAAGACCCATGATGATGATCAAATGCTGAGCACGAGGTCACCTATCAATGATGGAAATAGGCCCAAGGTGCGGCTCTAGGTTTGCTCTCAGAGCAATGTGTCGTAGTCGATAAGAGACAAAACCGCCGGCAAGAAGTCAATGGGGACCTTCTCAAACCAGCACGAGCAGAAGACCAAAACATCTGATGTGATAGAACATGATACTGACAAGACCGGGAAGGCCGACTGAATAATGAGTCAAGAGACACCGCAAAATGGCCGACTCAGGCTAGACTTCCCTTGAACAAAAGCATGACTCTGTGATGACCATGGCAGTAAAAAGTGACACTGTATAAGTCTGTCTTGCAGGAGGCAAAACAAACTCTCCATATGATTGGAAGAGATAACCAACCGGGGGAGAACTGACAAGTGAAACATGGTAAAGGCCAAACCTAGGTCAAAACTAGAACCATCCCAAATGAAGGAAATATATATAAGTATATGTGCTTTGTTCAAGGGCGACAAACTGACTCTGTACTGCCATCAAAATAACGAAGATACATCCCGTTCCCGCTCTTTTTTGTTATATTTGATTTTTTTGTCTTTTTCATATAATAAGCCTGAAAAAGAATAAAAGAATGCTATGGTACAATGGATAGAACGAGTATCAAAAATCAGATGCACTAGTTCCTGGGATTGGAACAATCCTATGCTCAATGCAAGGTGGCGAAAACTGGTAAGTGATACTCAGAGGAACGTTCCATCCATGGGTAAAAGGTGTCAAGTCGTGATAGCTAAGTGCATGCAATGGTTAACTTGTATAGAGAGTCAAGGTCAAAATTTGGCTTAAACATCGAGTCCAAATGAAGCCGGCTAAAGGCCAGGATAAACAAGTAGCCAATATGAAATGCAGTAATACAACTTAACGACACCAGGGAGCCTCTAGGGTAATAGCCAGAAAAATGATAGTGAGGAAGAAGAAGAATGAAGCTTCAACACATAAGTCATGGCAGGACTAAAGAGGACTCCCGAGCCTACATAAAACGCAGCATGGGCAACAAGTGATAGCGAGGAACCAACTAGGAAGCCCATGTAAAGGAAGGCTCTACCACCAAGTCATGATTAAATAATCGGCGAGTGAAATGGGTGTAATACTCATGACCTGATGGGATCGACCCTATGGCAAGTGATCAATATGGAGGCTAGTATGCAAGATGCAACGGAAAATGATTTCCCTAACCTATATGCCAGTGAAGATCATATACCTGCCGTGACGAGTCGGTAATCATGGATCAAAAACCGGGAAAAATCTCAAAATCGTCAAAATGTACCTGAAAACATACCAAACTGGGCACTTCCAAGCATCCGGGTTATGCAGCTTAAGATAGATCGAAAAAATAAGCATAACAAATTTTTGCAAAAATTTTCAACTTTTTAGGCATAAATAGACAAATTACCTCATATTTGGTTCATTATTGCATTGCTGATTTGGAGAAAAGTGCTCTAGAGCAAAAAAATTCTTTCGTCAAATCAGGAACAACCGACCGTCGAAACGCACCGAATTTGTCAGGTAGGCTCCTCAATCATCCTTGCAAATCATTTTTTCCATTTAGAAATTAAAATTTAGCGATTTTCACCATTAAAACCCTTGCTAAAAAACTCGGACTTGCGCATACGCGGGTTGGTAACAAGAAAGTCGCGTATACACGCGACTGTGCATAGAAAAAGTCGCGTATGCGCAGGCCTGAATCAAAAAATGCGTGGCTAATGCATGATTTATTGAATTTTGACAGGATGACAATCTCATGGAGAGAGCATGAACACAGTGCAATTGATCAAGAGGTCATGCAAGATCGAGCAGCGCAAAATATTCTTCGGAATTGCGGATTGTTCAATTTTTTCAAAATGCCAAATATGAAAAGCAATGTTCGGTTGCTAGAAATGCTCGTTAATTATTGGGAACCAGATCAAGATTGCTTCATTATAGATCAGATGCCAATACGCATTGAAGTGGAAGACATATATTTTATCACTGGACTCTCCCGGAGGGGAGAACCAGTAGACTTGCACGGGAAGCCCCTGGGAGGGCTAACCGTGGAAGATTATGTCCACGTGTATTGCGTAGAGGGTTCCAAAAAAGTTGGAACTCAGATTGCAATTAAAGATTTCAGGGATTTGCACATGAAAATCCTCCTTTTCACCATTGGCAGAGTGGCAAGATCTGCCTCCCTACATCAGGCGTCCAGGACGCAAATGAGCATAGTAGTGGAATGTTTGACTCATGTGTATGATTGGTGCACAGCCCTATTACTGAACATGAAGCAACAATTGACCTCAATCCGCCAAGTAAAGACAAAACACTTTGGATACGGTACTATTTTGATGACATTCTTCTTTGAGAAGATACCAGCATTGAGACCCAGAGTTATCTCTACCATCAGTAGCCCGAGGGACCCAAGAATTGCCCGTTGGACAGATATGATGAAGAGATTAGGGGGAAGTGAAGTTCCGCGGACCACTTGGGATGATGAGTTCTTCCTTTGGTGGGGAGAACAAATCATCACTGTGGACGACTATCCCTATGCCGGGATGGACTTTCATGGAGATCCAGATCTTGTTCTTCCACCAGGCACAACATGGGGTACAGTCGGTAAGTTTGCAATTTTTTGACTTATATAATTTTTCTGGATTTTTTCAAATATGTATGAAAAAATGAAAAAACAAACATGTTTTTGATTGGATTCATAATGACTAACAATGTAAATATGATCATGATACAGATATTGGACCAGTTCGTCCTGAGGGTTTCCCGCGCCACAAACGTCACAGGGGCGAAGCAGATACAGTGGATTCAAACAGGACCCTCCAGGCTGTACAGAGGAACTTGGAGGGATTAACCCGCCAAATACCTATGGCTTCCGTGGAAGATCTACCGGAAGCCATCCAGAGACAGGTGGTAGGAGTGCCCCGAAACTGGGTACGATTATTCCGCCGAGTTGCCACCGCGGTCACGTTCTATAGGAACACGACTTCTGGGCAGGGACCTCAGGAGTAGACAGATATTATGTATTAGATGACTGTATAGTTTTGAGACTGAACATGATTGGGCATAAGCCCAAATTTTGTATGACCTTATGGATCCAAATTTTGTAAAGTTTTTTGAACACTCTGATGATATATATACAGCGATATTTGATGTGATGTGATAAATGTATCAAAATGTATGATGTTTTTTATGATTAAATTTTATTGTATGGAATGATTAATATGCCAATCCAAAGCCTGATTAGCTAATGAGTCAACCAACCAATTTTCAGCTCGAGGAATATGAATGAAAGTTAAAAATTGAAATGATCTTTGTAACAAACGTACCCTCAAGAACAATCGTAATAAAAAAGGATCTCGAACCCGATAAGTATTGTTCAACTGCGACACCACCAGCTGAGAGTCCAATAAAACTACCAACGAATCAACACCCAAAGATATTGCCTCCGAGATTAGATAAACAACTGCAGTGTATTCTGCTATATTATTGGAAGCAGGACCAATGCAGACCCCTCTTGATACTAACAGCTGACCGGAAGGATAATGAAGCACCCAAGCCGCGGAAGCTAAGTTCCGGGTGTGTCTACTAGCACCATCGGCGAAACCAAAATGACTCATGATATCCGACACAACCTGCCAAAGCAGATAAAAAACATCACCAACTCATCAAAGATCGAAAATCAACCAGATATGTACAAAGCAAAAACTACTATATACAAAAGCAACATGCCAGGCCGAAGCCTAGGCATAATACTTCTTCAAATAGAGCCCATTTCGGGGCTCCGACAACTCGTTCCCTTCGAAATCAACCAAGGTATATGCTCCTTTCTTAAGGACTTTTTTAAGGATGAAGGGGCCATACCACATAGACTTAAACTTTCCTGCCCCCAAGGCATCTTTTTCTTGGGCATAGACCAAAACAAGGTCACCTTCCGAAAAAACCCTGGGTTTGACTGCCTTATCGTACTGGACTTTGACTCGGTTTTTATGCGCTTCATTCATCATGGCGGCATCACGACGCTGCTCATCGAGATGTTCCAGATGAAGGAGCCATTCTTCAAGACTAGAAGTGTCAGGAAGAATTTCAACAGCTAACTTAAGAGAAGGAATCTCGCATTCAATGGGAAATACGGATTCCAACCCATGTGTTAGGACTCCACTATGTATCATTTTTGCTATATACTTTGACACCATTTTACTTTTTAAACCATGATTAGAAAGGATTCCATTATCATTTCTCATCTACTTTATCCCAAGGTATATACAATCCTCTTCTTTATTATATGTTTAATCTGTTTTACATTTAATTCCATAATACTCTTATATTTTATCATTAATTGAAGTGTATCGTTGCTAACACAAGTCCAAAGATCGCAGATAGTTATATGCATTGCTAGGAACAAGCGGCCGTTGCTGAAACAGCTGACTCAGTTGCTGAAACAGCCGTCAAGCACGCAAATTCCGCCATGCGTAATTTGCGATTCTGGAAGAACTTTTTGTGGAAACAGCAGCAACAACATGAAGACACGGTTACTTGGATCATCCTGAAGATAGCATTCGTGTTGTCTCTGTTGTAACAGTATCTTTTCTTGGAAGAACAGAATAGTCCTGTTTTGGGAAAGAGAACAGATTTGAGATAATGTAGATCCGCTCTCATGTAAATCGTAAAAGATGTATCCTCTTTAAAAAGAGGAGACATCATCATTAGTAAGGAGTCAATTGTTGTAAAGCTACAGGAGAGTATTGTGTGAGAACTGGAGCTAGTCTCCATCTGTAATATAACAATTACTTTGACAGATGAATAAATTCTTCCTTTGAGCGTTCCAATTTAATTCTTTCCCCCGGGGAATCTTGTGAGAGGGAAAGGGCCCGCCTTCCTCACAAGATTCACCCTTGATTCCTGTAATTTGTTTATTTCTTTATGTTGTTTGCGCTTCACTTTAATTCTGTTGTTGGACACTAGTTACACAGCTTAGTAATACTCTGTTTCTTTAGCGCTGCATATGTTGAATGCATTCACTCTTGGAAGTTGAGAAATCCATTTCTATTGATTGTATGAATGTATGATGTTGGGAGGCAGGTACTGAAGGTTCCTGCATAAAGGAATAGGGTCCTGCTCTCACTCATCGCTTTCCTTTTTCCTGCAGTGTGATTAGAAACAAGAGAACAAGTGCTGAAGGTTCCTGTTCATAGGAATAGGGTCTTGTCTCTTGAAATTACCTTTCATACAGTGTGATTAAGTGTCAGGCATCAGGTGCTGAAGTTCCTAACCAAGGAATAGGGTCCTGTTCCTGCTATGGTTGATTGATTTCTTTCCTTGCAGATTGGTTTTCCTTTGTTTGGATTGTAACTGCAACATAGAAATTATTTCTGCTATAACTTAATTGACTTCAGCTCTGATTAAACAGAGTGTGAACCAGTAGATTTGTGAGATTAATAATTGTGTGGCTTTTTACTACAACATTGTTTCTGCTTTTGAAATTGAGCATATCCAGTGCGTGATTATCTTTGAAATAAAAAGACTTCCTCGGGTTGACAATTTATGTGGAGCTTGAATTAAAGCGACCAACATTTTGGCGCCGTTGCCGGGGAAGGTAATTATAGATTTCAAAAGCATTAATCTTTTCTTTTTAAATGTGCAGATTGTATGAGAGGACGCGGAAACCAGAAGAAAACTAACCCCACAGGTGGCAAAGGCAAAGGAAGGGGAGGAATAAAAACTTTTATTGACGAGATTGTATCAAAGGCTGAATCATCACAGAGATTAAGTTCTCGAAAATCAAAATTTCAGCACTCCCCTCAATCAGATTACAGAACAGAGGAAGTTGTGGGTCCTGAAAATATAGAAGAACCAGCAATCAGTGCTGGAGAGTCAGAGGAAAGTGTTAGTAAATCAGCAGAGCACATTGAGGAAATCGTAGAGAGCGTTGGACGATCAGTGGAAAACATTGAAGAGCCAATAGAAGATCTTGACGATCGAGCAAGTGCAGTAGGAGAGCCAACAATGGAAGGAAACAATGATGGTTTCTTTGGTGGAGGACGTGTAGATCTTGAAGGAGAAGGAAGGAATGAAAATTCCCTCTCTACCTTGGGATTTCCTATCAGTGATCTTCCTGCAGGGATAACTCCTATGAAAAATATTCCATTGTCTGCTTTACCTAACTTTCATGGTTTATCCTCTGAGGATCCAGATGAATTTCTTTTTGAATTTGATATATTATGCAGGAGTTATGATTATGTTACTAATGCTCAAAAGTTGAAACTGTTTCCAGCCACCTTAAAAGGGAATGCTTTAAGATGGTTCATGAGCCTTGGAAGTCAGGTGATCACAACATGGGAGCAGATGAAACAGAAATTTATGCTTAAATATCAAGACTACTGCCGGACGAGAGAAAAGAAGGATGAACTATTCAATATGACACAAAAGACGGATGAGAGTCCGGAGGACTATATAGAAAGGCTGCAGTACAACATATAGAGATCTGATCATCCGAATATAAGTAAGGAAATTCGCAAAACAATATTACTTAAAGGTTTAAGGGATGATTGTTTAGATATGTTAAACATGCTTGCCAAGGGATATATATCTAAGGAATCATATGATGAGATTTGTGAACTTGCTAAGAGGTGTTCTAGGGGAGCTACAAGAAACAGAACAAGAGATTCCACCTATTCAAGAGTGCAGAAATCAGCCAATGGAGGAGCAACAAGAGCTGAAATAGGTAATTTACTTGAGGAATTTAAAACTGAGATGTTAAGCTCTTTTGCTTCACAAATTGACACTTTGTAGGTTAAGAAGAAGCAGGCTGAAGCAGAAGCAACTCTGGCTGTCTTTTGCCCGAAGTGCAGAGACAAACATCCACTAAAGGAATGCCCAATGGATAAAATACCAATTTGTACCCTTTGTGAGAAGGATCATGAGACAAAACAATGTCCATCTCTACCAGGAATAAAGGCAGCATTACAGCCAACGGAAGAAGAAGCTGAAGCAGTTTACCTGCTAACTCAAAGAAGACAATGGCAACCAAAAGGACAAGGTATGAACTCTAGTATGCCATTTAATCGTTGGAACAATTATTATGCTTTTGGTCAAACAAATTACCCTCCCTTCAATCAAATGCAATACCCACCCTTCAACCAAATGAATTTCCCACCCATGCAGCAATCAAACCCACCCTTTGTTGATCCTTCAATGTGGACTCCTTGGCCCTCACAGCATCCATCTTCTTTTAACCCTTGGAATTCAAATTGGAGAAGTCAACCACTCCCGTATCCAAATCAATTGCCTCAATTCCAACAACCACTCCCTCTGCCATCAAATGCTCCGCCAAATAACCAAATGAGACCCCAGCTACCTGTGCAACCAAATCCTAACCCCAATAATAAATTTGTGCAAGTTATTGATATTCAGAATTAGTCTATATTTCCTACTATGCAATGTAATGATATTCATTTGAGATCTGGAAAAATAGTAGAGCCTATTATTGATGACATAACTTCTTCTGATTCTGATAAAGAGGAAACTGAGAAACATAAGAAAGCACAACCACCTCCTAACAAAAATGTGGAAAAAACAGAACCACTATTCCCCGAGCGTTTGGTTTTAACCAGAACAGCTGAAACACCTGCTTTTAATATTCTAGGGGAATTGCAAAATTTGTATGTTAAAATTCCACTTTTACAAGCATTAAGAGACGTACCAATTTATGCCAGAACATTAAGGGATATTTGTGTCAAGAAACCTGGTAGGAAAACCAAGGACCCCCTTACAGTGCATGTGATGGGGGACTTGTCTGCATTAATGTCCGTAAAAGCCCCTCCTGTGAAATATGGTGATCCCGGCCATCCTACAGTAACAGTTCAGATTGGTAAAACAATGATTCCCCAAGTTCTGGTAGATTTAGGTGCTGCAATTAACATAATGACTCTTGAAACTTCACAATTGTTACAGCTGAATAACACAATCAGAGATACACCCACCATTCTAGAGTTGGCTGATCGTTCTACAATTAAACTTGAAGGAGTTGTTGAGGATCTACTTATTTCAGTTGAATCCTGGAAATACCCAGCTGATTTTGTTGTATTGCAGACTAAAACAAAGCTGGGGGGACATCCCTTAATTCTAGGAAGGCCATGGTTGGCCACAGCTGATGCTTTTATCAGTTGCAGATCTGGTTCAATGACAATTTCTAATGGTTATGAAACAAAACAGCTTACTCTTTATCCTCATGCTACACCAATAATTAATAATGAAGACTCTATATGGATGGATTATGATGATAATGTTGTTCAGCCTATTTTAACTATTGGACAAGCTTTAACTCTTAAAGACAATACAGAGGATGAGATAATTAATAATTTTATTTTTGAACCTTCTTCTGTCATTGCTGAAACACACAATCAATTAACTGCAATTTTTGAAACTGATACACAAGAAAAGATTGAATCTGAAGACTCATCTCAGACTTTAACCACTATCTCATCTAAAAGCATAACAGTTGAAATTGAACCTGGCAAGACATTAAACATAAATCCTGATCTAACAGATGCTGAAACACAACAATTAATGAAGTTATTGCATGAATATAAGGAGGCATTTGCATGGGATTACACGGATATGAAAGGTATTTCTTCTGAATTATGTACTCATCGAATTTACATTAAAGAGGGATGCCGACCTGTTTTTCAACCCCAAAGACGAATGAATCCTAATTTACGAGAAATTGTTAAGGAAGAACTTCAAAAATTGCTTAATGCAGGATTTATATACCCTATATCTGACAGTGAATGGGTTTCCCCATTGGTAATTGTCCCTAAGAAAAACGGGAAATGGAGAGTATGTGTTGACTACAGAGCCTTAAACAAAGCTACTCAAAAGGATCACTTTCCTTTACCCTTCATTGATCAGGTGTTGGATAGCCTGGAAGGGAAGAAATTCTTTTCTTTTCTAGATGGATTTAGTGGGTATAATCAGATAAGAATTGCACCTCAAGACCAAGACAAGACCACTTTCACCAGCCCCTGGGGAACTTTTGCCTATAGAGTTCTTCCATTCGGGCTATGTAATGCACCAGCAACTTTTCAAAGAGCTGTTATAGGAATTTTTTCTGATATGCTGAATGATTCTATGGAAATATTTATGGATGATTTTACTCCTTATGGTGTGACTGTTGAAGATGCATTACAAAACCTTGAGAAAGTACTTAAAAGATGTATACAAGCTCACCTTTCCCTAAGTACTGAAAAATGCCATATGATGATGAGTGAAGGAATAGTGCTTGGACATTTTATTTCATCTCAAGGTATTCAGGTAGATCCATCTAAAATATTGGTCATTCAGAATCTTTATGTTCCTAAAACTCAAACTGATGTGAGAAGTTTTCTAGGACATGCTGGATACTACAGAAGATTTATTAAAGATTTCTCTAAGATAGCTTCTCCATTATTTGTGTTGCTTATGAAAAATGCTAAATTTAAGTGGACTAATTCTTGTCAGAAAGCTTTTGAAGAACTCAAGCATCAGTTGTCTACTGCTCCTATTTTGAGGGGGCCTGATTGGAATCTCCCTTTTCATATATCTTCTGATGCTTCAGATATTGCAATTGGAGCTGTCTTGGGACAAGAGGAAAATCATCTTCCTTATGCTATCTACTTTATTAGTAAGAATATGACCCCTGCTGAGCTTAATTATACAGTTACCGAGAAGGAGTTTCTTGCAGTAATCTATGCCATTAATAAATTCCGACACTATATCACTGGTTATTCTACTTTTGTACACACTGATCATTCAGGTATTAAGTATTTAATGAACAAATCTGTCACAAATGCTAGAGTTACCAGATGGCTATTATTACTGCAGGAATTTGATATCACAATTGTAGATCGGCCTGGTAAAGAAAATGTGGTGGCTGATTTCCTTTCACGGTTCAAAACTGACAATGATATTCCAGTAGATGATTCTTTTCCTGATGAGTATTTGTTTGCAGTTTCTGCTCACTCTCCATGGTATGCAGATATTGCTAATTATTTGGTTGCAGGAAAATTACCATCACACATGTCATACAGAGAAAAGAGAAGAATTGTTCAACAAAGTGCTAGGTACAGCTGGATAAGCGGGTGTCTTTTCTACACTGGGCTTGATCAGGAGATCCGAAGATGCATTAGAGAAGATGAAGTGTATGACATATTGAAAGCTTGTCATGATGGCCCTTGTGGAGGGCATTTTGCTGATAAGAGAACAGCACACAAAATTCTGAGGATGGGTTACTATTGGCCCTCATTATTCAAGGATGCAAAGAAGTAAGTAAGGGCTTGTGACAGCTGCCAAAGAATGGGTCAACCCAATCATAGAGACCAAATGCCATTAAACCCCCAGGTAGTTTCTGAACCATTTGAAAGATGGGCCTTGGATTTCATAGGACCCATTAACCCTCCATCCAATCAAAGAACTTATATATTAGTCTACACAGACTATATGACTAAATGGGTGGAGGCCAAAGCACTTATTAGAGCCAATGAAGAGGCTGTCCTAGCTTTCTTATTTGAAGAAATCTTTACTAGATTTGGAATTCCTAGAGAGCTAGTTACTGATGGAGGACCTCCATTCAATTCTCATGGTTTTAAATCCACCCTTCACAAATATCATATTCAACATAGAATGACTACACCATACCACCCCTAGGCCAATGGGCAGGTGGAAAGCACAAATAAAGTTTTAGAAGCCATTCTAACTAAAACAGTGAAGGACAACCGGAAGGATTGGTCCCAAAGGCTCCCTGAGGCATTATGGGCTTACAGAACTACTTGGAGAAACACTACAGGTTTTTCTCCCTATGAATTGGTTTATGGTAAAAATGTTGTTTTTCCTATGGAATTCGAGATTAAAACTTTAAGAACTGCTTTAGCTGTTAATCTTGATTTGACTGATGTGCAGACAGCTAGGTTGCAGCAGCTTCTGGAGTTGGATGAAAAGACATTAGATGCCATCCATCAAACCACCATGATACAGCAACAAAGGATGAAGTGGCATGACAAAATGATCAAACACAAGCAGTTCCAAAAAGGTAATTGGGCCTTGTTGTATGACTCTCGGTTTGAAAATTTTCAGGGCAAGTTACGTACACGCTGGCTTGGACCATATGAGGTAGATGTTGTTTTTCCAAATGGAACGGTAAGACTTTTAACAATTGATGATTCTAAAACACCTCTACTAGTCAATGGTCATAGGCTCCGTCTATACCAGCGCCCTGTTTCTAAAGAGGATTTTAAGACTGCTTGCATGACTGATATTCATTATCTTTTCTAGGGGAGTCTTCTGCTCCTCACAGCATTTAATTTTCTGCACTGTATTTTTAGTATTAGATTAGATTTAGCACTAATAATCCCTGTCAAGGATTGGCATATTACAATGGAATTTTGCAGATTCTGGAAAAGCTCATTAAGAAGGACAGATTCATCATAAGAAGATCTGAAGCTTCAATCACAGAAGCTTGTTCCCATCATTTTACCCCATTTCCTAGCAATATCCCTTCATACCTATTCCTACATTATTCCCATTTCTCCATTTTTCCCACCCCTACCATCCCTGAAATATCTTCCTTCAGTCAGTATTTCCCATCCCTTACTGCTGAAATTATTCCCCATCAAATATTTTCCCTACTGTTTACAGACCCAAGTCATTTATCCCATTTCTCTGATTTTTCCCGTTGCTGAAACACCTGTTTCAGCAACGTACCATTCATTTTTTTCCGTTGTTGAAACACCTGTTTCAGCAACCTATTATCATTAAAACATCATTTCTCTTCACTGTTATATAAGCTTTTTGGTTCTCCACGATTATACTTCAGATCCTTCTGGTGAAAAATTATTCAGCACTGACCAGATCCAGTTACACTCCTGTTCTAAATTTCAAAGAAATCTACAGATTCTTCCATGTACATTAAGCCATTTTGAAGCAATCGACACTTCGAATTATTAAACCAAAGGTAAAAAAATGTAAGGTATGAGGTTTTAATGTAATTCAGTTAAATTATATTAAAGAGAGGATTTCATTCATAATGATTACAGATCTTCACATGCCCAATCATCATTACACCATACGTAGGGGGGGGGAATTTCAAAAATTGAACAATCATTTCGCATTTACCAAGCCTCTGTCCCTTGTCATATCCATTTCCGCCGTCATTTGGACCTTGCAGCCTCTGTTGCAACAACTAGCGCGATCAGGGTCTGTGTTTACTGTGTTCTGTGCCTCTGCGTATAACTCAAAGCTACAGCCATGGGAGGGTCGGCCATTAGACATGAGCCCGGCTCCATAAATCTTCTTCAATTGTTTCCTGAAGCCCATCAGATTTTCCAACAAGCGGGATGGACAGTATATTTTGAAAGATTGGGTGAATTTGACCAGGCACAAGTCTTAGAGTTTGCACAAAACCTTCAGGGTGATTTTTCAGTGGTTCAAGGGATTCGCATTTCAGTAACAGAGGAGGACATAGTTCAGGTATCAGGGTTGCCAGCTATTGGTACTCGCTGGTTCAGCAGAAAGCAGGTCATTCTCAATGCGCAGCAAGATTTCCTTCGTCCAGATGAGCCAGTGGAACTCAAAGGCCGTGGGGTTAGTCTGCACTCACTTCCTCAACCATGGCCATCGGTGGCAGAATTCATCAAACACTACTTAACGTGTGAAGGACGTTACCAGGTAGTGTACAATCACGATTTTGTCTTGATGAATCATTTGAGAAATGGACGACTGATTAATATCCCCTATTATTTGCTTGGCTGTATTAGAAACATGTCTTATTATTGTAGACGCTCTAAATTCCCAATGTTATCTCTCACCCACCATCGTTTATGCCAGTTGTTGATACAGAGGGGTTTTGCTCAGCAAAATCCCCCTCTGCATGTCCCACTCCCTGTTCCCCAACTGCCTGAAATTCCTCAGCAGGCTCAAACGTCCCAACAACCCGAAAGTTCTCATGATACTCCTGAAATTCCTTATGAAGGACAGCAGGACGATATTCCATATTCCCCAGTTGACCCAACCCCGAGCTCGCCCCACATAGCAGAGTCATCTGTCCCCACTATTTCTATCCCTAGTGACGACTCTCTAACACCCCCTTCCCCACCCACTTTTAAAAAGAAAAGAACCCCAACAGTCTCAGTCTCCAGACGACGGACAAGGGCTAGATTTCAAATCCTCACTTCTTCTGAAAGCCCTTCCCCCAAAGAAGAACCCTCCCCCTCAAAGAAAAGGAAAGGCAGTGATTTTGCTGCCTTCCTACCAAAAAGAAAAATGAAGATGACTGTTGAGACAGGACTCACCTCCATTTCCCCTGACCCTGCCACTATTCTGTTAAAACTCCAATCTTCTTCCCCAATTCAAACCGCCCAACCCGTCTCGTCCGGTGGCACTGCCACACAAGAACCAGTGCCCCGGGATAATACGACATTGTTTATGGCTCAAGAAGTGAATGTCACACAAGAACCAGTCACTTACCCAGTGGCTGAAACACAAGAACCAGCCACTGTGGTACAAAAATACACCAAGCATAATGATAGTGGGAGATCAACAGTAGCTGTCCCACAAGAACCAGCTACGACTGTGCATCAACAGACTACCCCAACAGAGTCAACCAGCGCACAAGGTTTACATACTATGACATCTTTACTGCAGGAGAATGAATTTTTGAAGTCTGAATTGGAAGCCTACAAGAATGAACTAACCATGGCTCGAGAGGCTTTTGATAGAGAACTGAATCTCTATATGTTAGCACACACAACCTCAATGCAAAATAAGGAGCCATGCAAGGACTACATGTGCCATGAGTGTGGCAACATTTACCAGGATGCAGGCTACAAGCTAGTTAAAATTCAATTATCAGAAGCATCTACATCAGCTGGAATAAAAGAGGGATGCCCTACTGCTCCACAAGAACCAGTAGGGCTCTCTATAAAGGAAGAAAAAGAAATCAAACCTCAGATACCTCGTCCTTTGCTAGTTAATGCAGCCATTCAGACAGAAGCACCACCACAGATATCTCGTCCTTTATCAGTTAATGCAGCTAGTCAGACAGAAGCACCACCACAGATATCTCGTCCTTTATCAGTTAATGCAGCTACTCAGACAGAAGCATCACCACAGATATCTCGTTCTAAGTTAGTCAGTGTAGCCATTCAAACAACGTCCCAACCCAGTACTTCTGATGCCAAGACACAGACCTTGCCATGGAATCAATTGGAACAGATGAACAAATGGAAGAAGCAATATGCTGAGGAACAAGATATAATATTACGCCAGCATAAGTTACAATGGCAGAACCATGTATATGCCAACTGGGATAGTTGGGATCAAATGATGCAACAGCTCAAGGACTCCAAAAAAGAAGTCAAGGAATCTAAGGAAAAGATGGCCTTGATGTTTTCATTAGTCCAGAAGTTGATGGCTACACGCAAACCCTCTGTAAACTACTCTCTCTTTCTTTCTGAACGATTAGTTTATTTTCAATTAAAAGCAATAAAAGATGGCAGACCATATGAGTTAATGACTTGAGAGAAATTTGTTGAGACTTTTAATGAGGCCCCCGAGAGTGACCAGCATTTGCTGTGCGAACTCTACCTTCATAATGAGGCCATTCCCGACAATAGAAGAGTTAATCTTATTCCAATTGCAGGAGATATACAAATAAGGGCATTTGTTTCATTTTTGTCTAACCAGCTCACTTGGCAAACTGTGTTCACTGCAAGCAGTCATAATGAGGAGAAGAGACTCCTATGGATCAGACCAGAGCCTTTAAGCCCAGCCATGTTCATAGCACAATATCATAAATTCTTACAGAAGCCAGGAATGCAGAGGTATATACAGCAGTTACAGGCTTCAACACTTTCTAAGTGTCAACAGCAGATTAGAGTAAAGGGTACTGCTGCATTGAAGGCCAATGTTATGTTTTGGCAGCAGTCATGTAAAGAAAGATAGGATTATCACCCTTTTAACCCTCACAATCTTCAAGCTGCATTATCCAGGGTTTCTAATTACATTGGTTGCATTCAACGTTGTGGAGTAAACTGGATTGGCTATCATTTCCATTTTCCAATTTTATGGCTGCCTTCAGACAAATATCAGTGTCATTACCAGTTGACTGACAGAGATGAAGCCTTGGCATGGAAAAACTTGCAGAACAACAGTGGATTCAGAGCTCCTACAGATGCCACCTTCTCCAGCTATTGCTTGAGTAATTTGCATGCTCAGTCCCAGTACTCAGACTCTGATTCAGACTAGGGGTTGCCTGAGGACATGCAACATTTTTTAGCTGGGGGGGATGTTAGGACTCCACTATGTATCATTTTTGCTATATACTTTGACACCATTTTACTTTTTAAACCATGATTAGAAAGGATTCCATTATCATTTCTTATCTACTTTATCCCAAGGTATATACAATCCTCTTCTTTATTATATGTTTAATCTGTGTTACATTTAATTCCATAATACTCTTATATTTTATCATTAATTGAAGTGTATCGTTGCTAACACAAGTCCAAAGATCGCAGATAGTTATATGCGTTGCTAGGAACAAGCGGCTGTTGCTGAAACAGCTGACTCAGTTGCTGAAACAGCCGTCAAGCACGCAAATTCCACCATGCGTAATTTGCGATTCTGGAAGAACTTTTTGTGGAAACAGCAGCAACAGCATGAAGACACGGTTACTTGGATCATCCTGAAGATAGCATTCGTGTTGTCTCTGTTGTAACAGTATCTTTTCTTGGAAGAACAGAATAGTCCTGTTTTGGGAAAGAGAACAGATTTGAGATAATGTAGATTCGCTCTCATGTAAATTGTAAAAGATGTCTCCTCTTTAAAAAGAGGAGACATCATCATTAGTGGGGAGTTCATTGTTGTAAAGCTACAGGAGAACATTGTGTGAGAACTGGAGCTAGTCTCCATCTGTAATGTATCATTTACTTTGACAGATGAATAAATTCTTCTTTTGAGCGCTCTAATTTAATTCTTTCCCCGGGGAATCTTGTGAGAGGGAAAGGGCCTGCCTTCCTCACAAGATTCACCCTTTGGTTCCTGTAATTTGTTTAATTCTTTACGTTGTTTGCACTTTACTTTAATACTGTTGTTGAACACTAATTGCACAGTTTAGTAGTACTCTGTTTCTTTAGCGCTGCATGTATTGAACACATTCACTCTTGCAAGTTGAGAAATCCATTTCTATTAATTGTATGAGTGTATGATGCTGGGAAGCAGGTGCTGAAGATTCCAGTATAAAGGAATAGGGTCCTGCTCCCATTCATTGCTTTCCTTTTTCTGCAGTGTGATTAGAAACAAGAGAACAAGTGCTGAAGGTTCCTGTTCATGGGAATAAGGTCTTGGTCTCTTGAAGCTACCTTTCCTACAGTGTGATTAAGTGTCAGGCAGCAGGTGCTGAAGTTCCTAACTAAGGAATAGGGTCCTGTTCCTGCTATGGTTGATTGATTTCTTTTCTTGCAGATTGGTTTTCCTTTGTTTGGATTGTAACTGCAACATAGAAATTATTTCTGCTATAACTTAATTGACTTCAGCTTTGATTAAACAGAGTGTGAACCAGTAGATTTGTGAGATTAATAATTGTGTGGCTTTTTACTACAACATTGTTTCTGCTTTTGAAATTGAGCATATCCAGTGCGTGATTATCTTTGAAATAAAAAGACTTCCTCGGGTTGACAATTTATGTGGAGCTTGAATTGTGAAAACAATTAAAGCGACCAACACCATGCACTAGCTAAAACGGAGTAAATCCAGTTGCAGTTTTCACTAACGTCCTGTATGCCCAAAGTGCAGGATATAGCATAATATGCCAATTGGATCTAGCTTTATCAATTGTCCTTTGAAGAATTGTCTTCAAGGATTTATTCACAGCTTCCACTTGCCCATTGGCTTGAGGATAATACGGAGATGAATGCTCCTGCCGGAAACCCAATTTGAGACCCAACTCAGCCATCATACTATTCTGAAAATGACTGCCATGATCAGTGACAATCTCTCTAGGAATACCAAAACGAGCGATAACCTGGTTGAAAAGAAAAAGACCTGCAGTCTCACCATCGTTCCCAAAAGTAGGCATAGCCTCGACCCACTTTGTAAAGTAGTCTACTGCTACAATAATGTACTTGTGACCTTTAGCCGAAGGCGGGTTACAAGTAGTATAATCAATACCCCACTTTGTAAAGGGACCGACAATAATGACTGGAAAAAGCGGAGCTGGATGAGCGCGCATTTTTCGAGTATAAACTTGACACGGATGACACTTTTTGACCGACTCCATACAATCTTTGAAAATCGAAGGCCAAAAGTACCCAGCACGCAAGATCTTTTGGGTTGTAGCAAGCCTAGATAAATGACCCCCACAAGCTCCACTGTGGGAATCATTGAGCACAGCCTCAGCTTCTTCGAGAGTTAAGTAGCGTCTCAGGATTGAATCAACCCCTCGACGGTATAAAGCATCACCAATAATCAGATAATTCTTGGCCAAGTGACGCAGCTTACGACTCTCATCTTTCGAAAAAGAAGAGGGAAACTTCGCAGCCTTGAGATACACAATGATATCCCCATACCAAGGATCTTGTGGAGAGATTAGAAACAAGTGTTCGTCCGGAAAGGACTCATCATAGATCATCTCCTCTCCACAAGGCAACTCGGAGATCAATTCCGCGAAAATTCAACGACTCTTTGATCATGCATAAACCCAAGACTGCACCCCGTAAATCACAATTCCATCTATTATATTGCCCCCAATCACTCGCCATCGAGAACAAATCGAAATGGATCAAGTCGTTGCCACAACATAAGTTTTGCTAAGAATAATGTAATGCCGGTGTCTCGCCGTACGCATGAACCGTCGCGAAAGCTAAATTACCTGAAACTCGAGTTCGGGGTCCCGCCCACTCGACTAAGGTAGTAAATAACATGCTCTGCAAGAGCATCATCCTCCGAACTGTTTGATTTTCCATAGTAGATTATGTCGCGCTGCATACAAAAGGAAATCCCTGCTATAATCAGGTGGACTCAATAAAGGAGCAGAGGTCAATGCTTTCTTCAAAGCATCGAATGAGCGTTGAGCGTAGTCATCCCAAAGAAAAGGAACTCCCTTCTTCAACAATCTCATAAATCCCTTTGTAACTTCAGCATAATTGACGATAAACCTCCGAAGAAAATTAGACTTTCCTTGTAGACTTTGAAGCTGGCGGATAGAGGATGGGGGAGGCAACCGAAGTATTGCCTCAAGCTTGAAGGGATCTACCCTTATCCCTTCCCTAGACACAATGAATCCCAATAACCGGCCGGATGTAACCGCGAAAACACACTTGTTCGGATTCAATCTGATCTTATAGAAACGACATCTTTCAAATATTTGCCGGAGGTGACCAGGATGATCCATCCTCTTTCGAGAATGAGCAGCTAAATCATCTAAGTATGCCTCGATAATCTTTTTGATGTCGTGGAAGGCATATGACATGGCTCGCTGAAAGGTAGCCCCAGCATTTTTAAGACCAAAAGGCATCTTCTTGTATGCAAAAGTACCCCAGGGACAAATAAATGCAGTCTTATGTTGATCTTCAGGACGGATAGTAATCTGATTATATCCCGAGAAACCGTCCATGAAGGAGAAAATCTCAATACCGGCACACTCGTCAATAATCTGATCGATAAATGGTGTGGGGTAATTATCTTTAGGACATGCTTTATTTAGGTCTCTGAAATCGATGCAAACTCGAATCGTTCCTTGCTTTTTATCTACGGGAATGAGATTTGAAACCCATTCAGTCAAAGGAACAGGGAAAATGAATCCCACCTTAAGCAGCTTCTCAACTTCAGCTTTGATAGCTGCTGCCTTCCTAGGATTGACCAGATGAAGTTTTTGCCTGACCGGCTTAGCGTTTTCATACATCTTGATCTCATGCTGGACAATAGATGGATCTATTCCAAGAATTTCCTCATAAGACCAAGCGAATACATCCCTATACTCTTTAAAGAGCTCGGTGTAAATTTGAATCTCTTCACGGGAACATTCAGCTCCGACGAAGACATTCTCAATAATATTGGGATCCCTGGAAATGTTCACCGGGATAGTAGGAGAAATCACAGCCATGTTCCCTTCAGCATAAACCTGTGTTGGTGCTAAAGGGTTCAAGACTGGGTGAACAGGACCAGGAGACGGAGGACTTGGAAAACTTGTTTCAACTTCGCTCAAGTCAAGTAAGAAGTAAGACCGATGATGCAAATCATCCCACGGTCTATCTATACCAGTCATGGCTTCCAAGATGGCCTCTTCAGATGGAAGAGTGGTATCAAGGCAATCCTGGGCCGAAGAAGAACTAAGCTTCCAAGCCGGAGCCACATCTCCATCCAACTCTTCTAGTGAAAGAGGAGCTGGACTGGATTCTGCAGAGTCAACAATAGACTGATAAGCAATCTCAGTTGCAGACATCGGAAATTCCATTCCACCCACTTGACCTTCCACTAATGTGGCAGTAGGGGAAGGTAAGGTCCAAGGGTCTGAAAAATAATGAGTTCTGAAGAACTCTCTTCGAAGAGGAGCCTTGGAGGATGAAATTGCATTAATATGAACCGTAGGAGGAGGAATATCGAAAGTACCCATCAAGGAAGAATACATTCCAACTCCTAAATTCTCAACAGGCGCCTTAGTATTATCCAACTTAGGAATAGATGAGTCAGTAGACGCATTCGGGTCTACAGGAGGACAGTCCAGTTGATCCACTGTAACAATCCTCCCTTCGTGGGGGAAACATATAATTTGAAATAATGAGGATGCAATGGCATCCATCTCATAAATCCAATTTCTCCCCAACAGAAAGTTGTAGTCCAAGCTTGCATCCACTACCTCAACCTCTATATTAACAGTTTTTCCCCCAACACAGATGGGCAAAGCTGGGACAATACCATGGGGTCTATGAGAATGACCATCGAACGCAGTCAGAAGAGTGGTAGATGGAACAACTTTGGGAGATCCAATTGTCTTCCAACATGTGAGAGACATCACGCATGTGGAAGCACCCTCATCAACAACTGTTCGAAAGATATTGCACTTCCGGTACGATGATTATTATGAAAAGCCATGTGATGGGGGAGTCTCTTCTTAAAATTAGTCATATCAAAAGTAATCAGAAGAGAATTTTTCGGATCAATAGCCCCAATGGCAGTGAGCAAAGCACTACGCTGAGCCAGACAAGACTGGAGTACCTCTAAAGCTAACATAGCACAAGGAATCTGCGCCAGATCTTCCACAATCGAGTAGTTCTGGGCAGCCCTAGCATTCGGATTAATCGTTGATCGCTTAGAAGATGCTTTGGGCATCCGAGGCATAGACTCAACAGTAGGCTTCGTAATGTGAAGCGACTCAGTAGCATCAGGAGTATCCTTAGCTTTCGAAGACTCTTCTCCACCATAATCACGGGATCTCGTAGCGATATTCGCGTGAGCACTCATCATGAAAATGTTCGATGGAATTTCCCCTTCCTGGGTGCCCCCAAAGGAAGCCCCAGGATTTTGGTTCGTGCCAACAACTAATTGTTGCCCTTGGGGAAAAGGGTTTGTTAACACAGCCTGGGAACTAGAAGAACCCTGCTGGGCTAACAAGCGCTGCGCATCCTGAATTTTAGGGCAAAGGTGCGTGAGATGGTCTCCATTACACAACTTGCATGGAAAATTCACTTTCTTTTTCTCCTTTTGACCCTCACCAACATGCTCGTTGGTTTTATTCGCATTACCCTTCCCGTTCTTGCCCTTCTTCTTGTTATTTCGTCCCTTCTTCTTCCCATCGGATTGTTGATTTCCTTTGGGATCAGAAGCTTGGACAGCATTTATGGACAAAGACTGGGAAGGCGATGACACAGTAGGCACAGCCTGACCAGAAGGAGCAGATTGTAAAGACAACTACTGCAATTGAGTAAGCAGGCTCGCTGCACCACTATTGATCGATCCAATCAGTCCGTCACCATGAGGACCGGGCTTAGTTTTAGATAAATCTAATTTGGAGCGAGGAGCATTGGGCAGATATTTATGGAGGACCCCAGACTGAGAATAGATCAGTTCGAGCTGCTGGGCCCTAAAAATGGCCTGCTCCTCAGAAAATACCCCAGAAAGGGATACATCTTTCGAAATATCTGACTGCAGGGATTTGAGAAACCATTCCAAAAGGAATTCACCTGGAATATGAGCTTTAATAAGCCTCTTCCTTCTCCTCCATTCCTAAATGTGATCAGAAATGTGGGTTGCTTCATCCTGCTTAAAATTGGCTAGGAGTTCAGTCCCAGCGTCATATCGGACGGGCAACTGAAAATGGTTCAGAAATTTAACAGCCAGTTCTCCAAACGTAGAAAAACTGCCCCCAGTTAGCTCAATATACCATTTGGCGGTGTTTCCAGTTAGGGTGCGTTGAAATAATCTCAACCTAATCGAATCATCGATCAGGGAGTTCGAAGAACACCATAAATGGAAAGTAGTGATGTGGTCAGCCGGATCTTCTCCATTCTTGCCTTCAAACTTTGGAATGTCTGAAGGAAGTTTGGTGGGAACCGGAGGCCACCCCGGACCATAACGAATCGGATCATTAGTCAACTTCGACAGATCTGGAAAGTTTAACGTTGCTAGAAAAGGTAAGCGAGGTGGAGCCTGAGGATTCCATCCTTGATGGGATGGATTCCCAACATTCTAAAAAGAATAGCCTGGATTTGATGAGGCACCAGGTTTCCAGAAAGGACTCATAGAAAAAGGAGAAGAACCTCCTCCCAACGCAGAGTTACCAAAGCCCAGACCAGTTCCCCCCGCTGAAGTATGAAATGAAGAGGAGAGCCCCTGATAGGGGTTCTAGGCATTAGAAAGAGGAGAAAAGGTCTGATAAGCATTCGACGAAGGGAAAGAAGTATTCCCTTGATGACCTGCGTAAAACTGATTCCCTGCCCCCACTGTAGTGAATACAGGGTTCAATCCTGTAAAAGTGGTCGAATTCTGACCTCCAGACCAAGGATTGAAACTCTAGGTCTGTGAAGTAAACGGAAAGGACCCTAAAGAAGGATTCGAACTAGGAATGTGCCCAGTTCCAAAGGGGAAACCCTGAAAAGAAGCTGATCCACTAGCCATGGAAGACATGGGTGTAGATCCAGCTGCAGTAGCGGAAAAGGAAAAAGAGGGATTCCCACCAGTGGGCATCCCTGAACAGAAGGGACCAGAATGAGAAGCATGTGCTTGGGTGAAACCAGAGCCAAACACAGCAGCACTAGAAGCAATCGAAGATAAAGCAATAGTGCCTCCGCCTTCAACAGAAGCAGGAGTCTGAATGCCTGCAGCACTCACGGCAGAAGTCGCGTTCCCAGTCGTGGCCATCGAAAGGTAAGAATGATACGGAAGATCTTCCGGTCTCTCTGACTCAGGCCCGATGTATTGAACAACGAACGGATAATCAGGAGGAAGAGGAGATGGACCTGACGCAGGAGGTTCAGGTACGTCTTCTATTTGAAAATCTTCTTCCTGAGGAAATAAAACTCACGAGGTGAGCGGAACGCTCCTCTCGGAACCGACACCAGAATCAGCTATGAAACCTTCAGATCTTTGTGGAGGATCTCTCTCCACTGCGTCAGACGCCACAGGGTGGTAACCACCTGCTAAATCACTCCTACGCCTTCTGGAAGAAGGCTCTGGACTCTCGGGAGATAACCCCCGGATTCTCCTCGATCGACGAGGCGCTTGATCAGCCACTTTAGCAAATTTTAATTAGACTCAAAAAATATAAAGCTAAGCAAGCTAGGAGCAAAGAGCACTCACTAAAATAAAAATCCCTGAGATACAGTCAAGCAAACAACCCTCAAGTATTTCCGCTCCGGGTGATGAGGACCGGACACCAAAATACAAGAAAGCGAAAAATATAGGACCTCCCGAAAGCAGTTTGGGATAATTACGGCCCAGGCCTACTAGCGAAGGTATCAGAAACAGTTACGCCGACCTCCTAATGACATCCTTTGCCGGCTCAAGCACCCAAGCTTTGCAAGGGCACACCCCAGAAGTACTGTTGAAAGTGATGCGACGTCTGCCTCAGGTACCACGGGTATTCCCCCCCGCAGTCACCTGTGTGGAACCTAGGAGTGGCAACTATGGGCACCAATCCGTATCAGAAGCCGGGCGGAACGGTCTTGAGGTCAGATTCAGCTAATCGGAGAGGGGGTATCCCTCTTCTTAGCCTTCACTTCCCCTCGCGCTTGACTCTCTGGAGGAGAGCTTTCCTGGTCCACCTAACGGTGTTGGATTTCGCTCAATTAATCAACTTCTATGTTTTGTTTGAGCGGCCTTGGAGAGTTAACTCTCCACTCACCTATTCCAAGGCCCTACAACCTAGCTAGTTGGTGTATGACACTTAGAAAACTTGCTAGTTGATTTTAAATTATATCACTTATTTTAATGGGCTGTTATGTTAAGTCAAAAAGATATGGAGATGAAACTTATGATGTTTTGACGCAGAAAGAAATTAATAAAAACCAAACTACATGCAAATGCAGTTATTGTCTTTCGATGAAAAGCAATCTCTATACAGGTTCTACGAGATTAAAAATTGTATTTTTCTTTTCAGATAACACACTCACACTCACAAAAACTATGAAAATGACTAAATGCTTAAGTGCACCTGATGCAAATCACTACAAGCATGCAAATCCTAAGATGAAAAATCTCCTAAAGCAGAGTGAAATTTCCCAAAAGATCCTTCAGTTTTAACTCTTTTTGGTTGTCCAGAAAGCTAGTTCCCGAAATCAAGAACTCTTAATATGAAGACACCAAAAACACTTAAAAACAAGAGGAAGAAATCAATGACAACTCCTTTCCAAAATCGAGTCCAAATCCAAAGGCAAGAAACCTCAACAAAGCTTCAAAAGATATAATGAAACGAAAACAAAAATGCAAGGACAAAAGCAAATAACAAGGCAAAATGTTTTTTGAGCTTTTGAAATGCAAAAAACAAAAGCAAAGCAAATATTTTTTGAGCTTTTGAGTTTTATAAAGGAAGAGCTCGAAAAGACCAAGCGAAACTATCAAATCCCAAGCTAAACAACATTGAATTTCAAGCAAAAACTTCAAAAATGCTCCAAATGTTATAGGGCTAACTCGTAGAAAGATCAATATGAGAAAAAAAAGACAAGAAAACTCAGCCACTCAGCCTAGAAAAATAGTGCAACCTTGCCGCAAACAAAAACTTCAAAGAATCAAGAAAGACTCCTCAAAAGTTGCAACAAGACCTAGCCAACTGAACTCAAGAAAACCAACCAAGAAACGGGCAAAAATCGTAGTGCAAAGAAAAACACAAAGATAGGAAAGAGTAAATGAGTAGGAGCTCTCTATTCTGATGAAGCAGAACAGCCAAGAATCCCCAGAAAGAGATCTTGGTACTCGAACCAGAAGTGCCAGCACCAGAAACAACACTTTGCCAAAAAGACTAGTTTTCTATGAAACAAGAGAGAGAAAAGACCAAATACCACTTTCTTCACAATCCAAAGGGTACAAAGACACTGCAGGAACAGGTCTCCACAGACAGAAAGGACTAAAAAGTCAAGAAATCCAAAATTTCAAAATCTGCCTAGGTATACGCAACTTCACAGTTTAGCAACAAGCGTGCATACATGATTGTGCTAAAGGAAACCCGCATATACGCGACTCCCTTTAACAAAAAATGCGTGTATACGCGACTGTGTGCAGACAAAACCGCGTATATAAAGGTAGATAATGAAAAACAAAAAGGATCAAGCCTGGATAAGAAACCAAGACTTCAGTCTGACTGAGAAAGACTAAACTGGACTGGAAATAAAAGTTAAAACTGTTGGAAACCTATCAAACAGCTGAAACCACCCAACAGGGGAATCACAAGAATGCGATCCCCAGTGGAGTCACCAGTTCTATTTCGGGGAAAACCACCCTAGAGGTTTGTTGGGTTTAAACCTCCACAGAGCAGGGCATGCTACTCAAGAAGGACTCACACAACCATACATGTTCATGAAAAACTAAAAAGAGCAGATCGAGGAACTTACCTGTAGGTCCTACGGTTGAAGCAGATCCCGCAGGGTCCAAACCCCTAGCAACCCTTCTTCCTTCTTAACCTAAAAGACAAGAAGAAACAAGCACGAAGAACTGGTTTTACAACATATATCTACTCTAAATGTTAGTGAAATCCATATGAAACATTAGATAAACCATAATAAATGCTTAAATAACAATATTCTCATATATGCAAGCGGATACTAACACGTATATTTCGGGAACAAGATGGTTCTTCTGTATTATAAATAGCATGTACAGAAATAACGAGTGGAGAGATCACCTGAATCCTTCCACGATCTTCGAGCAAACCGTCGTTCGGATCCGTCCCACCCTTGCCTCGCTAAGATTCCTTCCGAACTGGTGCATACAAGATGAATATAGAGAGATGAGCATCTCCAAGAAACAAGGGTTTCCTATAATGAACTGGGAAGTGCAGGAGGCACGGGAATTCAGACTTGGATAGAGGATTCCAACAGAGTATAATATCAATAATTTTTCTCTCCCTTAGGCCATGCACATGAGGGGCTTTTATACTCCCTCAAAGTAGTTTCAACAGTTGGAAACAGTTGGCCACGTGCTGGGGTGGTTGAACTACCAGAGTAACCATCAACCCAGCCCGAAAATAGGGAATTTTTATATATTTTTTAATGATTTTAATTGCATACGCGGAAAAGTGCATGTGGACTCGCGTATACACGCGGAAAAGTCTGGGCATAACTGCGTATGGGGATTTTTACACTGTTTTTTAGTGAATTTGTCCAAGTCTGTAGGAATGGGTGCCCAAAGCCATAAAAGAAATCATGAATCATATGAAGGTGAGAAATGATGCTATAACATCAGCTTAGTTAAATTGGCCAGATTCAACGAAGCTAAGAAAGGTGACTAGGAGGTTGACGCCATTACAATGTGCGAAAACACAAAGTTCTGGTTAGGAAGAGGGTTGGTCTACGACATACCCTGTTGTGTATTTGGCTGGCTTCCCGAATGGGACGCACTCCTCTACCCCCAGGGGTCGTGAGGGAGTGGTGTGCAGTGTGGTGTTGGGAGACCGACTAGGGTTCCCAACTACGGATGCCCCAATAAAGGATGAAACAATACTGGTGGCAGTGTTCCGTCTTTGACGCCTAAACGATGAAAGACCTGGAACCCCTCCCGGCAATGGGGGGAGATCCAAAAGACGCCTAGATCAACGAGGTCCCATTGGGTCCATTCTGGTGTCGACTAGGTTTGGTTTTGGAAAAAATTGAGAGGATGGAGTCTATGATCAAAGAAAAATTATGATCACATACATAAAACAAAGCGAAAATAAAAATAAATTTTCCCTTTAAATTAATTCTATGTGAACAAGAAATCAAAAAGTAGTTTTTTTTTTGTGTATGATACTCAAAATCCTAGAAGACCTATTCATCCTCAGACACTCAAATGTAATTGGGCCTTGAGAAGATATCTTGTGAGTGCTGGCACAACGTCTCGTAAGATCTGGCGACACCCCCAATCAGCCGAAGAAAATCCACCAAGGTAAGGGTAGAGGGTCTAGCGCTTGCCTGCACCATCACCTATAGGGAAAGGATGCCCTAGATTTGGTCACTAAGTACCACCATCCCATGTGAGTGTTCGAGTCTTGGGCTTCTTAGTAAGTCAGCTAATAGTACTGAGTATCAGTCGGGTCAGGTAGCCCCAACTAATACCACACGCACTGTGCCTAAGCCTAACCCCCTCTGAAACGGGTCTCTGCCATGCTCAGGTTTTATTTTCCGTGGGCTGATAGGTGGATTTGAAGCTCCCTAAATAGTCAACTTCTATGTTTCAATATGAATAATGATCAAGGCGACTTATTGGGTTACTACCCCCTTGATCCTAACTTAAGCTATAAATTCTTTTGTGGCCCCTGTGGGAAGAATTCAGTGAGTTTGGTTAAGTTAATTTTAGGTGTCTTTGCTTTTCTTAGTGGGTGGATGTGTGTGAGAAAAAAGTGGACAAACACATAGTTTGAACGTGTGGATATTCAATGATCCTTTTCAAAATCCCCTATTTAAACTATGTTGTATTGTTCTTTGCTCAAAAGAAAAACATGTGTGGATAAGGGTTGATTTCTATTTTTCCTAGTTAATCTATGTGATCAACTATAGGGAGATGGCAAGTTTTGAATAGGGAGCGTTCATATGCATTCATATGATCACTGGAGGGTGCAAAGGTAGCAAAGATTACTTGCTCTTCTATCATGAATTCAATCCTAGTCTCTAAAGTCCTCGTGCAAAATTTGAGCTAAACTAATAACTTTTACACTAGAAAAAAGAAACTAGCTACGCATGCGTGGTCTTGGGCCACTTACTTTAGCTAGTTATCTAGGTGTGTTGGTACCAAAATTTGAAAAACATAAATTTTTTTCGGAATGCGAGTTATTTTTCCCCCGTACTTAAACTATGTGTGAACTTTGCAAAAATCAACTTGAAATAAAACTGACACTAAGCCTACAAAAAGCAACTAAGAGTGAGCTTTAGCAAGCTACGAGGTACCACAACCAGTGCCGGAAAGTGTATTAGGGGCTGCCAAGCACTTTACAAGCAGGAAAAGATAGAAATAAGGGATAATTTTCTATTTCTGTCTTTTTCACGTAAAATCCTGAAACAGGTGCAATGTATGTGCACGGGTCAGCTCTGAATGTGCACCCTGGGCGTGTTTGTGGGAAGGAAGAGTGTGGAAATTCCTGCAAAATTAACTCTTGGAGTTTTTTTTCTTCAGCCTATCACTTGGGATGAACTAGGGACTACAAGAGAAGTCAGGGGAAATTTAGCTCCACTCCACAACATAGACAATGGTCTCTGCAAAAAAGGCACAACCACATAAACTTCTTAGTAAATGTTAGTGGAGTCAACAATCCTATTTGAGTGTGTTTGGTGCACATATGTACAAAATCACACCAACTTAAAGGGTGTGGTCTACCCACTTAAGTTATTGGTAACTGGTAGAAAAATAAGTGGAGTCAAGCAAGTTAGTTGAACAAGCTAGAATCATATACATACTAGATAAAGAAATAGCATGCATATATAAACTAAAACTAAAATAAAAATAAACAAATAAACACGAGCTCTGAAAAGAGTCAAACATCTACAACAATACGAACGGTGGCTCTTCGACCCCTCTTATTGAGTGCTGGTAGGAAAAAAAGGATGAAACTTTACCCTCTTGCCAAAGGGCCCCTAGAACATGGGTTCTAAGTCCCGAAGCAAGGATGTTTTTACCCCAAGCTTGCCTCGGTGCAAAGTCTCCCTCTCTCTCTACTGTGGTGGACTGAACTTGTTGGATGGCCAACAATTGAGTCCCCTCTATCTTCATCTCCGGATCACACAATCCTGGTATTGCTTGGGAAATTCTGGCCAGCATAACAATGTGTTCACCAATTCTTCATCTCATGGTGACCGTATATAGGAGAATTCAAATCCTCCTTCCCTCTCTTGGTACACTGTGGATGGTGACCCAAGAGAGGGGGATGATTCCTTTGTGTGCCACAAATATTCCATTGTGTGCTCACTTTATTTCTAAGGAGGCTTTGTTGGTTGTCCTTAGGCGGCTTCAAGTGTGTGAAATCAATGTCCTAGAGTGTGCTTTTTGTGGTCCCAGAAAGTGACTTTTGCCGCTCCCAGGATTGCGCGCATTTTGGGTCAAAAAGCACACAAAAGGCGTGCTTATTGAAGGATTTTGCGCACAAAAGCATTTATGACTTACTCAAATTTTATTTTTCCTCATACGTTAGATATTTTTAAATACTTTCCAGATTCTGTAATGTCTTCCAGCCATGTAAATCCTTCTCCTTGACATTAAATAATGTCGTCTTCTACTTGTAGGATTTTCCAGTGTTAACAACCGTGTTCATCATTTGTCCAATCACCCCAACTCTTTTGAGACCCATGTATAATATTTTTCATTATATTTTTCAAGTCCTAAATCTGATTATAAACATTTTTCTCATGATATCATTCATGAATGCACTCATGTTGTTAATTTTACTGTTCCTGATATGGTTGCAAATTTGAATATTTTTTTGTTCCTACTCTTCATGTTATTGATCACTTTATTACTCATGTTTTTTCTAATTCACCCCTCAAGTGTGTTGATCAAGTCATTCCTAGATACCAGCAAGAAAAATCCGCTAACCTTAAAATAGGATAACCTAATCTAGAGCATCCCAACTTAGATTATGCCTTTATGATTATTTTCATTGGAAAAAAATGAAAGGAAAAAGAAGTTGTTTACAATACCAATCATTCAAAGATTTATACATATGGTATAGTGCTTACATATAGAGATCTTTTTTCCTGAGATGGCTTGTCATTCATTTTAGTTTGCATATATATTTTTAGAAGCAAGGAAGTTATTGAAACTTTGAAATTCATTTTAATTTATACTATATTTTATTGGGGTGAATGCATGAAGATGGGTTAATATTTTGGCCTAGATGTGGCGACAAAATTTAAAAATGTTACTCTTTTATCGAATTGAAACCCTCAAAATTCATATAAGCATTGCGAATTTTGATTCAGGGTAAAAAGACAATTTGTGGATAATTATCATATTATCCTAATGACATATTTTGAAAAAAAAAAAGTAGTGTCTTATATGTTGAGAAATTTAACTAGTTCTGATCTTCATAATTGTTGTGCTCATTTCAATATGTATCCTATATATTACAAGAAAAGAGAAGAAAAATTATCATTATTAAAGCATGGGTTTCATTCTCATTATTGATGGTATTCTAGGTAAAAGCATCTTATTCTAGGTTGTAGGGTTTCTTAGGTACTGGGATTTATTTTCATGAGTCAAAAGATTCACATCATGTTTTTAAGACACTTCCACGCAAAATGTAATTGTAAAAGTAATTATTTTTTGAGTTTAGAAAATTCTGGAAGCTCCAAAATTACAAGTTGGCCTTGGGATCATCAAGTTAGACTAAAGGAAGGAATTTTACCCCTTGAGAAGGATTTATAAATAAGCAGTTTGACCTCATTTGGATACACTCACTCACACAAGTTCGATCTACTAGAGGGATTTTGATCTGAAGCTGGGAGAAGCAGAAAATAAGAGTGAACGTCTTGGAGAAGGAAGAAGGAAGAATTTTCTTGTTTTTTGGGGCTCCATCTCTCTCACACGTGTGAAGATCTTAAGTTTCTAGTGTTGTAGAAGGAGTTCAAAATTGCAAATCTGAGTTGCAGTAGGAAGAAGTACAGAATCATGTAGATGGAAAGGAGAAAACCCTATATTGACCTTGTTTACCTTAGAGACTTGTATTTCTCTAGGAAGGTGATGCCCGGGCTCCTACAATTAACCCACATTTACGCTCTTTTTTTCTCATATATCAATAATACACTTCAACACCTTTGGCCCTATTAAATTTTAAATCTGGCACTCTATAAACTAAGCGGAAACTTTGACAATTCCTCATACATCTATGGTTATGTAACCATAGTATAAAACCTTCCTTCTTAACATTCCATTCAATAATTTCCTTCGTTCGGTGATATGATTCAACGTTGGTTTAAATTTCATTTATCAAATTCATAGAATTTGATTAGTGAAATAAATGGGAGATTTTGAAACTCTTCCATAGAATGCTAATCCTTGTAGCAACGTTACGAGCCCGTTGTAATTATGAAACCACCCTTACATCCTTATCAATGCCTCTCATCACGGTCACACCTTCAAAGCATCGTATGCGTCCTCGGAATCGATACCAATTTTGGGATTTGTACAACACAAAATATAACAAAACCTTGGGAATTAACTCTGACCCATTAACGTTAATCCTCAACTATCACCATAATACTTCGGGTCCCACAAGCCACGTACCTTGGTTATATATCGAGCAGATCCAATGATCCTTAAGGCATCGTGCCTAAACTGTTGATCGAACAGGCGTAGATGGATATCGCAAGCGTTTAGAGACAGGGCGTTAGCACGCGATATAAACAGTTTTGGAAACCTGCCTTATGCCACGCATCCTCCAACTAATGTGATCGCGTTTTTATTTCAAATTCCACTTACCGCTTTCCTATCATGCGATAACCACCGTGGGTTTTGATCCACATCATAGTTCCACCTTCTCCATCACAAGGTTCCACTCCTTCGGATGGTCACACAGCTCACCTTCGATCTTGACTAAACATGTCTCGGACTCAAGTTAAAACCAACCCACGATAGGACCAAATGCTTGGCCACAACCCTGATAATACACCACTTTCACTCAATGATTGCACAGGCTCTGTTCCCATGAGTGAGCTTGCGCTCTTCCATTAAAAGGTCGACTTCATTCATCCCTTACACAAGATTTCGCCCACCATGGACTACTATATCGTCGTCCTGGAAAAGCCACTATCTGTCACCCGAATCGACTCAACAATCTCTTGCACAAAGTCTTGCCAAGTTCAGGACCAGAATCCCGCCATACAGCATTAGTGTGCGACAATTTCATACAACGACTCGATGAGAATTAAGCAACAAATTTATTCTTCACGCAAGGAGAAACAACCAATTTCTCATACAGTTAATTACTCTAGAAAAGGGAATCGAACCCTCCTTTCACGCTGTCACCACACAAATTCGATCCATCCGACTTGTCATATATATAACCTGAGTCATGTAATTGGCACTCTACAGGAATCGATCCTTCCAATGATCGATTCCTCCTAATTACGATACAATTTGAAGTACACACAGCATCATCCCAGAAACCTACTCAGGATTCTATCATACAGGATTTAATCAATTAACGCAATACATCTGGGAAAAATTTCTTCATAATATCAACATGATATTACTTAGAAAACTCTATTTTGGCCATATTTTTAGTTACAGTGGCCCTCTACAACCTCTTGTCTCTGAACCGATCTCTAGCTCTATGCTCCTCTTTCTACTCTATAGGCGTTTACATGTATACAAACACAAATGAGTCGATTCGACTTCTTTACAGCTTGACAGAACCTCTTGAAATTCTCTAGTTTTTAATTTTAGACTTCAAACTGAAACTACTGAAACTGATCCTAAATATACTCATACCCTTGGCTGTCTCTTCATATTCCTATCTTAACCAATTTCTCATGTTCTCAAATGACTTGAGAACAATTACAATTCCCTACCATGTTTATTCAAAATATTAATATTTACAAGAAATTCTAAGAACATGGGACCCCCTATGTCTACTGAGATACAAAGTGTTTAATTGTGCCTAATGCCCCTGCATTAGAAGGTCTCAAGAGGAGGTTGGATTATCATTTCTAGAGAAGTTTCAAGGATGAAGTTGCAAGTTCGAAGTCATTGGACGAGTTACAATGTTGAAGTTGGTAGCTTGAAGTTGTAGTATTGAATCTGGTTAGTACATATCAAAGGAAGGACTTGAAGAAGGGTTGACTTGGTAATAGGAGAAGGATTGTTCTAGGTTTCAGGTCTTTGTATCTCATGTCATTCAGATTATAAGAAGAGAAGAGTTTCTGATTTTTCCCCTTGAAGGGGCTTTTCCCTAGCTGAGAGCCTAATATTTTTTTCCTTTATTGTTGCGTTTTATGTTCTTAATATTTGTTTGATGAAATATCTAACTGAAAGAACTCAAGATTAATAATTTTAATAGCTTCCACTATCCTTTTTCCAACATGGTATCATAGAAAGGGTGAACAAGAAAGGTAGATGGAAGGAAACTAGAAGGAGTTACTTGTCAAGAGGAAGGGAAAAATAAAACTCTTAAGAAAGGACTAAATAAGAAGACTTCGAGAAGGATTGAAGACTCATTGATAGAAGACTTAGAAGTAGGGTTTCTACATTGAATAAGATCAAGTCTACATCAATATGACATCAAAGGAATATCTGAGAAGAAGAGTTTTGATCTATCTCTAAAAGAAGATCTATTTGGAAGGCATCTTTGAAGAAGGAATCAAGTACCTTGAAAGTTGTTGTTTTAGGAAACATATTTCAAAGAAGACTCTTCAAGGATCTTGAAGGCATCAAGAAGGTTGAATACATCATCAAGGGGAATCATGGTCATCAAGTAAGTATCATATTATTACATTGTTTCTTATATTCAAGTCATATGGGTTCTTTCTGCAAGAAGAGAATTAAGCTCATCGGGGCATCAAACTACCTAGCATGGAAGAAACGAATTGACTTAATACTGATAAAACAAGAAGTAATAGAATATGTTATTGGGGAAATTAATGAACGAGATAAATATGAGACACAAGAACTATAAATATACAAGGGGAAGTAAGGGCATAGAGGATCATAGTGGAATCCATTAAATATTATTTTGCTCCATTTGTTGCAAATTTGAATACTTCCAAGGCCATGTATGACAAGCTAGTGAATTTGTATTTAGTAAGTACAACAGGAAAAAACATGTCTTTGAGGAACACGTTGTATAGAATGAATAAATAAAAGGATGAGGATGTGTCATCCTTTCTCATGAGAGTCTCTCAACTAAGAGACCATCTCCAAGGACTTGGGGAACAAATCACTGATTCTAAAGTAACCATTTGTGTACTAAATGCATTGCCACCAGAATGGAGTAGATTTGAAAAAAGCATCTACTCCAAGAAGGATTTAACTCCCTACGATGAGTTTTGGTCATAGTGAATATTGGAATATTCAAGGATCAAGTTCAAGGATAATATTGGATCAAATGATCAATCTCAAGCCTTTCTAGCCCGAGTCAAGAAGTTGAATAAGGGAAATTTTGGTAATTCCAAGAATAAAGACATGTCCAAAGTGCAATGTTTTAGATGCAATTAATTTGGAAAATTTAAGGGATACTGACCAAACAAGCTGAACAATAAGAGAAAATAAAGGAGTGAAGCTCATGTAGCCGAGGTAGTGGAAGGACCCAAAAAAAGGAAAAGAAGGAATAAGTGAAGTATCTTTACTACTAAAGAAGGTTCATTGACTATTAGGTTCTTTATGAAGACTAATATTTCTTTTAGGATATTATATTTTGTATGGCATCATAGAAAGAAGCATATGATAGTAGCATGTATATAGTTTACATGGTTAAGTTGTTTTGAAGAGATCATTTATATATATGGATGGATGCACCATTTTTGCATAATATTCATCCATGTATTATCTAACATTATGTTAGAAGTTTCCATCCCTCTTAGTTGAATCATCATGATTCAGGAAAGACCATAATTTTGGAAGGTATTTGGGGAAATAATCATGACAAGGTTAGTAGACACTACATGTAATATGGAATCAATACTCGTAAAGGGATGAAGGAATGCATTGGGTCAAGATGCAGGCTCTTTGTGAGATATATCAATAGGTAGATGATCAAATGAAAGCATAGGAATGTGTAGAAATTTTAATACAATTATGTATTGTCTGGATTCTCCTGATCTAACAATTATATGTCACTGTTAAATATATAATCCTTCTACTAAAATCTTTGCGGAAATTTAATTGCCAATTGCAAACACATGAAGAAAGAACAATCACACATAACATAGATGTTTTTACCAGGAAAGCATAAAGCTAAAAACCCCACTATCATATATAATGTATATATCATGTGTCATGAAACAATCTCATATAAAAATCTAATCCAAGAGCTCTCAGTACAATATACAATTGTCTCACATTGTCATACAAAAATTGGCAAATACATACACCAATTTACTACCTCCTGACAGCCTGCCTCCACTACGCAATCTCTGCCGATCACAATCCCTGAATGAATGAGATACTGCCTTGCCTTGACTGCACAATCCTCATTGGCATCTCCAATGTGCGTGTGGTTGCATGAGTGCACCCACTAATGTCACAATTGATAGTCAAACTGTCCCTTTCACCTATCTCTCAACTGGGTCTCCACTGGATCTGACATGCATGTAGTTAACAGTAGTAAATATTTAGTTTCATGTGAGATCACTCTATGTGAATTAATTTAATATTTAATTCACTGATCTCTCACTAGTGTATCTTTAGTTACAACTAGTTACAACTAGCACAACTGAGTTTAACTCACTTAACTACACATCCAACTCACATAACTACACATCCAACTCTGTTACAACTTCAAATCACTCAATTACAACTAATTCCACTTGCATGTCCCACCAACCAACCTTAGAACTCAAAATTCCTTCAACTAACCGGTTTTCTACATCAGTTAACTGAAATCAAGTGCTTCAAGAGAATAGATTATTATTTATTGTTTAATTATTATTAAGAGATAATAATAATCGACATGCATTCTATTTTTAGACATTTGATCTATAAATAGACTTCTCCCATGCATCTAAGAATAGAAACTCATCTATAAATATAATTTTCTCAACCATCTATAAATAGACTCCTGCTATAAATAGAATTTCTCACCATTCTAAAAATAGACATACACCTAAAAATAGCCTACGGGCCCCACCTAGTGTAGGTGCTTAATTTTCACTAGGATCATCATCTTGTTGAATCTCAATAGAATGCATGTTGGATATAAAAATTTGGATAATATTCGTATGTCTAGAAGCTTTTGAAAAAAAGGTTGGTCATAAAATATGCTTAGGTATATGGATATATAGAATAAGTTTTTACTTACTTAAGAATGTGTAAAGAATTTAAGACTTTCTCTAGAATATATATAAATGGTTAACATCTAGTAGATTCTCCAGAAGAAAATTTGTAAGTTCGATGATCCAGGTGGATATTGGTGGCCACCCACCTATTCCATTTGGACCCCCACCATCGGTTCTTTCAATTTTTTAGTTTTAGCACAGCTTACTATTTTTAGAAATTTTTTGGGCCCTGAACTTCCGAATCCGTTTTGAGGCCCTAATGACCCAAGTGGATATCGGTGGACACCCACCTATTCCATTTGAACCCCCACCATCAGTTCTTTAAGTATTTCAGTTTCAACACAACTTACTATTTTTAGCATTTTTTCGGGTCCTGAACTTCTTGAGCAATTTTGAGGCCCTAAACAATGTTTTTTGGAAAATCAAGAGCAACATGGAAGTTTCTTTGATTTTTCTCACATCAAAAGTTGTAGTCCTTGGATAGATCTTCGTAACTAGGTATTAAGTGCGTCAAATAGAGATTGTATGCCAAAGTTACGTCCACCGGAAGAGTGATGTACCAATTTACCCAAACGGGGCCCAGAGTTTTGGCGCTTCATCTCATAGGGTTAGGTTTTTGGATGTTTATGGTTTTCCATTATTTCTCAACAATAAATAGGCCTTTGAGCCTCATTGTAACACAATTCAGAGGCTTGTAGCCGCCACATCGCTTCTTAGAGATAAGCTATCAATGCACTAGCTAGTTTATTTCCATTATGTTTGTAAGCATATTTCAGTTATTTGACATTAATGAAATGAAGTTTTATTTCCACTAAATCTATGTGTTTATGTTTATTTTTTTATATTATTTTGTTCCTGCATAAATCCAGATCAGTGGTATCATAGCAGTCTACTATTTCTCTGTTTTTCTTTGCATGTCCCCAATGAGGTCAGGGTATAAGGAGTTAGGGCTCAATTTGGTTGAACCCTTACAAGATCAACCTCGAAAATTCTGACGACCTCCCATGGCAGAAGAAAAGAAAGACAAGGGAGCAGGAGATCCTATAAAATTATTTCTTAAGGAGGCCCTCCAGAAACAAAGGAACGCGATGATGGATAACTTTGCCCAGATCCTTCAATGGTTGCCCACCGACGACGCATCTACATCCATAAGTCACTCTGGATGTGCCTCTCCTTTCAAGGTACAATTCAATTTCGACATTCTGGTATTTGAAGGCCAGATAGATGCAGATGTCGTAGATAGATGGTTGAATTTTTTGGAAGGGTATTTCTCGGTCCATGATTTCTCCGACCGAGAAAGGATTACTTTTTCACTCCTCAAAGCTGCCCCCCATGTCAAAGATTGGTGGGAAACCTATTGTGAGCAGAAGAACAAGAGGGAAACCTCTCTATTCTCGGTCACACCCCCTTGGAATTCATTCTAAGATGGCATCAAGGAACAATATTACCCTGTGGGGAGTTATGAGGACAAGTAAATCTAATGGACCATGTTGCGACAGTAAAGGGATCAAGATGTGCATGAACTGACGAATTTTCTCCATACCTTGCGCACAAATTTAGGTATTAAAGATTCAAAGAGACATTTGGTGCTCAAGTACTGTATTTTTTTCACCAATAGATTTAGGAGGAAATGGATTTCCTCGACATTACCTCGCCTGGCACGGCATATCGTTATGCTGCCAAGATCAAGCAGAAATTTAAGCAGAAGAAGCGAGACTTTGGATCCGTGAATTCGAACCTAGGGAAAGGCGCCCCTAAACCGCAGAACAAGGGGCAAAGCCAATGTGGGGTGACTCAAAACAAAACCACAAATCCAAAGAAGGACACGGGGAATTGGTGTGAATTTCATAACAGCCCCACTCACAGCACAAATGAGTGTCAGGCCAATTAGTCATTGGTAGTCGAACTGAAGGCACCCGAATCATATGTATGTTCTAATCCTAAGTGAGAACCAGACTAGGGTGATGAAAAAGGAAAGTAGATCATTGATGCAGATCCCAATGCCATTTTTTCCACCACCAAGCTCTAGAGGGAGGATCTCGAGGATCCAGAGGAGGGGGAGTGCCTCTTCCATTCGTAGATGTGGGTGAAGGGTTATCCATTGCCATTCCTTGTCGATGGCGGAAGCCAAAAGAACCTCATTTCAGCAGAGGTCATGAAGCGGCTCAGCCTACCGACTATAGCACACTCACATTCATATACCATCGGGTGGCTTCCCTAAGGAAGAGATCTCCACATCCGCTAGTAGTGTCACCTTCTGTACTGCATCAAGACATTCACGGATGAGATATTGTGTGATGTTGCTCCTCTTGTTGTGTCTAATGTATTATTGGGCCAACAATACTTGTGGAAGCGACATGATGTGTATGAGTCTAGGCCTCGTTCATTTATTATTACTTTTGGAAATAAATTGTACATGATACTGGAGGTAGTACCGCCTCCTACCATCTCTTTGACTACTGCAAAACAACGCAGTAAGCTTGTTTCCCAAACCAGGAAATTTATTTGCATTACAATTTTCCCATAAGACAAGAAGAATATTGTGTCCACAACCTTGAAACAGGACTCTCCTGCATGGCAGCAGCAGGTGGACAAATTCATGGAGGAATACGAGGACATTTTCTCCTCTACACTGTCAGGACAAGCACTCCATTGATATTACCCCAGGCGTGCCACTGCATGATGTTTCCATACCTCATGCGGCCACACAAATATAATCCACACATATACTATCTGAGGTTGATAAAGCAACCAAATTTATTGAACGCATCCAGCAATTCCATGACGTCTTCGACAAATCCAATACCAAGTTCAGCAGATTTTGCCTCATCTCATAGAGGAACTCAACGCAATGGGGACCATTTCTTCCTAAGGGGGGAGGAATTATCTAGGTGGATATTGGTGGCCACCTGCCTATTCCATTTGGACCACCACCATCTGTTCTTTGAGTTTTACAGTTTCAGCACATCTTACTATTTTTAGCAGTTTTTCGGGTCCTAAAATTCCGGAGCCGTTTTGAGGCCCTAATGATCCAGGTGAATATTGGTGGCCAACCACCTATTCAATTTTAACCCCCACCATCGGTTCTTTCATTTTTTCAGTTTCAGCACAACTTACTATTTTTAGCAGTTTTTCGGGTCTTAAACTTCCAGAGCCGTTTTGAGGCCCTAAACGAATTTTTTTGGGAAAACTGGGAGTAACATGGAATTTCCTTTGATTTTTCTCACACAAAAATTTGTATTCCTTGGATAGATAATTATAACGAGGTATTGAGCACTTCAAACGGAGATCGTATGCCAAAGTTACGTCCCTGGGAAGATTGATGTACCAATTTACCCAAACGAGGCCCACAGTTTTGGCACTTCATCTCCTAGGGTTAGGTTTTTAGATGTTTAGGGTTTTCTGTTGTTTCTCAACAATAAATAGGCCTTTGAGCCTCATTTTAAAATAGTTCAGAGGCCTGTATTTGTCATATCTCTTCTCATAGATAGGCTACTATCACCCTAGCTAGTTTATTTCCATTATGTTTGTAAGCATATTTCAGTTATTTGACATTAATGAAATGAAGTTTTATTTCTGCTACATCTCTGTGTTTATGTTTATTTCTATATATTATTGTGTTCCTGAATAAATCTTTATCATTCTATCCTTGGGAAATATGATGCATGAAGGAAGATTCATATGCAGATGAACCATGAGGATGTTGATGAAATGATAAATTCATCATGATGAGGTAAGTCTGATTTCCATTATTTTTGGTTATTTGGTTAACATATTATTTTTCTAACTGGAATATGTTGCAATAATATTAGATGGTAGTTGATGCAATTTCAACTTATGGATGAATTATATTGAGGGAAGCTTGTGATTTGTTACCTGGAAACTGTGAAGTTAAGATATGGGCTTGGGATTAAAAAGTAGCAGTGCTAGAAGATAACCTAGAGGTAAAAGGAAGATCACTTTCAAGAAGAAGTTATGATCAACTCAAATTTTGGGAAGGCTCAATGTAATTCTTTCATATTGAAGAAAAAATTGATGCGCAAGAAGATTGGCCTGGAATCTGTCACAAGATTGAAAAGAGAAGGTGGATCCATGATACCTTGAAAGAAAGAAAGCTCAATGATTCAGAGGAAAGAGGGAGTCGGGAAGCTACAAATAACTGGTAGTTGATACTCTTATAAAGGCAAGTTGTAAGGCTTGTGATTATTACTTCCCAAATAGAAAGGAAGTCGATATCTTCTCTGATTTTGAGAAGTCTCCTTATATAGGAGAAAGGATATATTATCAAGATTAAAGGAGAATAGGGATGTCCTCTCTAGTTGGGAGGGAGTGATGTTGGACATCACATGTGCATTATCCTCTTTAGGTGATGAGAGAGAATGGTGAAGGATTGGATAAGAATTTTTGGCTTCCTTGAGGATATATAATCTGAAAAAGAAATGGATCGACACTCTTTGAGGATATGACAAGTATCCAAGAGAATATTGATCGAAGAGGACTGATATTATTTGAGGACTAAGGATTAGAGATCCAAGATAAGAATAATCCTCAAGGTACACACCTTGTATACATCCATATGGGGTATGTACCTTGTAGAGGTAGTGTGGTATCACACGTAAATCCTCCCAGCATAATTCTCTTAATTGAAGAAGAGTTTGTCTAGTTAGGCCTTAAAGACATTGTTAGTCATAATGATGATGCTTACAGTATGGCTTATCATTCTGAATCTTCTTGAGAACTCTTCAATTTGAGATATGATGTTGTATTGGTTGTATAATTATGAATACCTCCCTAGTTGGGAGTGTTGAGAAATGTAACTAGTTTCGATATGATCATAATTGTTGTACTCATTTCAATATGTATCCTATGTAACAAACAAGAAAAAAAATATACTATTATTAAATCATGGGATTTATGATCATTATTTATGGTCTTCTAGGTAAAATCATGGTCTTCGTGCTACTAGGGTTTGTTAGGTCTTAGGATTTATTGTCATGAGTCAAAGGAGTCAACATCATGTTTATAAGACCATTCCGGGAAAAATGTCAATGTAAAAAGAATTATTGTTTGATTCTAGAAAGTATTGGAAGCTCCAAAAGTACGATTCGACCCTGGGATCATCAATTTTGCCTGAGGGAATTCGACCCCTTGAGAATGTTACATAAAGAAGCATTTCTACCTCATTTGGAGACACTCACTCACAAAATTTAGATCTACTAGAAGGTGTTCAATATGAAGATGGGACAAGCAGAAAAGAAGGGCATAGGTCTTAGAGAAGGAAGAAGGATGATTTTTTTTTTTTTCTTTGGACACTATCTCTCTCACATGTGCAAATATATAGGGTTTTTGGTGCTACGGAAGGAGGCTGAAATTGTAGATCTAAGTTGCAATGGGACAAAGTGCAGAATCTTGTAGCTAGAAAGGAGAAAACCCTATATTGACCTCGTTGAACTTGGACAGATGTCTTGCTCTAGGAAGGTCTCAGGAGGAGGTTGGATTTTGATTTCTAGATAAGTTGCAAGGATGAAGTTGCAGGGTCAAAGTTGTTGAAAAATTTGCAGTGTTGAAGGTGGCAGGTCGAAGTTGCAGTATTGAAGTTAGTTAGTAAAGATCAAAGGAAGGACTTGAAGAAGGGAAAAATTGGTACTAGGAGAAGGATTGGTTTAGGTTTTGGGACTTTGTATCTCATTTGAATCAAATTCTAACAAGATAATATTCTTTGGGTTTTCCCCTTGGAGGGGTTTTTCCTTGGTTAAGAACCTAATATCTGTGTCCTCTATTGTTGTAGTTTATGTTCTTGATATTTTTTGAGGAAATATCTAACTAAAAGAACACAATAAATCTAATAAGTTCACAAAAAAACATTAAGGTTAAGGAAAATAATATTAATGGTTTCCACTACCCATTTTCTCAACAATATAATCTGTCAATTTTCCATTAAATGAACTGTGTGTCGTTGCAAATTTTCGCACATCTTAAGAGGTGTGTGTGTGTGTGTTCACATAGCAAAACTTAGTCTAAATGTATAATTTAAAAAAAATTATATATGAGCATGATCTCCATAGAGAGAACTATGTTATTCATATTAAAAAAATATATTTTCATACATAATTATATTTTTTATTATTTTTCGAAGTTGGTGAAGTAATATTTCAATTTCATTCTACAGACATATGTGTTCATGTAATATTTTTTTCAACTATTTAAAAATTTTCAAAAACCAAGAGCAACCTTTTGAAGAAGACTTGTAAATGAAGATAGTGGTATTTTTTGAAATTTTTCCGTTGTGTATATTTTATGTTATTTATTTTTTATTTAGCCCCTTTAAAATTGTCCAAAAAATTCTCCAACATTATGTTTAAAATAAATTAGATGAAAAATATCATATGAATTCGAAAATATAAAACTCATATGCCATTGGATAGAGGATTCCTTCATGGATCCAACATGATCAACTCTACCAACCAACAAAAAATTATCCCGTAAGTCCGCCACAGTACAAAATCATGTTGCAGAGAAATTTGCAGAAGTGGAGCTAAAACTCTATTTTTTAGGCCCTCGACAACTCGATGGAGCACTCAAAATACTCGATCAAGCGCTTTAGATAAAATTTAAAATGGCTCAGTCGAGCCCTTAACATAGTTAAACATAGGCTTGATCTAGCTTTAAGGCTCGATCTAGCCTATAGCTTGATCTAGATTTAAGGCTCAATCTAGCCTATAACTCGATCTAGCTTTAAGGATAAATCTAGCCTATAGTTCGATCTAGATTTAGGGCTTGATCAAGCCACTTTTTTTTATTCCGCACCTAGTTTGTATTCGTGGTAAATTTCAAATACATGGCTCAATCAAGCGCCTAAATAACCTCAGGTTACATAGGAGCTCGATCGAGCGTTTGTTTTAAAGATCACTCGAGATGACTTCAAGCCCTCAAACAAATCTATCGAGGGCTCAAATATTTCTCGGTCGAGCACTTAACATGCCTCGATCGAGATGTTGTCTTTCACCCAAAATGTGCCCTGGCTTATCAAAAATTGTAACCCAGCTTCATGCATAGACCCATGGATGGTAGTAAGTACATTTATACATGGATGCTTTGATGAGAGTTGTGAATGGTTTATTTTGGTCAACAAAGGAATATATGGACGTGTTTATTGCACTTATCATTTTGATACATATATGATATATATTTTTTGAATGTTGAATGAATTCAATAATTTGATGATCGACAATGATGTTATGCATGCTTATATGGGAGGAACAAGGCAATGTCACGCCTAATGTGGATATTAATTAAAAAAAACTATTTTGAAATATTATGATGATATGCTTACATGGAAAGTGGTTCTTCCCTTCCACATGAATCATGTTTCCATCTGTGTATTTCTTTATCCATCTCTCTTCCATTTTCATTCTATAATTCGAATGCATTTATTATGGCAAATATGAGTTAAAAGGTTAAAATGATAATGGTTGTAACCATTCAAAGTGAAGCTGCTCGGCTGTAAGTAGAGACATTTGGAAGGAAAAAGGGTTCCAATTCACACAAATTATGGTATTACTTAGATGAGTTTCTTCAATTTTTGGATAATTTTATGAGTTACTTAGACGTCTTGAGTTTTATAAATATTGTGATACAAGTTTTCTTTTAAAAAATATCAAAGAAAGGAGGTTTGACAGTTGACATTTTTTACAATAACATGCCAAAGTCCAAGAGTTCTAAATCAAGTCAGTTGCAGCAAAGGCCAAGCTAATTTGTATTTCTTGTTATTTCAATTTGACTCACATGGTTTTAAATGTTGTCATTGGTAAAGAAATACCTAAAAAAAGATTTGCTTTAATCTACTAAATTTGACTCATTATATCTAAACAATTCTTATAAATATACTCAATGAAGCATATCCTTCTTATCCTACCACTTTGTGCATTATTTTTTTCTTATATCTTAAGTTTACCTTTTTAATTACAAACTCTTTCTTTTGTATATAATGACTTTGTTAATAATCAATTATCGTTTCAAATACATGTAAAACATATTTTACTTTTATGTTAGTTTTATTGTTGTGAAGTATTTATGTTGTGAATATTTTCATATTGTATTTTCTTGTCATTATTAGTTACTATATCCATTGTAGTTTTTGTTAATAGTTTTGTGACAGTAGTTTTGTTTATTTATCTTTTGTTAATAAAGTGAAGCGTTAAGAAGGCTATAAATTCTAGCTAGTGTCCCCATCTTTCTTGGTTTAACCCGCTAAGGATTCAAAAGATGTTAAGTGAATAAGTGTTTCTATTTCGTCCATCAACAGTATCCATATTCACAAAAGAGTGAAATTGAATGTATAATTCAATAATTTTAGAGGTGGGCCTCATTAAATCTAGCTAAAGTTCTTTTTATTCACCTATGGTGATGGTTACGAAAAATATGGTTCATGATGTATATATCAAAATTATAGACAGTTCAACAAAATAACCATCAAACATAACTTTTTTATTATTGTCATTGATGAATTATTTGATGCATTACAAAGAGAAATTTTCCTTACTATGTCATATTTTTGTTTAGGGTATCATCAAATCATAATGAGGCAAAAATACATTCCCAAAATAAGCTTTAGAATGCATGAATGTTATTATGAGTTTTTGGTTAGGCCAATTTCCTTACTAATGCACCTTCAAAATTTGGAAGCTTGATTAATTCTATTTTCAAACCCTTCCTTTGAAAACTTGTATTAGTAGTTTTTGATGATATACTAATCTATAGAAAATCTTAGGAAGAGCATGAACAAAATGTTGACACGGTCTTAAAACTATTGGAAGAGAAACAACTATATTCAAATCCTTCCAAGTGTGTGTTTCTAGTGTAATAAGTCGAATATTTGGTTCATCGGCTATCTCATGAAGGTGTCAAAATGGACCCTAACATTAGGGGAATTTTGAGGTCTAAAATGGGCCTCCTAAGGAAACAATAAAATAATATCTAAACCAATAAAATAATATTTATGAATTTGCAATTCACTTTTTGCACCAAAATCCATGTAACCATGGTTAAATTCAATTCAAAAGTTGAACCAAAATAAAATTAATAAAAAAAATATAGTGATGTGACTATAAAAAAAAATGAGTTTTTTTAAGAAATAGTCATTATCATTGTACAACTAATGCATTTGTTCTTTGTACTTAAATAACTTAAAATAAAATATAAATATAAATTCTTAATTATAGAATATACTATTAATTAAAATTTATACTATTTAAATTATATAATAACATGTAATTAATATTCTATATAAAAATAATACAATATGATCTAATATTTATTGAAAAGTGTGTAAATACATTAAGATTGTGTAGGGATATGCATTGTTTCTTTCAAAAATATGAATTGACAATAATAGTATTTTATTCAAAAAATTTGAAATGACATTTATTATGAGTAATTTACTTTAATATTTTAAAAGTACTTAGAGCACTACCATGGTTAACCATGAGTTTTTATCCACCATTGAAAATGTGACAAGTAAGTACCTTTAATTCAAGCAATGCTACCTCAACCATTAGGGATGATGTCACCCCCTAAAATATGATTGGTTCTCATAAAGTGAGTTTTGATTGTACATTTTCCTTAGGAGGCCCATTTTAGACCTCAAAATTCCCCTAATGCAAAACCAAATATATGATGGAATGGCCAATTCCCAAAAGCTTGAAGAATCTTGGATGGTTCTTAGAATTGATAAACTATTACTACAAGTCTATCAAGTATTATGGTCAAATAGCAACACCTAAAACAACATCATTAAATAAGGAGGCATTTTCTTGGACTCGAGAAGCAACCAAAGCTTTTGAAAATATCAAGGATTCTATATGTATGACTCCTCTCCTAGCCACACCTAACTTCACAAAAAATCATTATTATGGAGTGTGATTCCTCAAGACATAGCATTATTGAAATTTTAATGAAAAAAGGAAGGATCATTTCCTTTGAAACTAGCCAACTTTTAAGAAATAAATTACTCAAACCATTTATGAAGAAAAAATGTTGGCCATACTACATGCAATTAATAAATTACATCCTTACCTAATAGAAAAACACTTCAAAGTAAAACTAAATCATGATATTTTAAAATACTTTTTTTAATAATGATTATCTTCAGAAGATAAAAAAAAAAAATGGGATACAAGGATGTTAGCTTATGACTTTAAAATTATCTACAAAAAAAACCATTTTATGATGTAAAATTCACTTTCAAGGAAAGGAAAATATACAAAGGGTTTAATATGTGCTATTTCCATTCTGCAATCTAATTGGGTGGAGAAAGGATAGAATGGAAGTAAGATCATATATATGCAAGATCATTCAACATCTACAAGAGGACACGAGCGAATTAGATAATTTTTTGTCAAAAAATTATTTGTTATGGTATCAATTGTGACACTCTCCCCACCCCCTTTTCCTATCTTGGCTTGTGGGAGGTGTTAATTTTTTTTTAACCAACCCCGAAGGCCTATTATGAGGATGGGGTTGCAAAATCCTCTTTTTCTCAAATTATTTGAATCTCAAAACAATCATCGTCATCACATTTAGCTCATCAATAAATTTTTGGTAATATAAACTTTACCTCAATTTGAATCTTGCATTGAAAGTTATGTCGATCCGAAGTTTGGTCAATTATATTAAGACACGTCCTCAAATAATTTCCATGTGGCATCCACGTGATCCTAGTGAGGCCCCCATGGCATTGCCATGTCAACATAGCATGGGGTCCACTAATTCCTCACTCCATGGTGGATTTGGGTTATTTCGTAGTTATATCCATCCAACACCCATTCGGCCTTTTAACTTCTTTTTTCCCCTCACCACCCCTAGATCCCTGGATCTATCAATCCATATGCACTTGAGGGGAAATATGGCACAGGTCCCATCATATATCACATGGAATTTTTCATTATTGTGTTGTTATATATGGCTCGTGCCTATCCGGCATTTCAACCTCACGATATCATTTTCCAGCACCAGACCCTCGGATCATCGGATGTTTATAATGCGCTACGGAAAAAGGGGAATAACATATATTTCTTAAGACAGGAGGCAACTACTCAAACACAAAATTCCCTAAAGATAAAGGCCAAGGCCTAAACAAATGCTCTCAGAAGTATTGTACCATTTCAGAAGAAGATAAAGAGGGCACCAACAAGGCCTAAACTACACCAAATCCAGAGTAAGAGAAAAGGCATGAATCCAAAGGCCAATTCAACAAGATTCAAGCAATCCAACTCTATTATCTATTGCAAGCTAGTTAACTTCTTAAATGAAATAGGATTTATTCATTCATCTTCATGGAGACTTACTAGTTTGTGTGACCACTCAAGATGGCTATAGAGACCACGCTTTAAATAGTATGAATCTAATAATATTAAGCTTACAGTTACAGTTCTCAATTACAGCCATAATGTGAGTGTGCACAAACCCACAGATTCACTATCACATCATTCTTGAACTAAATAATCATCAACACAAACTAGATATTCATTTAACTCACAACATATAAAATAGCCTGTAAATCCTGAGTATGGAAATAGACTCAATAATGCAAAACATTCCTTATAATCTTAGTATGATAGTTTTCAACCATGAATATAATAGTGATTTCAATCATTCTTTCATGAATAATATACGACCATACATCAGCAAAACATAATAAGTACTATCATAATCTATAATCCAAATACGCATAAACCATTATACTTATCTTAGTGTATTAGAATAGTTTGAAATTGAAGTAGGAACTTCCACTCTCCACCCAACTATAGGCCAACTACACTTCAATCTCTCTTGCCAATGACCACGTCCCTTGAGCTAGATCCAGAGTCTAATGAATGCTTGCACAGGGGAATTTAAACCAAAGGTTTGGTCAAATACTCAAGATATGGAGCACACTATCCAAATGGCTTCTCAATTTTATTTTCATAGAAAGCACCAGAAGGGTTTTCAGTCCACTGTCCAGGTCGTTAACAACTCTCCAAAAAGCACCATAATGACTCATATTTCCTTGTTTTGGTGGTTAACTATGATATAGGAAACACAAAATTGACCCACTCACTTCTCTAAGTTTAATTTCAGGGCTTCGCCCCAAGTTCCAAGCGGGGATATTACTCAGTCCAGGGGTAGAATCCATTATACAAGTGGTCTCTTAGTTGTATTTTCATAGAAAGCACCACAAGGGCCTATAGTCCATTTTCTAGGTGGTTATAAGCTCTCCAGCAAGCACCACATTGACTCAAATTACCTATTCCATGTGGTTAAGAGTTATACATCAACACCATAGTGATTCGGTCATCCATTGAGCCTCCCACTGACCACACAAACTTAGAAAACACAGTTTAGAGGCCTCAAATAAAAAATCGCATGGATTAACACCCAAGGTCATAGAGCACAAGCTCAATAGTCAACTCCAACATTGCCTAGTCATTTATGTCATGCTATACAACTCCACACCATCTAGAATTATTCTTGAACTCCTTCTCTCCTCTAGGAGAATGAGAGTGCCCACACACCAAAACTAGAAAGAAAGGGAGAACCAATTCCCACACACGATCGACAATCTATCCTAAGAAAAAATAAATAAACAGAGAGCACAAGCTAACAAAAAATAGACATGAACGCCTAAGATAACTAGCACCCGTCTCAAGACCAACCACCGAGAGTCATATAGTGAAATGCTAATTAGGTTAGATCCAACCAACTTCATTTCTCTTCTACTATGCACATGTATAGAGAATTCCTGCAAATCCCTCCGTGTACTTGAGTGGGCATATACTTCACTCTTTGGTTTGTTCCAAAGGGCATAGCATGGCTCATTCTCTACTTTCCTAATGGGCCATTCCTCGGCTATCTCCTTGATCCGTGAGGGGAGAAGGGAGAATGGGAACTGCCTTCTATGTCCACCAACCCAGTCTTCTCTTGTAATTAGTTGTCATCAAAATCTCATTCTTCCCTAATCACATCATGAAATCTATTAGGAAATGGATTCTCCCAATTGCAAGTGTCCTTTGACAATAAATTCGAATGGTTGTGGCTTTTCAAAACATGCAAGTAAATAGGAAACTTCCCTCAGACTAAGGATTCGTAAGGTTTTCCTTCATTCAATTTTTTTATTAATTTACATGATAATTAGTAAGTGCTTAACCAGTGTATTAGCTAGTTTTCATTCTCCACATTGGTATTGTAGACATAGTTTAACATTACAAGAAGCGGGGGGAGGGGTGGTGGGGAGAGGGGACTAGGGATGTTACATAAATATCACATATTTTTATGTAAAAAATGCCCAACTCAAACAGAAGGCCCATTTGGAATTACACTCTTCTTAAGGAGGACACTTAGTGTTCAACATTGTTACCGATGAAACGGGAAATATTACCTCAAAACGGGAACTCTAGCCCAAAAAGACTCAAAAAACATGAAAAAACGCCCCAAAAACAAAAGTGTGTATTCCAGAACGCATTTATTTTTTTCCTCAAGGTCAAATTTCACCTTTTTATAAAAGTATGCTAAAAACGAAATTGTTTCTTGAAAAAAGGATTGAAAAAAACACCTTCAAAACAAAACGAGTTAATGTTGGAATAAAAAAAAAAAAAAAACATTGTGTCACACTTTTGACACATTGTAACAATGGAATTAAAGACAACATATTAGGACATTGAAAAATCGTAAAATTCTAACTTTTTTTATAGATGATGTTAAATATGAACAAAATCATGTCTGAAGGGCTTATCATTTCGAACAATTTTTATCCATGTTGTTAAACATAAAATATCTTGACTCTAAACAACCCTAAAATTGTAATTATTTTCAACCATAACATTAAAGATAAAGTTTCGTAGTGCATAAAAACCTTAATGACAAGTTGTAAATCTCAAGTTTTCAAGATACTTGAACCATGAAATTATGGAGAAATTATATGACCTAAACAATTTTAAAAAATGAATAAGCAAATGAAAAATTTATTATTCATATATTTGTTTGTTTATATATTAAAACATATTTTTTAATTTTTTTTATTATTTTTCTATATTTTAAATTATAATTGTTTTAGTTTCAAGAAAATAAAAATTAAAAATTAAAATCTTCTTACATATGTTTGTTTATATTTTGAAACATATTTAAACTTTTTTTTTATTGTTTTTTAATATTTTAAATAATAGTTGTTTTAATTTTTTAAAAATTAAAAATATATATATATATTTGTTTGTTTATTTTTTAAAACATATTTTTTTATTTGTTTTTATTGTTTTTTATATTTTAAAATTTTAATTGAATAGTGTTTATTTTTTATATTAAACAATACATTTTTTTTATTATAATAGTTTTTGTTTGAAAAAAAAAAAAAAAATTATATAGTTTGTGTTTTAAAAAAATAAAATAAAAATAAAAATAATTTTCCGCCCGACGGGGGCCGGAGGCAGGCTAGGCAGCCCTCGACGGCGACACCCGGCTGGCCTCCGACCACCGGCTAGGCGGAGGGCAGTTCCGAGAATTACCCTCCGCCCAGTCGGGGCCCGGAGGCGGATTGGGCGGCACCGTCGAGGGCTGCCCAGCCTGCCTCCGGCCCTTGACTGGGCGGAGGGCGATTTCAAGAATCGCCCTGCACCCAGACGGGGGCCGAAGGAATCTCCCTTCACCCAGAGGCCGGCCAGGTGGCGCCATCGAGGGCTGCCTAGCCTTCCTATAGCCCCCGGCTGGGCCAAGGGTGATTCCGAGAATCGCCCTCGGCCCAGCCAGGGGCCGGAAGCAAGCTGGGCAGCCCTCAAATCGCCCTCTGCCCAGCTGGGGGCCGGAGGCATACTGGGCAGCCCTCGACGGTGCCACCCGACTGCCTGAGGGTGATTCCAAGAATCAACCCCGGCTGGGCGGAGGGCGATTCTCGGAATCGCCCTCCGCTTAGCCGAGGGTGATTCTCGGAATTGCCCTTCGCCTAGCTGGGGGTGATTCTTGGAATCATCGTTCGTCGAGCCGGAGGTGATTCCAAGAATCGCCCTCCGCGCAGCCGAGAGCCGGAGGCCGGTCGGATGGCGTCGTCGAGGGCTGCCTAGCCTGCATCTGGCCCCTGTCTGGGTGGACGATGATTCTAAGAATCGTCCCCGGATGGGCGAAGGGCAACCCTCAGAATCACCCTCCGCCCAGCCGAGGGTGATTCTCAGAATTGCCCTCCGCCCAATCGGGGGTGATTCTCGAAATCGCCCTCTGCCCAGCCGGGGGCCGGAGGCAGGCCGGGTGGCACTGTCAAGGGTTGCCCAGCCTGCCTCTGACCACAACTGGGTGGAGGGCGATTCTCGGAATCTCTCTCCGCCCATCCGGGGGCCAGAGACAGGCTGACCATCCCTCGTCGGTGTCGCCTGGCCGGCCTCTGGCCCCCTGCTGGGCGGAGTGTGATTCCGAGAATCTCCCTCCACCCAACTGGGGGCTAGAGGCAGGCCTGGTGGCGCCATCGAAGGCTGCCCAGCCGGGGGTCGGAGGCAGGCTGGGCAGCCCTCGACGGCGCCGCTTAACCTGCCTCCGGCCCCCGGCTGGGCGGAGGGCGAGGGCGAATCGCCCTCCGCCCAACCGTGGGTGATTCTAAGAATCACCCTCCCTCCAGCCGAGGGTGATTCTTGGAATCGCCCTTCGCCCAGCCGGGGGCCTGAGGCAGGCTGGGCGACGTCATCGAGGGCAGCCTAGCCTGCCTCCAACCCACCGCTGGGTGGAGGGCGATTCTCAGAATCGCCCTCCACCTAGTCATAGGTCGGAGGCAGGCTGGGCACGGCCCCCAGCCTTGCTAAGGGTGATTCCAAGAATCTCCCTTCGCCCAACCGGGGGCCGAAGGCTGGCCAGGTGGCGCCATCGAGGGCTACCCAGCCTGCCTCCGACTCTCGTCTGGGTAGAGGGCGATTCCGAGAATCACCCCCGGCTGGGCGGAGGGCGATTCCGAGAATCGCTCCCGGTTGTGCGAAGGGCTATTTTGAGAATCGCCCCCGACTAGGCGGAGGCTGGCTGGGTGGCGCCGTCGAGGGCTGCTCAGCCTACCTCCGCCCAGCCAAGGGTTGGAGGCAGGCCTGGTGGCGCTGTCAAATGAAGGAGATTGGCTTTTGGATCTATTCTTAGGTTCAGGTGAGTTTTATTATTTAAATTTAAATATTTTATTTTTTACTTTTTATGTCTTTATACTAATTTTCTTACTTATTTCTTTTGTGCTTGATGATTAGGTACAACACTAGCATGTTGCCTACCAAAAGGAAGAAATTGCATTTCCATTGAGAAAGACCCAGTGTAATGCAAATTTATCCAACAAAGAATTAACACTCTTGAATTCCTTCCAAATGCGAAGCAAGAAGTTGGTTTGAGGAAAGGGGATTTTAATGAATCACGTGTGGCAAAAAAAGCAAAGGAACCTCATCCACCATTATATGGAATGATTGGAAAGGGACACTTTGGAAGATTTGCAGACATGAAAGATCCATTAGAAGATGACAATAACCAAAATGAAGCAGAAAATGTTGCGGAAGAAGCCATCAATGATGTTCTAGATGATGTTGAACATGTATTAATTGATATTGTTGATGATCTTTAAGTTATGCTTGCAAACAAAGCTCATTTTTTATATCTATTAATCAATTTTACTTGTAATGTTTAGACTTTGATATTTTATGAGAAGAATCCTTATTTTTTGAAAAAAAACATGTGATTACTATTTTTTTTAACATAAAATTCAATAAAAATGCTATTTTCTTGAGTTTTTTTGTTAAGATTTTCCCAAAAATTAGTTTATTTAACATGTTTTTTTCAACAAAAAGTCTCTAAAAGTGTATTTTTTGCATTCTATTTGTATTGAAAATTTGTATTTTTTTGTCATATCGTTCAAAATATTGGTTTTTTAGCGACAATTATTTGATGTGCATTGAAAAATTAATTAGCAATATATAAACTTGTAGAAAATATAACTTTATAATATTGACCCTTTTTTCATTTTTTATCTATGTGAAAAAGTGAAGATATCATTACAAATTTTTATTTAAAAAAAAAAAAAAAAAAAACTTTTTAAAACACAAGTACATAAATGCACTTAAAAATAAACATCTCACGGAAGAAGAAGACATTAGAAAATGTATAGTGTCAAAATCAATCCTGTAAAAAAATGTTTGTGATGATACGCCACCACTATTCAAAATCGACATAAAAAGCATCACAGAAAAAAATAAATAAATAAAAATTAAAATTAAAAAGTAAAATTAAATTAAATTAAATTAAAAATTAAAAATTAAAAAAAAAAAAATTAAGTGCCAAAAACATGCTAAAAAAAAAAAAGATTCTGCATCACCACTTTTCAAAATCGGATGTTTTTCTTGCTATGTCAAAAACTAGGCACCATTGCAGTTACCTATTTCATCGATAACAGTGTTGTTCTTGAAAATTGACCATGGGATAAATAAATATTTTCTAGGAAGGTATTAAATTGGTGTTCAAAAGTTTGAATGTGTGCTCTGCAAGAAGAATAATGGAGAGGAAATCAAGACCCCAAATCCTTTATAGCGATCAACTATACCAAGTGAGCATGGGGAAGATGTTTCAATGGATTTTATCATAGTCTTTTACCAAAATCTAAAGAAAGAAAAAATGTCATCATGGTAGTAGTGGATCAATTGGAAAAGTATGTCATTTTTTACTCTCTTTCTCATCCTTAGAAAGCAAGTATAGTGGTCACAACATTCATGGCAACTATGCAAATTCTATATTGAATCCCAAATATTATTGTAAGTGAGAGAGATTCAATTTACACTGATTCAATTTACACTAGAAATTTTTGGACTAAAATATTTTTTCTTTTGGATACTCAATTGGCTCATAGCTCATATTGCATCCTCAATATGATGAGCAAACTAAGGTTTCGAATAAATGTTTAGAAGGTTATATCATTGTGTTGCATCAAATAAATAGAGATAATGGATAAAGTGGTTTCCCTTGGTAGAATGGTGGTACAAAAAATCCCTCCATATTTCATTAAAAATGTCTTCATTTATTTATGGATATAATCCTCCATCCATCAGATCATGTTTGAAAGGGGATACAAAGATTCAAACAATTGAGGACCACGAAGCACACTAACAAAAGGTTCTTAAACTATTGAAAGACAACTTGATTATAATACAAAATAAGATGAAACAATAAGAAAATCAATATTGCTAAAATGAAAAGAAATTTGAAGTGGGGATTGGATATATTTTAGGCTACAACCATATAGAACAACGTAAACTTTGAAATGAGAACTGATACGAGTACCCGTGTTTTTGAGGTAGCAAAAAAGTAATCAAATTTTGAAAATTGTTGATTTAGAATACTCCTTTTTTTAGCATGTTTTTTACTCTTTAAATTTTCTTATGTATCAAGTATGAACATTTTTTTTAAACATCATTGATTTTCATGCTGATTTTGAAAAGTGTTGATGCAGCATCAACCCTTTTTTTTAGAGGACTTATTTTTGACACTTTAAATTTTCTAATATATTAAATGTGACTAATTTTTTTAAATGTTGGTGATTTTCATGTGGATTTTGAAAAACATCAACATTTTTTTTTAAATGCACATTTTTTACACTTTAAATTTTCTAATAGCCTAAATACGCACATTTTTTTTTAATGTTGACTATTTAACCATTTTTCAAGTTGTCTTATTCTTCTTGTTGTTTTTCATCTTAAATTGTTTTTTTTAAGGTTTTTCCAAACGTGTTTTTTGTTTTTTTTTGCAATATTTTTTTATAATGATTTTTTTTTTTTCAAAATTTAAAATAATAATAATAATAATACTAATACTTTGAGGTTAGGATTTTTATATAATTATATATTGTTAATTAAAATTTCAATACATATAAAATAATTGTCACTAAAAGGTAATATTTTTAAACATTGGACAAAAAATATACATTCAGAAACATTTCAAAAAATATACATATAGATATAATTTTAAAAAAAAAATACATATTTCATAATCTTTTTGTTAAAAACGAGGTGTTAAATAAAACAAATTATGAAAATTTTGAATAAAAAAGTTGGAAAATGACAAAGTCTAAGAAATTTTTATGAATTTTATATCGAAAAATGATGACATTTGAAAAAAAAAATCGAGAAAAAATAAAAAAATAAATAAAATAAAATAAAATAATCCGCATAAAATTTTAAGTTAAATAACAAAAAAAAATGTTAAAAAGGCAATAAAGCATACCATTAAAAAAAAACCCAAAATCCTTGAAAATAAAAATTAAAAACAAAAAAAATACAATTTCAAAAAAAACAAAAACAAAGTATCATTAAAAATATAAAAAATAATAAAAGCATTAAAATTTAAATAATTAGTTAATTATTAAAAAAATTAAGTTACACAAAAATTAAAATTTAAAAAATTAAAAAAATAAAAAAATAAAAACAATTATTAAATAAACATTCAGAAGAAAAACAAAAATTTTAAAATTAAAATTAAAAAAGTAAAATAATGTATTAATATTTTTTTTAAGAATTTAAAGAAATATGTTTAAAAATCAAAAAATCCATATTAAAAATTTCGAAAAATTTTGAAAAAAATAATAAGAATAAGAATAATAATAATAATAAAGCAACAAATAAATTAAAACAATACAAATAAACAAAAATAAATAAAAAATAAAACATTTAAAATTATTATAAAAAACAAACAAATTATCATCCTCTGCCAAGGGTTGTGAGGTGGGAGGGTTGGGCGGCAGCGGTAGGAACTGCATGCAGCGGCCACTCCTGCCTAGGGTCCTGGGGCGGCGGGGTTAGGCGGAGGTGGGAGTTGCGTGCAGCGATCGCCCCTACCCAACCGCGTTACCCCAAATGGACTCTCCCGCCCAGGGTCTTGCGGCGGCGGGGTTGGGTGGGGGTAGGAGTTGCACGCAGCACCCACCCCGACCCAGCCCCCCGCTGTGGGCGGGGAAATCCGATTCTTCCCCGCCCAAGCCCGTGGGACGATTTTTTTTTTAATGTTTTTTTTTATAATTTTTTTGTAATAATTTGTTTTTTTTAATATTTTTGACTCTTTTTTTCCTTTTTATTTTTTTCTTACTTATTTTTTAATTTATTGTTGTTTTAATGTTTTTTTTTTTCAACTTGATTTTTTTTTTAATATATTTTTTTTTGTTTTAAAAAAAAAATATTAAAAAAAATTGTTCTTTCTAACAAGAGGACCATTATGATTAGCCACATCCTAACCAAGATTTATGGGCTCATTTTAGAAAAGAAGCTTAGCCTTTGGCTTGAAATCCAAGGCAAAACATTTAAAGGACAAGATGGTTTTATGAGACATCACTTGACTATCGACCATCTTGTCACTCTCATAATCATTGCAGAGGAATGCCGCAATAGTAAAACCGATCACTTATGTTGTTTTGTGGACTTTAGAAATTATTTCGACATTGTTCCTCGATATAACCTTTGGGAGAGACTTGAAGAGATCATGGTTCCTTCTGAACTGAGGATTGTTGTGATCCACCTCTACGACGCTGTCACTACCAAGCTTAAGACCAACGAAGGGTGGTCTAAAGACATTAAATGCAATATCAGAGTTAAGCAAGGGTGTCCCCTATCCCCTACCCTTTTTGGCATATCCATTGATAAGCTAGAGGAATGTATGGAAAATGTGATGTGCAAGGGCATCGAGCTTGCTGGTGTAATCATTACTCTTCTCCTTTATGTTGATGATATCGTTCTTCTTGCAAAAAGCCATGATGACCTAGAGAAGCATCTTAAGACTCTTCATGTCTACTGCTCCAAGATGGGTATGGAAGTTAATACGAACAAGACTAAAGGCATGATCATTAAATCCAAAAAGATCACCCAAGGTAGTTTCATTTATAATAACCAATGCTTAGAGCAGGTTTCTTCTTATAAATATTTGGGTACTGACTTTCCTCATCAACTCAACTGGAATTATAGCATCGAGAAAAGGATTATTGGAGGCTGCAAAGCTTACTATGAGCTTGAAAACAATTGTAAGTCGGTCGATCTTTGCATTTGGAGTAAAAATGGGTTCCTCTTTGAGACTCTCGCCACCCCTATTATCTTATACGGATGTGAATTTTGGGGTTGCAGTGTATCCAGAGAGTCTTGGAGGAAAATTGAGTTTATTCAAAAGCAATTCATAACCTACAACCTAAATATTAAGGGAAATACTCCCTATCCTATCCTCTTTATCAAAGTTGTTTTGTCCCCATTGAAAGTATGGCTATGTTTAGATATTTTATGTATAAAAAGAAGCTTTACAACATGGAATCCAAAAGGCTCCCAAAAATTGCTTCTAACTTTAGTCAAAACCCCCACCTTCACCTCAAGCGCGAGTGGCATAAGGATGCCCAGTCTTGGCTCAACCATTGGGGAATTAAGGAGGAGATCAGTATGGAAAGAAAAGATAGAGTCAACAATACTATTACCTCCAAGTTTAAGGATAATTTGTGGGAGGATAAGGAGTTGGAGGGTAAAAGGAAGCTAAGATACTATAAGGAGGTGATCAACCCCGCCTTTGATAACTAGAATTATATCTCTGTGTTGACCAGCACTAAGAAAAAAATGAACATCGCTAGGATAAAAACTAATTCTCATGAGCTTCGAAATGAGACCAGGCGGTGGTTTATTCCCAAGACTCCCTGAAACGATTGAATCTGTCAGATTTGCAATACTAAGCAGGTGGAAGATGAAAAGCACTTCCTTTTAGGCTGTCAGGCTCTTATTCACAGTCGCTCTCAATTTCCTAACATTTGTCATACTTCCAATCTTCTTGACTTATTAAGCCAACCAATCTATAGCGAACTTTGAGTGCTTCTTTCCCTTCTCTTTGATCATAGAAACTAAGATTTTGAAGAATCGCACTTAGATTCTTTTTCTTTTTCTTTTTCTTTTTCTTTTCTTGAGGTCTGATAGGCCACATTGGTCTTAGTGGACGTTAATCATCATCATCGTCGTCATCATCATCATCATTATATATTTTAATGTGGGTCCCCGCCCTTCCGTCTAGCCAATGGGCTATGATTTAATTTTTTTTGTTTTTGTTTTTAATTTTAAATGTTTTTTTTGGTTAATTTTTTGTTTTTTTTTAATTTGTTTTTTACTTTTTTTTGGTTAAATGTTTATTTTTCTTTTATTTCTTAATGTTTTTTTTTAATGTTTTTTTTTTTTTTTTAGTGTTTTTTTTTCAACTTAAATTTAAAAAATAAAAATAAAAATAAATAAATAAATAGTTGAAAAAAAAATTGTTGTAATGTTTTTATTTTTATTTTTTGTAAATGTATTTATCATTTTTTCTGTAAAAAAAGGCATATCATAGATATCATTTTTGGGGATTCAAGTGCGTTAAGTAATTCATTCATCTATGACCATTTCCATGAGAGGTAGTTTTAACTGACTAATTTCTCAATTTTTGAATAGTCCACTCAGCACTTATTACATCGGGTGATGCTCACAGGGGTGAAGAAGTAGGATTGAAACTAGTGAAATGGATCACATAACATCAATCATCACTTCCGGGGCTTGCACCCGGTAACCAGGACTTCTCGGGAGGTCTCCCATCCCAAATCGCCTCTGGGTCAAGCGTGCTTAACTGTGGATTTTTCTCCACAACCAAGCCCACTTAGCTTGCCACCCCATTTGCAAAAACTTAGCAACTATTGTGCCTCATGAACCATTCAAGTAGAGCTCCCTTCACTCTTTGTATTTAAGTATTGAGGGGTTTTCGCAGTGCATTATATTAGATATCATTTTTTGAGATTCAATTGCGTTAAGTCATTCATCTATGACCATTTCCATGAGAGGTAGTCTTAACTGACTAATTTCTCGTGATTTTTGAATAGTTCACTCAGCACTCATTGCATCGGATGATGCTCACAGCGGTGAAGAAGTGGGATTGAAACTAGTTAAATGAATCACATAGCATCAATCATCACTTCTAGGGCTTGCACCCGGTAACCAAGACTTCCCGGGAGGTCACCCATCCTAGATCACCTTTGGCTCAAGCGCGCTTAACTGTGGAGTTTTCTCCACAATCAAGCCCACTTAGCTTGCTACCCCATTTGCAAAACCTTCGAAACTATTGTGCCTCATGAACCATTCAAGTAGAGCTCCCTTCACTCTTTGTATTTTAAAAAAATGTTGAAATTTACCAAAAAATAAAATGTATTCCAGCATCAACACTTTTTGTTTTCGACTTGTTTTCATGTTTTTTGGGGGGTTTTTTGGCTAGAGTTCTTGTTTTGAGTTTATAGTTCCCATTTCAAAGTTTACAATGTTACAAACATATGTCCATCAAATGCCAAAAAAATGACAATAAATTAACACCCAAGTACTATGGCCCTTACAAGTTGTTGCAAAGGATTGGAAGTATACTTACAAATTGGAGTTGCCTGCAATTTCACATATATAGCTAGTCTTCAATGTTTCAATTCAAACTATTATACCAAAGATTAATGAAGAATATAAATCATAATAAAACCATAAACATTCATTGAAACAATGATTAAACAACTGTAAAATCAAGCAATTACTAGGTACCTCATCAAGTGGAAGAGACAACATGGGAAGATAAGTTACACAGAAACACCCATACTGAGTCAAATGTTAAGAACAACACTCATTTGAAGGGGAGGAGCATGTTAATCCCAAAACAAAGCCTTATGTTAAGCATAAAGCCACATGTAAATCCCTAGATAGTGACTTATATTTCTATTGTTATACTAGTATTGTCGACTAGACCCTTTAATTGTATTTGTACACTCTGTCTCCAATATATGTACTAAGGAGACCTAATGTAATCTCATCTCATTCTTGTACATTTGTTCTAATGTAAAAGAAAGTTTCCAAAAGGCTTATCTTTCATTCCTATATCTATTTATCAAATGCTTTGCCTTTATATTTTAAGCGATTTTGATATTTACTGCCTAACAAATTATATTGATGGTTGGTTTGACATTTAATGCTAGAGAAAATTATTTTTTATCAATGGACTAGTTAATCAAAATGCCAGATTGAGTTCAGGCCAATCAAATTGTTGTGATTGCATTCTATAATACATGGTGCAACATAACAATTTAATTTAATTTAATTCTTAAAATATGGCTTAAAAATAAAGGCCTTGTAGCCATTTGGAGGACAAAGATCTTGAATAAGGCAACCAAACACTCAAGCCATTGAGTTAGCCAACATACCATTCTTGCACCAAACTATTGAAGCCACATTCTTACTCAAAGGTTACCTTCTGATTCTTAGTGACAAGATAAGAGCTTAGTCTAGCAATATTACTATTGTGTTGTGTGCAAGTGACACCCTAAATAAGTCACTTTGAAGACTAAAATCTACCAACAATACTGAGAGATAAATTTCAAAATAAAACTTTTGCATAGTATATATAGTGACAAAGCTTATAGTAAGTTACTTCTTTATAAATCACTCTCATCGTTAAGATCAAGGAATAAAACACAATTCAACAAACTCAAGGTGAACAAAAATGCAGAGAAACAAATTAGAAACCCAAAATAACTCAAGCCAAAAACCCATAATAACATGATTTTTATAAACTTATTTTTAATTTTTAATTTTAAAAAAACAATATTTTTATTAAACCAATACATTAAATATATAAATATTTTTTCCAATAATATAAAAAAACATAAATATTTTTTCCAATATAAAAAACACTGATCAAATTTTGTATCACAAAACCATAACAGTAAACCTATTATAGGGTTTATTTTAAATTGTATCACCTTAATATACACTATGACTGCAGCTTTCTTTTAATGTAATTACTATACATATAGTTTAATGTGAAACGTGGTTATATAAAAAATGAAAATAATTTAAAAATACACACTACAAATACAACCCACATATTAAAATCTAAAATGAATCTGTCGTTTTTCTCCATCACTCACTGAAACCCAAGTTCTGAAATAAAGCTGTCCTTTTGTATGTATAGCGAAGTGTCCCCTCGATGACACAAGGCCGATGGACTCAATGAACCATGACAAAAACGTGTAGTCTAAAAAAGCAGTAAAATAGTTTAGAATTTGGTAAAGATTTTGAAAAAATTTGGTAAAGATTTTGAAAAAATTTGGTAAAGATTTTTTCAGAATCTTGTTTACAGTTGTTAAACTTTAGCATTTTGAGTACTAAGGGTTTTTGATAGGGCTGAATCCATTTCTACTATCAAAAATGGGTTCCAAACACTCTAACTATCTAATATTTTGAATTTTATTTTACCAGACTATCGTCCAAACTATTCCACATATTAGATAATCAACTTCGGACATAAATCACAACACCTGTCCCTTCACTTGGAAAGAAATTTTTATTAAAGGCATATCTAGATCTTTCATTATAAACGACTCCAGTGCATACACAACCATTTTGCATGCATCACTTCTCAATGTAATCTTGTAAGTGAACTCTGGAAATAAAAAGTGATTTCAACCGCCAAACGGATGAATTCATAACCTTTTTTTCTCCCTTTGTTAAAAAATTTCCCCATCCCTTGTGGTAAAGTAATGCTAAAAGATAACCTTACCCCATATCCCTTTATGTAGTAATGCAATGCTAAAAGATTCCTTCAGTTTTCAGGGCCCATCACAGCTCCATGTCTGGAATTTACTTTTAATGCCTCCAAAATTTCTCTGTGCAATATATTGAAAATTATTGCCATAATGTTGTTTTTTTTCAATAAGGAATCCGTACCAGGAAATTGAATTATATTAAATTTTAGGTTCAAAATGTCAAATATCTAAATTTAAAATGGATTAAACACAAAATCCATCGTGTCAGGAATGAAGGACCGCATCCATGGAGATTCTCTGTTAGATGCTACGTTAGCCTCGGGCGAGAATCTTTGAAGAAATCTTTGATTGTTATCTGTTGTGCTACGAAATAGTGTACTGCTGTCGATTTTGCATTGGATTCTTGGCAGGGATATTAAGATACGGCCTTTTGTCAATTAATAAGAAAAGGTATCGATTACCGCAAGATACCTTTTGTCAACTCATAGTGTCATATCAAAGCTCGCAATATAATCGGTCTGCAGACACAGAGCGGATAATCACTATTATTCTTTTTATATTTTTGAGGTGGGCTCTTAAAAATAACGTGATGATTCAAACTCTCTCAGGGCTGGCTTCCTAGATTTTTCCTTGAATCCAGGATTTACTGTTTTATTTTTTTTATTTGGCCCCGCTGTAAGCTGGCAATCGTTCGTCACTGGCTGCACATCATCTTCAAACTAGAGTTTTGAAGAAGAAGAAAGAAGAAATTATTCATGCTTAAAACTATGCGTAAAGCCTAAAAAAATATGCTTAAAGATAGCGTGTGGGACAAATCATCCAAAATTTACTGTTTCATTGTTTTTTATTTAGCTGGCTGTTACACATCATCAGCTAATAAAGTTTGGAGAAAAAGAAAAATGAATTTATTTTAACATCCACTCATCTAAAAAGATTCTGTTTTATTTTTTTATTTGGAGAAAAAGAAAAAAGAAATTATATTAAAATCCACTAATCTAAAAATTTCTGTTTTAATTTTTTTATTAGGCCAGCTGTGAGTTGCCAATCGTTCGTCACTGGCTGCACATCATCTGCAAACAGAGTTTGAAGAAGAAAGAAAAAATTATTGTGAGCTGTTAATCGTTCGTCACTGGCTGCACATCATCTGCAAACAGAGTTTGCAGAAGAAAGAAAAATGTATTTTATCGTTCGTCACTGGCTGCACTGCACATCATCTCCAAACAGAGTTGGAAGAAAAATTACTTTATCGTCCACGAGCTTAAGAATATGCCTAAAGCCTAAAAATATGCTTAAAGATAAAACATGATTAAAGATAGCGTCTGGAACAAATCATCCAAAATTTACTGTTTTATTGTTTTTTTATTTAGCCCGCTGTTACACATCATCAGCAAACGAAAGTTTTGAAAAAAAAAAATTTAATTGTTTTAACATCCACGAACCTAAAAATATGCCTAAAGCCTAAGAATAGCTTCTGGTACAAATATCTGGAAACCTTTTTGTGTCGGTTCCCCTAGGAAGCCGTTGATACTACTTCATGAAACATCTGAGTCATGTTATCCTCGAAAAAGATTACACAATTTGCCGCTTTACTTGAAAATATATTTGCATCCTGTGTGGAAATTGAAAAAACATAATTCCAAGCATTTGGTGGATTAAATCACCAAATCAATATTTGCTCTGAGAAAAAGATCCAGAAATACTTGTAGGCAGACGGGATTGAAATAGCGGTACTGCACAACTTTTTCAAATTTAACCAATCAATTAAAAATTGAATAGCACTAAGAAGTGACTTTTATTTTTAATTAAAAGTTACCCACAATTTAACCGGCACAGCTGTATAGTCTACACAAATGAATAACTCAAAATGAATCAGCCTTTTAGGTACATTGCGTTTAAGTATTCTCTTTCTTCATATCTACACCAGACCTGGCCGCATCTTATGGCTACAAATATTCTCTGCACAGTTTGACGCAATGTTTCACATGGAAGCTGGGGGCCACCTTTCTAGGGTCAACATCATATACAGTCATATCTAAACGAAGCTCTTAGATGCCAAAATTATTTTTTCGATTGTATAGATACACACGGCATCTTTTCATCTAAAATCCATATCCACTGAAGCACCAATAATTTGGTTATCCCCATTTATTTTACAGAATTGCCTTATTTTTCGTAGTGAATCACTATATCATATAGCACAACAACGAGTCCCGCCCGATAAGTCTTTTCTCCTTGAATTTTTCCTTTTAACGGATCGCTGGCTTAGTCTTTAAGATTGATGTGCCGAACTTACTTGTTCATTGCCAGGCGTGTCTTTATAGGTTTGAGCTTCAATCCCAGACTCTCTGGAGAGAGCAAGTCAGCAGAGATGTACGAATCTGTAGGGCTAATTGGGCTAGATCCAAGGCCTGGTGACAGCTGAGGCGGTCTGTAAAAACCATACCCCATCAAAAAATATTCGATTGGAATCAACATTGCATGAGGCTGTTCCTCTGTCACAAGAGATCCGCAAACTTGAACCTGTGGATCCAGAAATGTGGACATAAGTTTAGGCCATGAGTATACAGAAAATGAATAAATAAGGAAACGCGGATTCTAAGTAGACGGATCTCACACTGCATGTTAACGGAATTATTCATTCAACGGAAATTAGGAACACAATAAAGAAAACCAACAAGAGTAAGGACATATTTAGGAACGTGTCTAGGTTTCCATGGCAGTGAAAAAGCTTTTACCTCAACTAGGGCATTATACCGTCTGTCCATTACAGCGTTTATGTGAAGAGCTTCCTGATGAAAAGGAGAATTCTCTCCTACAAATATCAAAGTCCTACACCGAAGCTTCTTCAACCCCTCAGAAAGGTCATGTCTCCTGCCAGAACAGAAGACCACAAACTGTCAAACACATAATTAAAGCCCGATGACAGTGTTGGTGGCACTGGACACATTTTATTTTAAGCTGTAAAATTCAAAATAATTCAACGCCTTATATTGTCTAGTCTTCAGAACACAGAGACATACAACCATCTAACTGGTAGCCAGATAACTAGCTTTAATTGAAGCTCTTAATTTTCTACCGCAAGAATATCGATTCAATACATACAAATAAGACCATTCCCCTTGATTATTTTATGCAGAGAACAATGTACAAGTTTAAGGATGTAAAAAATCACTTCCTGAAAATGTTTCGAGACACCGTGGGCATTAACTACAAAATTCGAGCAATGGTTCATGGTTTCACATCTGTGAATTTTACTGGATATTAAGTTATTAGATGTTCTGTATTCATGTATACAATATACAGGCCATTAAAAGCTATGGTTTAACTTCTACATTGATTCACAATTAGCTTGACTATCACATGATAATATCTGACATTATTAAATTGTTTGAAGACAGATTTAACCCTTATAATCTATTTCCTATTTGTCAGGGAAATTATCAAGACTGATTAAAATAATTGAAGAACGGCGGAGAAAAAGCATACTAAACAGAGGCTCTGATTCATCAACATGAATAAGTTGAAAAGATTTTAGAACATACTTGTCAATAGCTTGTAAAAACCGCATAACATTTTTGCTCTGCCTCTCATCCAGCAACTGCAATCATAACCACCAACTGACGGTTATGCCATGGGAACCATTTTTTGAAAAAAACTGTCAATTAATTCTTCAGAAATAGCAAACAAGATTCGTTTAAGAAGAAAACTAACCCTTCTGCAAGCTTGCACAATGTCAGATTTCCCAGATTGGGTACTTCGCAATTCCTGCTGAATTAATAGGAGATCGGCAAATGTTATAAATTTCCAAGCTCTGCTTTGTTATTCTTGTTACGAGCCACACTTTGAAATGAAATTATCTACAACCACTTTAGCAATTCCACTCTAACCGTCCTAATAACTATTTCTATTCAAGATAATGTTCAATTTTTACTATTATTTCTGAAAGGACAGAAGATTGAAGGCACCTCACTGAAGTATCGTTGAAGCAACGTTTCCTTGACCACTCCGCAAATACCGTAAAAATAAAAGAGATTGATCATCAACTGAACCAAAAAAAGATCACGGAGATTGATTATCATCAAGTTGAGGGGCTCCCATGTTAGAGGAAACTTTTTTAGATAAGGACATTTTAGAAGAGAGGAAAGAAAAGATAAAATAAAATAAAATATAAAATTGCTAAACCAACCTTGTTATAGAACCATTCAGTCCAGGAAGGCTCTCTGCATAATGGGGACACAAGAATAAGTCCAGCAACTCGCTCCCTGTATTTTATCTGCAACAGAAGATGATATTTTCCTTTACAACCAGATAGAGTGAAAAATACAATGAAAAGAACAGAGAAATAGAGTTGAGACAAAACACTGATCTACGGTCTCTGTCCTTACTGAAAACAATGTCAAGATATAAGCCCCTGCTGTCACACCCATACAAATGACCTCGTGAAGCCTGTCAACCAAATTTTAATGGAAGATCATAAGTTAGTCAAACTTTAATAAAAGCGCATCAAAAGTGAACCTGAACTGTTATAACTCGAGGAAAAATCAGTTGATCTGTATCTATAATACAGCAATTAATAATGTTTTTTTGTAATTACCCAAAGTGATCCAACACTTCAGCCACCTGCTCTGCCAGATCGTCCACTGTAGGCACCGGAAGATTTGATGAAATAGCTGCAGCTCCTAACTGCAAGGATACTTCAATCGTAAGCACAGAAATTATGTAAAACGAGCAGCCGGAACATCTAAAACATCAACTTAACCTAAAACATTCACAAAATATGATGTAGAGTGCATATATAAGTTACTGCAAATTCTAATCAGAAGAAAGCGCCACTACGGACCTCATGTCCAGGTGCATCTATGTGATACACACAGAAGTTATGGAACAGTAATGAAGAGGCTTCCGGGCAAAAGAATAAGCCTTGAAAACATGACATATCTGTTCCAATGTCACGGGATTATCAGTAAATGAATATATCAGTTAGTGAAAAGAGGAAAACAGATATCTTCCATTGAAAGGCATCAAAAACTAAGCAAAGATTACTTACAATTCAAGGCTACGTCTGGATAAGTGATGAGAGCTGGTTTCCCCTGATCTCCGCATACAAACACTGACACGGGCCCATAGCTGGTCTGGACAACTTCCTCCTGAAGCAAAAATATTCCAAGACATGTCCACAATCAAAAAGAGAATCGAAAAGTTGATCCACTAGCAATGTGCAAACAAGAATGTGCATAAAGAAATATGGTTACACGATACAGTCCTCGAGAGTTTTGGAAATGGCAGTTGTGATTGAATCAGATCTTTATCAGTAAACATATCTAGTCCTAACTCCGATTTTGACAAGATTACTCTAGCCTTCAAAGGAAATGCACCGGCCCTAACGGAATTTGGCAGGAAAATGTACTTCAGCCGGTCTAAAATGAAGTGGGACAGCTATCAGCAACCATCTTACAGCGCTTAAATTGTAGATCCAGCAATTGGCAACAGGTCCTAATAGGTTAACTCAAATATCTACTTCATGTATCAGCGAAATTTCAATCCGCACTCCCTATTTTCTTTCCATCAATACTGCAGTCAAATTTGATTACAGGGTGTGACTGAGAAGCTATTGTGGTGGAATTCAGTTTTAACTGAAGGGAAATTTAGCTGAACTGTCTAATTCTTTGAAAGATGCGCGTGCATAAGCCATTTTAGCCCAAATCCGAAGCAAATTTCTGTTGAGGAGATCAATTTGTTCAAGAAAGTCCTTGAGCAAAGCTGTTCAGCTCAAAAATGTATTGGAAAATCTCGAATATTGAAGTTCAATGTCAAAAAAAGTTGAAAGGACATTGAATCTCTTAATGGCAGGGCTATCCAAACATTAAAACTTTTTGTGAAGCATATCCATGTTTGACAATTGAAATAAATTATTTCAGACTATTTCACCATTGCAATTTCATTTGCACCCTAGCTTTGTGGCAGAAGGACCACAATATGCTACATTAAAAACAAAATTAACTGCACATTTTGCCTTATTTTTAAAGAATAATACAAGTATGCCGTTTCGAGCAACAAAAAGACAGCACATTTGAATTTCAAGAAACAAATTGGCAACAGAGAAAAAAAACAGTCTACTTGTGCCTTCGGTAGGTCTATTATTCAATAAAGACAACCAACAATACATTAAAACTTCGAGCAAAATAACTATAAAGGCCCGACTTTCTAAACTTTAAGAAAACTTCTGCTTCAAGAACCTCGATTCTCCATTCGTCCAACAAATGGCAGAACCGAGGCCATTTTCCATAAAAATCTACTGTAATTTTTGCTCCAAAATCTGGACGCACCGGAAGAATCAGCAAACTTACATAAAGAAAACGAAAAGGAAAGTTTTAATAAGATATATACCTACATTTGTCAAAATAAGCAAAATTTTCACAGGGCATTTTCATTTTTCAAATGTTTTAGATGTCTCAAGCCAATCTTTGGAGCCGATGAGAAGCATAAACGAAAGCATTGATGAATACAATACCTTTCCTCCCCAGGGGATTATTTCAATGTCCACCGACACAGAACTGCTGGAGTCGCCCATGCCAAAGCAAAATGCTCACAGAATCGATCGACCAACAGACTACACTAACTGCAAGGTAGAAGAAGTTAGGCTTGATACTGCCGCAAAACCTATCCTTCTTCCCCTGCTCTCATAGTCACTTGCCCGCCCATTAAAAACACAACAACAGCAACCGCAATGTGTCGGCAAGGCTCAAGAGACGTGACAAAAATATGCACAGCAAGCAACAGCGACGAATCCAAAGGTCAAATTCAATCACCGTACCAGTTCCCCTCATCAAACGGTTGCTGATCTTTCCCTTTCAATTGCTCTCAGCGCAGCCGTCCGATCTGCCCCGGCACTTTGACGGCAACCAGAAAAGTGAGGGCCATTGATTAGACTGTTAAAAGTTTGTTGCGGCCATTCGTCCCCACTTACAGCGAGGATTTCAGTACATGGATGTAATGGTGAAAATGCAGACGAAACGAAAAGGAAAAGTCCCCGGACCGTCTTCGGCCCTCAGCCGGCGGACGTTAACACTTAATTTAAATCCAGCTGATGGGAGATACCCATCATGCAGACGCAGGCCAGTTGTGACAACCACACGTGACAGTCAATAACACGGCCGACGCCCATGCCGATGGTTACAGCGCACACTGGCCGTCAAACGCCTCTGGCCACTCACTTTCAAACGGAAAATCTGCCCGGCCGGCAGCAACCCCCGCCGCCGTTACCGCTGCCGCTGATTGCTGCACACACTTCTGCTGTTATGGCGCCTTGATCACCGACAAATTTGGCTAACCGGCTTCTTTTAGCAAGTCAAATCTGTTTCAATTACGACTTTAGGGTTTAGTTACGCGCTATTTACGCAGGTATCAGCAACAAAAATAGGCATTCTATTTGGAGACCTCCACATTGAAATAAAAAAATATTTTTCATATTTTTAAACGGGCAATTGGGGAAACCCTTGCGTCGGTGTAACCACTCACATTTAACCGTAGTTACAGGTGGGGACAGGGTTAATGGTTCTCTTGCCATATACAAGTGCAGCAGGAGTGTACATTGGAGTGTACATTATTTATTTATTTAGGAGTTGTCTTTATTGTGATTTTTTGGAATTTCAGGGGTTGAAATCTGGTGAAAAAAATCGAGGTAAAATATTGATTTCTATTATTTAAATTGGTTTTTTGACTCTATATATGGATTCAGCACCACCCCTAAGGCACTTCTATTGTGCAAGATTACCCATCAAACTTCTATTTTCAATAAATTCCTACTGAAATTTAGAGAAATTAAACTGGAAAAAACTATCGTAAAAGCCTTCAAAAAGTCGTATTATAGACTACTCGTTCTCATAGGAGTCTAAATGTATAAAGACCTTCAAATTTTTCAAAGATCTCAGTGAAATCCAATTATAAAATAATGGTTGAGATTCTAAAATAAATGTAGGGTTTTTATTTTTTAATTATATTTAAATTATATAATTTTAATCATAATATATATTGAGATTTTAAATAAAAATAATTAAAATTAGTTTTCAGGATTAGTTGAATTGGTTATGTTTATGTTATTAAACTACTTTTGCTATTAATAAGTTATTAGTTGAATAAGAAGTTAGTAGTTCAATTAGTTGAATTGGTCATGTTTTTGTTATTAAAATTCTTTTACTATTAAAGGTTATTAGTTCAATTCTCTCAACACCTTTAGAGTCAGCTCTATGGTTGAGTGAGCAAATAAAGTTTTCAAAAACGAAAAAGATACAAATTCAACAATTTGTAATTTGTAATTAGATTTTAAATAAAAATAATCTACTATAGAAATTTTTAACTTGTAAATAGTTCAATAAAACATGTATTGATATGACATTTTTTAATTAATCAATTAAAAGAATATAACTAAATTGAAAATAAATCTTAACCCTTAATACTGATATAAATATTCCAGCATATTTTGTATAAATTAGATCTCTACCTTTCACTTAATAATTACTAATAATTAAATTAAAATTATTAAAAACATATTTTAAAATAAACATACTTATCAATATAATAAATTAAATAACACAAATATTTTTAATAAATATCAACATTTACTATAATTTAATATATATAATTATACTAAAAATCAATAACTACCCTAACCCTCGCTCTTAGTGTGAGAAAGGGTGGGACTCGAGCGACTGTCCCCACCGTTAGTGAGAGTTGGCTCAATGAGGTGGACAAGTGCAACCCATGGAAATGGATCCACGGTTTCCTTTTTGCAAGTATTTAACATATTTCTTTAATTAATTGTTCTATGTCAGGGTACTTTATTGAACGCTATTACATTACCCTGAATATAATATTACCTAGAATATAATATTAAAATAAATTTATAGCATACTGCAATCAATGTAACATAGTTGGGTCTTTCTTGTTCATGATATTACAGTGAATTTTTATTATTAAAACCATATTAATAACAATGAGGCATTATAAGAGAAAAAGTCATATTTGAAAATCCTGGGTGAGTTGATGACAGAGGTTCAATGACAAAGAGTTTAAAATAACGATATTATAATATAAAATTAAAAAGATATATATAGAATTAAATACATAATAATGGAGTAAATATGTATAATTGGAAATATGGAAAAAAGAGTTTACATCTGCACTGAGTGAGAATATGCTTATTGTAAAGACAAGAATATATGATTTGGATATGTGATTGTACTTACATTATGTGAAAGAGGATATTTTGATATGTGGTTGTATTTGAGTTATGTGGAAAGATCTCATTGAAATACAGTATAATTAGTTTTTATTATTATTTTGGGAGTTGTGCTCCACGTTTCGTTGTAAATTATATATGTTGTTTGGTTTATTATGTTGTTTTGGGTAATTGTATATTCAAACTTTTTTATTGAGGTTTTTTTTTTTTATCGAAAAGGAAATTAATAAGTACACAATTTCACCTTTTCGTGTATTTTGTATGAATATGAATATTGTGGAAGTTATAGTTTTTTCTAATTGATTTAAGTTTTTCTTTTAGGAGTTTTAATTTATTTTTAAGATAATTTAGATTATGAGAATTTGGAATAAATAAGTAAATGAAGACAAAAATTTAGTTCGAGGGAAAAAAAAATTTAACAAAAGAAATTAAGTAAGTATATTTATTCTCAAGTTTTACTAGCACAATTAGTTGAGGATGGGCTTAGTTAGCAAGGCAACTCATGATCAAACCTCACGAAATGTAGTTGTGCCCTGTGCTAGGGAGAGGAGACATGCCAATAAATCCAATCAACTTAGGGTTGGTGTCGCCCAGGCCGGGTGCGATCCCCGGGTGACTTTGACCCATCAGATGTTGCCCCTAGGTTGTAGTTAGGAGACATGCTAAAAAATCCGGTCAGGTTAGGAGGCATGCTAAAAAATCTTGTCAACTTAGGACTGGTGTGGCTCAAGCTGGGTGTGATCCTCGGGTGCTTTTGATGGATTAGATGCCCCTAAGTCGCAGTTAGGAGACATACTAAAAAATCCATTCAACTTAGGACTGGTATGGCCCAGGTCGGGTGCGATCCTCAGGTACTTTTGATGGATTAGATTCCCCTGGGTCACAGTTTCTCAAGCCACAAGTCAAGCCTCGAAAATTATAGACACAAACAAACAAACAAAAACATGTGCACTTATCAACTCTCTCATTTCCGTTACTAGCCCAAATTCATTTCCAATTGATGATTCTCTTACATCTATCTATAAATCTTCAAAACAACATGCACTGTTCATGCACCAAGAAAATAATTTATAAAAATCCAACCTCCAAACCCTATCTAAGTAGATATAAATAGCTTTCATTAAAGAGGTCATGAGGACTTCTAGAAAAATAAGTATGCAAATCTAGCTAAAAATAAATAAAAAGCATTGTATTAAAAATATATTAATAAATTAAAAATGTCTCTTTGAGTTTCCACCATAATTATAATGGTTTGATATACATAAATTTGTCCTAAATTAGTTTAATACTTTTTTAGAGTTAAGAATATTTAAGAGATCATCACAAGTTCAAAACAGAGAAGTTAGAGTATCTACACTTCTAGGATCCGTTGTTTGATAAAAAGAGTCTCATGCACCAATTTGGTGTCTGGCTTGACTATAATCTTAAAAATAGATTATTATTATTATTATTATTATTATTATTATTAACTTTCATGATATCATGAAATTTTTGTTACATACATTACATTATTGCATAAAAACAAAATCTGACAACATATAAAATAAAGTTCAATATATTTAAAATATTATTTTATTAAACCTTACAAATTATGAATAATTAAAAAAAAAACACTTTTTAAATTTGATGGGCTTGGAGTATAAGGGCTTATGCTTGGCTACGAGCTCATCTTCCTCAAACGTAAGGAAATATGTTAAAGGCCCAAGACTAAAAAGCATATTGGAATAATATGAATCACCGTGCATTTGAAAATAATAGCTAATAATAATTGTCCCCACTAACTAAATTATAATAAATTTTCTTACTATTTATAATTTTTTTTTTTAAATAATTATAATTTTTTTATATATTTAAAAAAATATTTATTTCTGACCTTTACAATTCTCTTCCTTAATTCATTAAAAACAAGGGTGGCTGCAAGGCAGCTAGTCCCTGTCTTGAGCCAGGAGGCCAACACATTCAGAAATCTTAGTAACAATAGCTTGGCAAGAAGATTTAAGAACAGTTAACTAGTAATTCCAACTAATTTCAATCGAAACCTTTTAACCTTGAAACATAGAGATCAAAATTTTCTGTGAATACTTACTATTACAAATTTATTAAGCTTGAAATTTCATGTGCTTTATTTCTGCCTCATCCAAATATCAAAAGCCAAAACTAGCTCCAATTTCCCACAGAATTCCCGCAGGGCTTTTCCAACTAGTGGCCGCTATGTTTTTGTTTAGTCCCATTTTCCACAACAACTCCATCGACCCGACCTTTGTGTTTTGGTACTCATGTTATGACCCAAAGGTTAGCATATGATAGTTGAATTTGAATTCAATAGATAATAAAGCACATCAATACAAATTATTTTGGACATGGACAGAGGGTAAAAAGTATCTTGCACCCACATTCTTCATGTGTCTTAGGAGGTCTGCACCAGCCCATTACAAAAATATATACCATTTAATGAAAACCTGAGCCTCCGACTAATCTTTGCTTTTGAAACCTTCTCGTTCTTATAGTGTACTACCTGTTACAGGACAAGTGGAAATACAACTTTCTTCACAATTGAAAGAATAAATGTTTCTATTTTTTTGTTTCATTATCTGTAACAAGGAATGTATATACAGGTGTTACATCTGGCAGTTTGCCTGAGATTTCTATATTATATAATTAAAAAATATAAAAGTAAATAAAACAATACAAAGTTGTGGGTCTTCACCGCGTGATTGCATGCAACCCACGTTGCAGTACCATTATGAAATTGAGCTAGTTGTATTTGCTATGCCCAAGTAAGCCATGGATTTTATTCAACAAGTGGTGTGCTTAGCCCCAAGTTCCACGATTTCCTCCCACGCACCATTTTTGTTTATGTGTTCTTGACAGCCAGCATCTTAACCAGATTTAGAAGCAGAGATGAGAGCAGTTATAGGTGATGAAAATCCAACACCACTAACTAAAGAGAAAGACTTTAAAACAAAGATATTAGCTTGGTTTCTCGTGGAGTTAGTGTATACTTATCGCATGATCTCCAAGAAATGGAACAATTTCTATCGTCCAACTACTTTCTATCAAAGTGGGTCGAGATTCCTCTCAATAATAAACTGCAACGGCTGGTTTTTTGCAACTTGAGTATCACAATGCCAACGCCATGTATTGCTTTTTGTTTCTACAAATGCACCTGGATTGACAATTGCTTCGAATTTTCCTTTCTCAACGGTGGCCAGGGCGAGGACTGGGTATCTGATGTGCGTGTTATAGAAGCCTTGTCTTCATATTCATATTGTGGGGGAGGACTCACCTTCATATTAAGTTGTTCCATAAGCTGTGGCAGCCTCTGCGATCCCTATACACGAACATTCATGGAAATGCCGAAACCAAATGTAGTGTTGTTGAATTTTTGCATCATAGCTACCATCATAAGAAGCAAGGGAATCAAGTTCATCGAGTTTATCTAGCACTACCAGTAGCCAAGGTAGTAGCACCAGCAACATAGGTCGTTGAAGCAGCTGAGTCAACAACAAATGTAGATATAGTCATACCCTATTTATGAGCACATCAATTAGGACCTTTTCACCGCTCCCTTGAGGACCGCCTTACTATTGTAATGACCCCCAAAGCCGCCCCAGCCAGAAAACAGACAGGTCCAAAGCCTGAAAGGGTAGCAAGGGAAAATTTTCTTTAATGGCTGATCGTTACTTGCATCATTGTTGCTTGCTGGCTTATCGCTCCAGCTTACTGGCAGGCCTTGGTATCAATTCATTCATTCGACTGGTCTCAATAACCCTCACAAGATTTATAGATGAGTAATTGGAATGAGGGTATAGAGGAGCCAAAAGAATACATTTGGTTTGGTTTTGTGAGAAGAGATGGATGGAGAAGCAAGTACGGAAGGCACAACTATGCCGAGGTCGAGGAAGATCACCAGCAGTAGGAACCAGTCCAACAACATTAATGGATGCTTTCATTGTTTTATGTGTGGAATATCCTCTACCGGGTAAGCTAAGCTATTTCAATATCTGGAAAAAAAAAGAATTTCAATCTCTCAGAATCTTGCATACATATGGATCCTAAGTTAAAAACTATAACTACAAACCAAAACACTTCCAAGGCCTACAAACCAAAACACCTACATATGGATCCTAAGTTAAAAATTGAAACTACAAACCAAAACACTTCCAAGGCCTACAAACCAAAACACTTTCTATGATAAGAAGACAGGTGGCACATGCCCTTCAGTATTGGTCAAGACTGGAAGGTTGTAAATGCAGTGTGCAATATCACAGCTACAAATATTATCAGTGGTTCCAAAAGAATGTTCCTCGAGCTAGTCTAAGGAAGGCCAAGTAGGTCCCCCAGAGGTGTCTTGGCGTTCCAAAAACCTGATAGCAGGCCATAAACCTAATATAAGAGCGCAAGCAGAGATAAACCTAATAGTAGGCCAGAAACCTGATACAAGAGTGCAAGTGGAGACTAAAAGCAAACAAGTTGCTCATGTCATTGCGGGCAGTGGTTCCTAATATAAGTAAGGTGATCCCAATACTTTCGCTTAACAAATATTGATGTAATGGTAGCTATAACTCTAGAATATGTTTCTAATACTGAATCAAGATATTACATATGCACATGGACAAAACATCAATCATAGCCGATGCAATGGCTTACATTCAGAGCCTACAAAAGAAAATCAGGACATTACATATGCAAATGGACGAAGCATCAATCATAGCTGACGCAATGGCTTACATTCAGAACCTGCAAAAGAAAATCAGGATATTACATACGCAGATGGACAAAGCATCAATCATAGCCGATGCAATGGCTTACATTCAGAGTCTGCAAAAGAAAATCAAGGAGACGGAGACTTCCATGATAGAGCTTGCAAAAGAAAATCAAGGAGACATAGACTTCCATGTTGATGTTTGCAGAGGTGATTGCAGAACTGAGGAGCTATGGAATGAATGAAATAATTCTCAATAAATGGAATGAATGTCCCATGTGTTTGCCAGACAATGCCGAATTTTGCTAGACAATACCGAAAGGTGTCACATATATACGCATGTCAGGGCTCAAAGCCATTGTGAAAAATTTTATAATACAAGAATTAATCGCATGAATACATTAACCGTTAGTCAGTTAGCAAACTGATGCTATCAGTGGTTCGACGACCAAGAACATAAACTAAATACAACTAAATAAATAAAGAAAACCTTAAGTTTAAGAATAAAAATATAGACAGATGTCTCGAGAAAAAGCCAATAAAACTACAATTCTTATATGTATATTATATATTAAAAAAACAACTATCAAATTTTTACTTATTAAAAAAACGATTATAATTATATAATAGCTTCTCAATGAAAAAACTTTATTTTAAAAACTTAAAGACGATTTGGCAGGCAGGGACTAATAAAGACATTCTCTTCATTGATTCATTATAAATAGAGAAAATAGAAAATGAAAGTGAAAATCGCATATACACAAATGTGTTACTAAACAAAGGAAAGAAAGGCCATATGAAATAACTTAACCATATATATAAAGGTTCGATGATAGCTTCTCAACGGTTAGACATGATGGAACTATTCAAAATTTAAATGGTGTAGTTCTGGACTACTATAAAATGAATTTATCGATTTATAATATTATTAGTTTATATTTATTTTAATTTCCAAGTTAATATGGTTATAGATTAGTTTAATTCATAATAAGATTAAATTTTATTTGTAAATTGAAATTTAAATGATAGTGTAGATTTGAACTATTATAAAATGATTTTATTTATTTATATTTATATTTATATTTATTTTAATTTTAGAGTTAAGATAGATATAGATTAGTTTAATTATTAAGAATTAATAATTATATTTTTTATTTAAAAAATATAATAATTTGACAAATTTGAATGTTTTAATTAATAACTATAATTATTTATTTTATTTTATTTTATTAAAAAAGTGAAGATTTCTATAGTTGTTTATTATGTTGAATAGTTTTCCATGGATTTGTAATCAATCTAATATTTTCCTGTGAACATTTTATTCATTATCACTCATCATGAAAAACTAGAAAGCCAAGTGAAGTGAAAGCTAGTGCTAGAGAACTTTAAATAGAAAATTTAAAGTACAGTTAAGGATTTAATATTAAATTAATTAAAATATAAGGCCTTAGGTCAAAGAATTGAAAAGAATTCAAAGTAGTCGTTGAAATTAAAATATTAAATTGAGTTAATTAAAAGATGAAGCCTTAGGTCAAAGAATATTAAACTGAATTAAGAGAATAAGAAGTAATGAAGCCCAAAATAAATAAATTAATTCAACTAACAATTTCCCCTGGGACAGCTCCATTCATCATGATATGAAGTAATATGTATAGCATAAGGTTCAAAGTTCAAATCCCCTTATATCAAATCTAAAAAAAAAGAAATTAAAAGAGTAAAATTAACTCGCATAACTATTGAAAAATTAAAATAATAAAGAATCATTTTCAAGGGTTGAGAAAAGTGCTTACTCAACCAAAAAAAAAAGGGAGGAAAAGTTGGGGAGAGGCTAAATTTAAACAACTTACTTTATATATAAAAAAGAATATAAAGAAGATAAAGAGATCTAGAAATTCGATTATATAAAAATATAAGGGAGAAAATGGTAAAGCGGTTGGCAAATCAATTTAGATTTAACTAAAATAAATGAAGAATTAATGGTAATGCCAAAGGAAAGAGACCAAAAGAGGCGGAGAAAGGAAAGGAAAAGGAGCGAGGGGGGTGAAGTGAAACAAATTAATAAGTGAGTTGATGGATAACCATCTTCTAGGATTGGATAAGTTTATAACCATCTCCCCTGTTGAAGTTGTTGGGGGTGTTTCTAGATCTCAAAAGCTTCTCTTATGATTCAAGAATTATAAAATGGGATGGAGACTAGGATTTTGGATTGATCAAAGCAAATGAGGTGCTTGGATTTAAAAGAGTGCTCATCTATGGCCGACTTTAATAATCGGAGATGGTTGGTATCGGTTATATGCTCTTTAAGGCAGGATTTGAAGGGATAATCAGTCTGGCCAATGTAAGTCTTTCCGCAAGAACAAGGAATTTGGTAAACCTCTCAATTTAGTATGGGGTAAGAATTATTTTTGGTTGAGCGAAATATTTGCTTAAGAGTTTTCTAAGGTTTGAAAACAATTTTTATGTTTCTTTTTTATAAGATCTTAGGGTTGAGATCGATGGTTCCTTTAATGTAAGGGGGAGAGAGACATGGCCTTGAGGAGAAAAAGGGGTTGTTTGGACTTAGGATTGGAGGTTGATTACAAATCCATTACATAAGTTATTCCAAAAAAACTATTCAACATTTTAATTTCATTTTTATATAATTTGACCAATTCAAAATGTTTCTATAACATAACATAACCTTACATCTCTTTTATACTAGGCTCTAAATTAGAAAAAATCTTTCAACACAATCATATAAAAAATTTATAATCTTTTGTTAAAAAAAACATATTTTATTGATAATTTTAAATAAAATTTAATATATTTTTTAGTAGTTAAAAGTTTATATTTTTAAATATAAAAATAATTAATAATCCAAAATTCAAAAATCTTTTAAACATTAATATTTTTCTTAAATAACAAAAAAAATACATAATCTATTAAATAATTAATTAAAATGTTTTTTTCACAACCACTTATTTAAATTAAAATTTCATAAAATGCAATTTTATAACAATGGAAATTTTCCATCAAATTAAATATAAATATTTCAATTAACCAATAATAATGTTGTCAAAATGTCTATATATATATTATTATTTTTAATTTTATTTTAATAAAACCATGATGAGAAAAGAGGCAAAATAAGTACTCCACGCCGTAAATGAATCTAGGAATATGAAGAAAATTCCGACTAACAATATTATATCAAATGTTATATTTACCTAAATGTATTATATTGAACCTTATACATTTTACACCGACCTATAAAATTGTATTTCATTGGAACCATTTTCCCATTGAAAAAATGTATTTATAACTGGGAATCGTACACAATGAGCATTATTGGTAATGACTTTGACTTATTAGTTATAATTAATTGCGGAAAGTATGAGTTTCAAACCTTTACTTCACCACATGATAATGCCAAAATTTATTCATGTTAAGTATTTTGTCAATAATTTATTATTATTATGTTTGGAGAGTAATGAACTTTATATCAAATGAATATATTACAAAATAATTGTTTTACGTTTTTTAAGCATTTGCAAATGGTTATTCATTTGTATTTGTGGAATGAACCTACAATATTTATTGTTTCTTTTTTGATATGTTTTTTTCAAAGGGTTTAACATAGATATGGATATAGGGTCTTAAGGGAGGTTCAATTGTGTTTTGAGGGAAAATAGAAGTTTGAGTTCATGGGAGGATTATGCATTTTTACAAATAAAATAAGTGATATTTTTAAGATGAGGTTATTATTATATAAATGTGTATATTTTTTATTTTTTGGAATTTTTTTAGATGATGCTTAATCTTTTTTTAACTTGTTTTTTTAATTTTAATTCATGAAGTAGATGAAATGGTTAATTATGGATATATTACATTTAAAATTAGTTTAAGGATTTGGATGGAGGAGTTAAAAAGCATAATTGTCACTCAAATCTGATTATCATGGCTTTAGTTATGTGTAAATGATGGGTTTCAAGACTCAATCCATTTTCTAACATTGTATTAATTAGCAATTATAATCTTGTTTGGACATCGCATTTCATGCACCATTATCTCATTGAGAAGGACATTGACCCATTGGTTATTTATGGTACCATACTCATTTCACTTCTCATGTAGCAAGTTGCTTATGGTTGCATGAAATTGTGGTCATCTTCCCCTTCTTTGAGATGCATAATCTCTTCTAACTTTATATGGACATTTAATTTCTCTCATTATGTACAAACTACATTTCATTCTTTCCATTGTCTTCTTCATTTGGCTTATTTTATAGTTGTTTATTATTCTTTGAAGTGTTCTCCTATCTTTTGGCTCTTTGTTCCCCTTATCTTCCCTAGCCATGTAATCAATTATAAGTTTAATGGAACACTACACTTGTTATCCCACAACGTTTAGAGATGTGAAGTAATTGTATCTTTGCTCGACAACTTCTGCAAAGAATTAACATCCATGAAGGGTTGTTTATCTATAACCATGGAACAAAATGAAACTTAGAAATCCTAATTCGAGACTAGGTTAGATAATCTAAGAAATTTAAGGATTGCCTCTATCTTGAAGCTTCAAACCATAGTATAGCTCTATGTGAATGAGAGAAATAATAATATTTCCCTCATCAATTTCTGAGGTTAATGAACAAATTCATTTCCTCTTTCTTTGTTATTTGACAACTTCTAGGTTGTTTGGAAATCCATGTTAATTGATCACCAATGGAAATTTCTATGAAAAAATAAACATGTTAAGGGATTGTTCAATCTCATAAGGAGGCTAACATTCCCAACCAAGAGGATGCAATCACTGGCTCAAAATGATTTTTGTTCCAACTTATCTACGTTTTTTTTTTTGCATATTGGTATCATAATAGTTTATTTGTATATATCCTCGAAAGCTTTGGAACACGAGGATCTCTATATTTTTTGATTTTATGTTTATTTGATAGCTTTGGATGTCCAATGGTTTCTAGTTATAACTATATCTTGATATGTAATATATTGTCATCATCCACTTAAAGTTGCAACTATTTTGTTTTTTAATACAAATTCTCATTATTGTTAGAAAACGGGGTTAAATATAGTTTTCTATCAAAATAAACTATAACTTTCAATAGTTCACCTTATTTATATTGACATAATCTCTTGATAAATAATAACAAAGCTTGATATATAGTAAAATTTGTAATATAATGATGATGATAATGATTTTGTCCCCTAGGATGGAAATGACTTATAACACATATAAAGAAAACAGACCAAATATTCTTCAAAATTGTCATTTTTATCATTGAATTTGATACAAATAAAAGTACCAACGTAAATATGATTATCATAATGTAAGAGAGTGACATTTCATAATCTAAGAGAATAACAACGATGACAATAATATTTCTCATCATCGTGTTGCTCTCATAGAATTGAATCTAGGTGAAAGAGATAATGACCATTCTACCTAACCATATGAGATAACCCCAATTAACTAATAAAATTATATTATTAAAAGTTAGATATTAAAAAAAATATATTGTGCATATTCAACCATCATTATATCATTAATTTTACAAATTATATTGAAATCTTTTTAGATTAACAATATAACCAATTTCATGATAACTATCCTAACTACTAAATTTATTTTTTAATAATATTTCCTTTATTCTATTAATTTCTATACCTTCAAAATAACTATTAATTAACAAAATTAAAATTAAAATCAATAAAATCTTTATGGTTTTTTTCATATATAATTTCAAATCTTATTTTAAAACTTGATAAACATATAAACTTTAATATTAATAAATGAAATTATTAATTGATCAATCTTCTAATTGTCCTCTGCTATTATGATAACCATAGTGATTATTCCACATGATAATGATTAAATGAATAACGACTAAACAAATTCATGATTGTTTGAAGACACTTGTGCAAGTAGATGATTGAAATCTAATGGCATTTATGAAAAGTTGGAGTGAATTAACATAGATAATGACATTGCAAAGACTAATATGAAAGGAGACTGGTTGTCCTTTTAATAATATATACACATTACCAGCTATCATAACATTTTGTAAAAGGCGGTATAAACATGTTTTCTAATCATTTGAAATGCTTTCACGAGGAGGACCATTGAATTAATGACACAGGGAGCAAAGAATAGTTCATTGAATTAGCATTATTCATGAATGTGGCACCAATATAGAAAAATTGTCAAATGGTGATTGACTTTTATATTATTACGGCTTCCTTTGTTTGTTATATATATATATATATATATATATATATATATATATTTATTATGTTTATGGAGCTTTTAAATGCAACTTTTAAAAGGTTTTTGAATTCTTAAATCTACTTGGTAAATTACTTATAAAATAAGTATATTTCTTTATTTCTTTAAATTACTTATAAAATAAGTATATTTATTTATTTCTTTTTAATAAATATTAAAGTCAAGATGTTTAGATATAAATCTCTTAAAAAATGTTCGAATATTAAGTTTTTGGAGTTTGCATTAGATATGAGAATATATATTTTATTTGTTTAATGTGTGATGATATTAAAACTTGTGATTGTTATTATTTTGATTAATGTGAAGTAGAGTTTGTATATGAATAATTTATTTTTAAGTTTCAGGAGGTTGATAAATTTAGTTAGATATGATAAAGTTTTTCTAACAATTTTGTTTTTATTTTGGTGTGTAGTTGAGATATTTTCTTAACATTTTGTGAGTGTGTTAATGCACTTATATATATGTATTAGTACATTGGTTAAATATAACACATGTAAATATAATACAATTTTGATTTGTGGAAACAATGTCTACTTTTCCATTTCTCTACATGATATCAGAGCTCATAAAGGTTTAACTCTATAGTGAGAGTGGTTCATGATCATAAAAATCTTTTGTGTTGCTAATCCTCTATAAATATGCAGGATTAGTATAGATAAGAGTGGAATATTTCAAAAGAAATTAATTCTATGTATTTGTAATAATGTGGTGTGCTTGCATTTTATCCATTATGATATGAGTTGCTTCAAGGATGTTGAAAGTCTTGAGCAAATTCTGTAGAAGATAGCCCACTTAGGGATTGAAGTTTCAATGAAGGAATAGAAGGAAGTGATACATGAAGGAGTCATAGTTAGGTAGGATATAGTCACCATCAAGAAGAAATAATCTACTAGCTAAAAATAGTTACTTGCATGAGGTTGAGACCTTGTGCAACCTCATGGAAAAGTAAAGCATCCTACTAAAGAATACTTCATGTCAAATAGAGCTACCCACTATAGCACTCTTGGAAGTTGCAAAGGGAAGAATATTGTCTAATTATTTTGGATCTTCAAACAAAAAGGTTGTCATTACATTCTCTAAGATGAGTTGCACATCAACCAAATCCATTTTGTTCATGTGTTTACCATCCTCCTTGTGTGCTAGAGATCAATGTTTTAGAACAATATTGAGAGGAAACTACTAATTTAGATCATATATGTCAATTTTTTGGTTGTGTTGATGCCAACACATGAGATTGAGCATTGAACTGAAATTGAAAAACCGTGAATAACCAAGACAAGAATGATCTAGATATATTCCAATATCATGGAGAAGGTGGTGTAGAAACTGCATACGGTGGAGCAAAGAAATTTTAGAAGTTGTGATTGAGTTTCATGGAGGAGGTTGTGGAAGGAATTGACTTTGATGGCATTTATTCAAGAAGATATGAAGTAGGCTCATTGGTTAGAAAAAGAGGTGTCAATGGCATCATGTACAAAAAAGTTGGAGCTAATATTGAGAGCCATTATCTCACATATGGGAAATGATGTACTACATTTTTCTTTTATTGAAAGCTACCATATGAGGGCAACAAGTCGAAAAGAAAAGTATTGGTTGTATTTCCCAAGGTCATAAGGCAATGTATGCTATGTATTAATCAAATTGTTGTGGTTGGATTTTGTTGGTTTTATTGGGTTATACTTATAATAAATATTATTAATTAAAAGATGTCTTTTTTCACTAATATTTTTGAAGGTTACAGAGAATATTATTATGTTGTTGAGAATGTTTATGTGGCTCTAGTCTTTTATGATATCATTAGAAGGCCATTGCAAGGAAAGGTTGGTAAGACATCTAACGGGTGGTTCACATTCATTTTTTAGAAGAAATTTTGTAAAACATTCCATTATAAAAGTGGATCTACATAGTCATGATTCCAAAAGTTTGCAAATGTTTTGTCTTCAAAACTTGGGGATGCATGATCAATGTTACCCAATAATTTAAATCAAATTGAAGGTACAAGGTTTTCAAGATTATGGTGAGAAGTTCATATAGGTTATTAAGGAAGAGGTCACAATTAAGAGAAATATGTCCTTGAAATTTCTTTGGGTTTGTAAAGGAAACATATTTAACCTAGTCAATTCAACATGTGAGTGTAGGCTTTATGAGAATTGACTACTCTAACAATTTCCTAATGAAACCGAGAAGCTCCAAGAAGAATATTATACAAGGGTGTTTAATATTGAACCAAAATTTCAAACATGCAAATGAAGATACCCAGTAAATGCATGTTTCCAAAAAAGTATATCATTTGACTATATGTATCATTATCTCTTGTTGATTATTTTATCCCTATGTGGCAAATACTATGAGATGTAAAAATAATTCCTAAGTCTTATTTGTAAGGTGCGTTCAAGCTAAAATGGAAATTTATCTACATACTTTGTTTCCACTAATTGTTCCTTAACAAAATACTACTTAATGAGTGTTGAAATATAATTCATCATTGATAGCTAGATAAAGTGTAAGATTGACTGGGGCACATTATGTATCCAAAATATTTTCCTAGAGAATAGGTAAGCACCATGGTTGAGTTCCTAGTTGTCTCAATAGATGGAATTATGTCCATAATATGGCTAGTTATTCAATGTAGGCCTTAGAGTGCAATAGGTTCCAAGTTATTATGTGTGGGCACTAGTGTTCAGCCCAAAGGTATGGTTGGTACCCAACTAGTATTTTGTTTAATATAAAAATCCCGCAAGTGAGTGCAGGAGCATGAAAACTTTGGTTTAGAGATGAAAGAAAATTGTTATGGTTAATAACCTTTGATTGGTTATCATGATAACTTATAGTGAAGTTACATTGTTCTTGCTAGAGAAGCCAAGTGATGATGGTAGAATCAATTTGGAGGTAGAATGATGAGTTTGTAGTAAGAAGACAAAGGTATTGTTTTAGATGCAACATATAATTTTTGGGGTTTAATGGAGATCATATGGTGATGAAAAAGTGAGGTAAAGGGAATATCATTTTATGCCCTAGATAGACATGAATACCCCATTCCATGTGTCCTTGATGTTTTGGACGAATTGTTTGATATAGTGAAGAACCTCTATTATGGAATTGTTAACACTTAGAGGAGTGGGACATGTGTTTGCTAGATGTTTTATGAGTGGACCATGTTAGTTGTAGGCCTTGGGAGGTACCCAAGAATTGGTATTTTGTGTTTATTTAGAGGGAGTTCATAAAGAAGTTGATTTATCCATTTACTTAAATAATATCCTATTAAACCAACAATTGTGGTGGTTACATACCCATGCACTCTAATGGATGATTTTCCTTTATATGGAATCTAATAGTTTGATGATGTTTACATGATCAAGCTACAAAATGCAAGTGTTAGGTTTGACTAGATAGAGACTTGTTAGGTTTGACTAGATAGAGACTTCATTGATTAGGAGGATGGTGAAAGATGTTAATCAAAACCTCACCTAACAAATATTGAGACAAGTACTCATTAATGGGGATAATTAGAATGGATAACTTCTACTTGTCTTATGTGGGATAATATTAAATGTTTTGATTGGCATTATTTTTTTAATGTGAAGTAGAGTTTGTCTCTATGTGAATAGTTTGTTTCTAAGTTTAGGAGGTTGTTAGATCTAGTTGAATACGAGAGACTCTTTCCAACAAATTGAGTCCTATTTTGATAATGGAATGAGATATTCTCTCAAATTTTTTATTACTGTCTATTTCCATGCAAATATCAATGTATTTATATGTGCACTATTACATTGGTTAAATAGAATACTCAATACCATTTTGGTTTGCAGAAATAATCTATAATCTCCCATTTATCTACACTCCACCCTACAAATAAAAATAAATAAATGAATAATCAACTTTGACAAAACTAAGGGGTGTTGGTATATATGAATTATCATACAAATTACAATACAAAAAATACTCTTCACATCCATTTGATTAAGTTCCCACCCAAATAATGTAGTTTGAGAAGTTATAATATAAATTATAGTCATTTAGGAATGGAAATAACCATCTTAATTTAGTTAATATTTCATTTCTATGTGAAATGTTTTACAATCAACTAATTTTTTCTCTTAGAAAATAAATAAACACTCAAATATATTTATCAACTAATCACATTCCTTTGTCATTAAAAAATTACTTAACCTTATTCAAAATTCTAAAGCTTGATAGCATGACTTACTATAATAGTAGAAACATTATTATCATATAACATCTAATCCCTTAGTAAACCTCCCTCAAATTTCTTTCATCATAGTAGTATCATCATCTTCATCATGTTAAATTACAATACGAAATTTCTTCATTAAGTATACCATAAAGACCAATGATAAGATTCTTATTATTCTTAGTAGAAGAAGAGGATTATTCTTAGTAGAATAAGAGGATTGGGTAAGTATTGTTTAAACTTTTTTAAACACCACATCTTTCCTATATTTTAATATTTTTTTAGCATTACATTATTTGTAAGTTTTATATGCTTTAATATATTTAATCATAATATATTTATGAATTTTATTATTAATTTCTTTCTTTTAAAAAATTAAAATAATTTAAAATTAATTTTATAATATTACAATTTTAAAATTAAATATTTAATAAAAATTATAAATATTTTTTTAATAATATAAACTCTACACAGCGTCTATGAATATATGTCTATAGTATAAATGTAAAATTTATAATTCAAACTAGTAACCTAAAACATATAATTAGCCATATCCATAAAGATCATAGGTTTTTTTTTTAAATAAGAGATAATATCCTTTTTATTTTCTGAAATATTGATTATAAAAATTAATCAAATCATTATTTATATATTATTATTTTTTTAAAATTAATTTTTATAATATTAATTTTTTTATTTAATTAAACAAATATATAAATATAATTATTTTCCTATAAATATTATTAAAATAAAAATCTAAATTAAAATAAAAATATAATTTAAATTTAGATTAAATAATTACATAAAATTATTATAAATTAAATAAATAAATTTCTTTATTTAATATTTTCTATAAATTTATATTTTTCAATTAAAAAAAGCATACATCACTCTCATCTTGTTCATCTATGCTTTTCAAAAAATTTAATAAAACATACATCACTCTCATCTTATTCATCATATCAAAGACTAATGAAAGAAAATATCCATCATCCTTTAATTAGAAAGCTTAATCATACCCTTTTCTTTGAAAACCAAAACTTTCTCCCTTAATTTCAAAGAATTGAACTGATTAAACTTGTAAAAATCCAATTTCAACTAAAACTTTATAAAACCCAAACTTATAACCTTTAATTTTTACAAATCCCAATCTTATAACTTTTATTTGCAATTGGAAAATATATTTTTTTGCAAGCAATCATATCTACATTATATTAACGTGTTAAAAATGCATAGTTTACATCTTTGGGAAGAGCCTTTGCTTTTGTGCGAGGAAACCAAACAAGAAAGCCAAGAAATATTTGCCCCTGGAAAGGGAAACCAAAAACCAAATTTTTGAGACAATTTACACTTGAAAATAGATTGATAGTGATCAAAATTTAGAACAGTTAGCCTAATGACACTGTGTTGCTTGTCTGTGAACCAATGTTGATTAGGAATAAAAATTGAAATAGTGAGCCTAGTGGCTCTGTACCAAATGCTCATGAACCAAACGAAAATTGCGGTTTTGTGGCAGTTGTCGGTGAACCAAACCAGTTGTGCTTTATTGTTATTGTTATTATTAAATACTAAATTTTATTTTAAATATAAAATAAAAATTATATCATCAAATACATCATTGTTGCTAATCCCATCCCATACCTTCCCTTCCCTTCCAAATATAACTTTAGATTTACAATAAATATAAAATTATTGAATACATCACTATAAAAAGAAACATTACCAATCCCAATTACGTATGCATCATGTCGAAGAAAAATTCTCTTTACTACAATTATTATTTGTTTGCATCCCAAGTTGTACCAAAATCAATTTATTAAAATAAAATTTCCTTATCCCAAGCTGTACCAAAATAAATTTTAGAACACATCAATGACTCAATTTATTTTTTGAAAAAATATTGATTTTAAGGTAGTGGAAAGAGCATTACTTTTTTTTCTTTGGAATCTTCAATTTATTTTTTTGAAAAAATATTGATTTTAAAGGAGTGAAAAGAGCATTACTTTTTTCTTTGGAATCTTCTTGTGACATTTCATAACATAGCATCTAAATTTTCCACCATAATAATTATTTCTGTTCAATTATCACATTATTATCTTTATATGAATTAAATTGTGTAAATATTTTTATATAATATATTTATTATTTTTTTAATATTTTATATTTAAATTTATTGGTTTTTATTATAAATTCATATATTTATGTATGATTATTTATTTCTTGGATGGATATCATATTCCACTGTTTGTGTGTGAGAGATGATGTCATCATTGTTATTATTATTTGGATGATATTTAATATTTTACATATGATAAATTGTTAATATTTTTTTTTTTCTAAGTAAGAGTAAATCTATTAATGAAACATATAGTACAACTAGGCCATGGCCTTAATAGTGCAGGCCAACAGTGGCTTCACAAGTCCAACAAAATAACAAAAATTGAGCTGCCCGCATGGGGAAACCAACCCATGAAAGGTTTGTAAAGCTGCCTCTATGGAGGAAACCAGCTACATCGTGCCATAAGCTAATACATCCCAAAACAACAAAAATGACAAGAGAACAGGACAAAATTACTTGGACAATGCCAGTGGAACTAAAGACCATAATCATCCGAGGGGGGCTCTTCTTCAATCCTGCACCAATATCCATCATCATCGTCCGGAACGGAGCCACATTGAGCTGCTGCCGCACCTGCACCGCTACCGCCTTCCTGCTTGCCTTTGTCCTGAAGAAGGCTCGAGCTGTAATCGCCCACCTTGTGAGAAGCACCCCTGTCTGAGGCTTCAGAAGGTTGCACGAGGTCAGAGAGGCCGGGCATGTTACTTGGGCGCGCGAGTGAGGAGGGGCCAGGAATTGCCTCAGGAATTTCTTTAAAGGAAATAGTGACTGTCGCCACAACCAGAGGGCGGTTGGTGCTACATTGGAAGTGAAAATGGGCTGTGGTCGGGCTGTACAAGGAGGTAGAGGCAACGTGACTAGAGAGAGGGGGCGGCAAAGAAGCAGAGGCCGCACACCTGGGGGAAGAAGAGACCATACGGCCACGCCCACTGCGTGTGGCAGGATAGCGATCTTGAAAGCGTTCAGGAGAAGATGACGAAGTGCTGGTGGTGGAAGAGCGACGCCGACCAGAAGGGCGTGCTCTGGAACTGCCTCGCCGACATCTCAAGCGATGCCTAAGCCGAGGCATGTCAGCACGCAGCGGGAGGGAGTTGACAAAAATAGCAGCAGAGGGCAAGGAGGTGGAGGGCGAATTGAGCTCGAGCGAGGCGGAAAATTGCAGAGGGCAGAAGGGGCTCTGAGAAAAGTGAAAGCCCGGGAGGAATTCCACACAACAGCCCAAGTTGCAGCGCATGCTGAGGGAGGTGCGAAAGTTGGGTGCCTCAGCCTTCGGTGAGCAACCAAACCTGACAGGCGGAGATAGAAACGACATGGAAACCACCAGACGGAGCTGAGGTTGGACATGAAACCCAAGCGCAGAGGCGAGGAGCTGAGAAGATGAACCAGAGGGCAGCATTATGAAATGCTGGTAGCCTCGACCCACGCAACGGCATAAATTCCGCACAAGGTGACGGCCTGGAGAATTAAAGGCTTGGAGGTGCCATAACTGAGGCCTGCGGGTGGCCATGTGGCCTTGCCACGCGCTGTCCCGCAAGATGATGTCCGTAACCTTACATTTTGCCACCCGCATCCGGGGTGCTAATATTATTATTAAAACTATATATTGTTTTAATAAAAATTTTAAAATATTTATTGTTATTTATTTATTAGGCTAGTGTTTAAATTAATTATTATTTATCAATTTATTTTTTATTTTGTTATTAATAATTATTTTTAAAAATTACAGATAATTTAAAAACAATTATCATATGACATAGCAATAGTTAACTTAATTTAATACAACCAAAATTCATATATTATATATATGGTATGTATAAATATTTATTTGTTTCATAATTATTGTGTAATATAAAATTGACATTATGTATAAACACCATCCATTAATTTTTATACGTTATTACACTTCCATATACATATAATATTAATAAATTTTTATTTTTAATTTTTAAATACACACAACTTCTCCACACACACACATATATAAACTTTCATTTTTTAAGTGAAATTTATTAATATGTGAAATTAGGTGGTTACATTAGAGTTCTACATAAGTCTTGTTGGTTTTTCACACAAAAGCCAAAACTATAAACAAAATTGCACCCTTTGTAGGGACACGAGAGATACTTGAATAGTACAAATAAAAACCTCATGCATGTCTATTCTAAGATATTGGTTGGTCTTGCCATATACATAGTCAACAAAAAAAAGAAAAACATGAACTTGATCCATCAAAGAGTTAGGGGAGAGGTTCTAAATCTAATCTAGCAACAGGAATACGATTTGTAGGTTCTGTCAAGGGTCTCATTGTGGCTGGAGGAATACCATGATGATTTTGTATTCTTGCCATCCTATGATCCATTGTTTTCAATAAAAAAAATTAGTGCTTCATGTGACCATGCATGTGGTCCAGAGTTTGAAGAAAATCCCTCTAATTCTCTTGACTATCTTGCAGCATACACCCCAATAGATATCTCATATTCCAATATAGATCCATTGTTTTCATGTAATGATTGGCTTTACCACAAGTGTTTCCTATATCCAATATCCAACTTGACAATTCTACTAGCACTTTTGGGTCTGAAAGGGAGGTTCTTCAGGATGATGCCTCCTCTTTAGATTTGGTTATCTCTTCCTACACCTACACTAGGATCTGCTCCAGATAATGAGCTGCAAAACCTGTCACCTTGTTTTGCAGTCGAGATTTTCCTTTGCGGGTTCTCTCCTCATAATAAGTCGCACCTCTCCTTATACTGACTCTCTCTCTTGGCATTGCAATCCCCCCTCCCTTGGGACACTAGGCTAAGAAATCAATATTATGTTGGGCTATACAAGATTCACTTCTATTACGCCCTTGTCCCTATGAGATTTCAAAAGCTGCACAACAAATGGCCTAAAGTTTGGCCAAAAGGGGGTTATGTTTCATACTAGGCGCCGGCTATTATATCCTCCTCCTTCTAGTCTCCAACACTTTCTAAACACTGGGTTCCTTTCTTTTTATACAACCAATTTCTACTTCATCTAGGATTAAAATCCCGTCCTCAGTCCATATAGCCCCTCTTCTTGCTAATCCACTCTTCTTCACAAAGATTATGCCAGTTTCCCCTTCCAACCCACACCACGGAGAAATGGGCTCTAAGGCGTACAAAACATAGAATTTCTTCAGTAATACTTCCTAACCTCCATCCTTTCGCCTACAAAATTGTGCCATGTTTCTTAAGTGCTTGATAGGTCTCCCAACACCGACCCAAACACCACTGAGGCCATTAACTTCATACACCCATGTAATTATCGTCCAATTAGCAGTTGGTCTTAGCCTACCACTTCCTTTTCCTACTAGAGGTATCCCTGGCCCTTTGTCCTGCAGTCTTCTATCCTAGCTATGCTCCCAATGTAAAAACAAAGGAAAAAATAGAAAAAATGTCCCTACTTTACTAAAAAATCCACCAATATCGACGAAGTTCCCCCAACAGGATTGGGAAAAAAAAAGCTATTCTAAGAACCTATAGAACCACAAAAAGCTGAAATTAAAATTGAAGTTACCTGGAACGAGTTGTAGGAGGAATTTCCGCATCTTCCTAAACCGATTAGGAAATTTACATTTCAACACCCACTCCTTCACCTAAATCCTTTGTGTTACATACTCTAAATAATTTGAGCGCTCACGATGATAGAGAATTAATCGACCAGGGTTTCCCCACCCACTACATACATTGTTGAGTTTGGACTCAATGCCATCTAGTTCAAAAGTGCTCCACCTCCACTGGATTTTTTCTAGGCGATTTAGTTTTATTCCAAGCAACCCCTCCTTTTCTTCCTTTGAGTGACACATGCCCCAATTCCTCTCCAGCTCATTTATGGTACTACCACCTCAACGATGATGCATTACACTCATGTGTGCCATTAATTCCATTCACTTCTCACGTTGAGAGCTAACTTGCATCAATGCTCCCCTATCCTTCACCCCACCCAAGGGTGGCATAATAATAATCATCTACAGGGTTATAACATGTGGCAAGAGCGTGTTGTCATGTTCTTCTGGTTATTGAGCATCGGGGCGATGACAACATGCACCCCCTTCATTTAATCATTTCATCAGAAAAAAAAATCAATTTCATTTAAAAATATAAAAATTTTATTCTCTCACAAATATACATTTATTTATTTGCCTTATTTTTAAATTAATTATTCAATATATATATATATATATATATATATATAGAGAGAGAGAGAGAGAGAGAGAGAGAGAGAGATCATTTATCATCACTATTTTTTTTCAAATGAACCTTTTTTTAAATAAACCTTACCATGACAACTTATAATCATGCCATTAATGAGTTGAATCTTCATCATTTATATAAATTCTATCTTAATTAAAAATCATATAAAATTTATAATTATTATGTAAAATTTTAAAATAACTTAAATTAATTGTTAGGATATTCCGACACATAGGAAATAGTTAAGAATAACTTAGTCTAGTGTAGAGTTAGATAAAGTGTGTTTCTTTACCATGTACATTTGTAACTTATAATCTAACGGTCACAATTTGTAGTGATCTGACGGTTATCTCTCACCTTGGTATTAACGACACTTGATCCGTGGCTTAACAACCGATTGGTCCATGATCTCTATTTAAAGAGCATGGAGGGTCATTTGTCCGGTAACCATTTATGAGAGAAACATATGTAACTTTTATTTTTATATTAATAAATTGCTTGAAGTGGCCACGTTGGCTCAGGTCATGGACTGTTTCCCTCTTCGAGGGTTTTAACCACGTGATTATATTGTTGTATTGATTTGTGATATGTTTGTGAGCGGCGACCTTTGGTTCTTGATCTAAGGAACTTACCTTGTAAATTCCTACATGGTATCAGAGCTATTTTGAGGGCCGCGTCCATTGTTAATCAAAATCCGAAGCCGGTTTGACTGCATGCGAATGCCGTTTTGTAGATCTACTATTTCTGAATTTTTTGGGCTTGGAGAACTACTCTGTTGTGTCCGGAGCGTCTATTATAGTGAGGAACACCTTTCGTTTCATGCAAAAAGGTTTCCAGCTGCCCAAGCTATGACGGTTTAGATCTGGAGGTATAAAGCATCTATTTTGCAGTTATATTTGTTAATAGTTCTATTTATTTCGGTTTTTTTCTGTTTATTTTTTGTATTAAGATTTTATTTATTTTCCGGATCTATACCCTCTTCTCTATGTATGCTCTTTGTTGTGTGCTACGTGCGATCTCGGCAAATCAGAAACAGGGAAAAGGGGTTTTTTTTTTGCTACGTATGCTCTTTCCCCGCGTCTTTGTGCGATCTCGGGAAATCAGAAATAGTGGAAAAGTGATAGTTGCCTGTAAGGCTAACTGAAAACTAACATTCTGCTGTAAGGATTAGCATTTCGTTTTTTTGTTGTTGTTGTTTTTTTGTGCAGGAAAAGGCACGCACAAAAAAAAAAAAAAAAAAAAAAAAAAAAAAAAAAAAAAAAAAAAAAAACCTTCCTCCTTTCATACAATAACGTGATCCTTTTACTATCTCACTTGGTGAGGGGTTAGTTTATGAGAATATAGGTCTTGGGTTCAAGTCTCCTTCTCAAGCTTCTTTTGTAAAAAAAAATTGTTAAAAGGGGCGGATTTTTTTTTAAAAAGCCGCACTTCATCCCATTCCCGTAACTATTCGACATCTACAACTCAGATTTTTCAAAAGGCATAACTTCTTCATCCATAAGCCGTTTTTCGAGCCGTTTTTTTTTAAACAGCCTAATTTTTCGAGATATTTCCATTGGAGCAGTTATTTCCAGCTTTTCTCAGCTTCAGTCTAAAAAAATGGAAAGTACATGCCCGGTTATTCTTAACAGCACCAATTATTTCCAATGGCTACCTCACATGGTAGATATATTTAGAAGTAAAGGGCTTTATAGAATAGCCACAGGACAAGAAACTAAACCTTCCAATGATGATAAAGCTGCTAAATGGGAAAATAAACAAGATCAAGCATGAGGGTTGATAGGAATGTCCATTGCTCAAGATCTTCGATTTCATATCCTTGATATTGACACCCCTGATGAAGCCCTGGAAAAGCTAAAAAATGTTTTTGGCATTCAAAATCAAATCAAGGCCCACCAGCTTGAAAATGAGTTGCTTACTTTGGACCCAATAATTTCTCCTCCATTGAATATTTTTTGTCCAAATTTAAGACCCTCATAATTCTTTTAGAAGGTTGTAAGATCAAAAAGGACGATGGTAGCCTCATCTATTGCATTCTTGCTAAGCTTGGCCCTGCATACTCTGTATTTGTTTCCGCCTTCCATTCCACTAGAGAAGCCATCATTTCTTCAGGAACCACCTATAATAATCCCTCTTTTGATGCCTTTTGCGATTCTTTGATAAGAGAACAAGAAAAAAATTTACACCTTGGTCTTATCACTGCTGGAAACGCTTCTAAGAAAGCCTTAGCAACCCAACAAAAACCATATCAAAAGAATCCCAAGAAGCAGTATCCTAAAAAATATGGTCCTAAACCAAACAAGGGCCCTAAGAAATTTCAGCCGCAAACTGAAAAATCAAATCACCAAAATAATAAGGCAAATCAAAACAAAGGGAAGAAGACAGATAGAAATTGCAACTTTTGCAATCAGGATGGCCATATAGAGTCTAGATGTTTTAAGAAGATGGAAGCCTTAGAAGCAACAATGAAGAAGCACAACATCAATTTGGATCACTCTTCACCTTCATCTTCAGGCATGGAACTTTCTGCTTGTGGTTGTCAAGCAGCAAGATCTGGTTATGCATTAAATGTATCTTCTTCTTCTCCTTCTCATGAATGGCTCATTGATTCTGGAGCTTCTTACCACATGGCTAAAAATAAATCCATGTTTTCTTCTTTAAATGATTGTAACACCAAACATATTTTTGTTGGTGATGATAGATCTCTTAGTGTTGAAGGATCTAGAACCATTCATCTAGATAATGGTCAGTTTAATGATGTACTATGTGTTCCTACCTTGTCATGCAACCTTCTATCTGTTTATCAGATAACTCATTCAGGTGAAGGGAAAATAGTATAATTCTCACCTCATGATGTTGTAATCAAGGACCTCAAATATCCTAAACATATTTTAGCTACTGGCATTGCTGATGATTCCACAAGGTTGTATAAGTTTGACAACTTTGGGTCATCATGCCTTCCCTCTGTTTTTGTTGCTCATAATGATGATGTGAGCAAAATTTGGCATGAGTGATTTGGTAACTTAAACTATCGCTCTCTTCAAACTCTATGTAAGGAAAAGACGGTGACGGGCCTTCTTATGGTATCTTACCGAGATGGTGTTTGCTCCAGATGTGTACTCGGAAAACATCATTGGGATAGTTTTGACAAACGTGCCTCTTAGCACGCTTCAACCCCTTTGCAGCTTGTGCACAGTGATTTATGTGGTCCACTTCATATTGTTTCTTTCTCTGGTTGCAAATACTTCTTAACTTTCATTGATGATTTTTCCAGACGCACTTGGGTATATTTCTTAAAACTCAAGAGTGAAGTTTTTAACATGTTCTTGGCCTTTAAGACCTTTGTTGAGAAACAATCTGGACATCAAATTCTTAAGTTAAGATCAGACAATGGTGGAGAATATGTTAACAAAAAATTTATCAACTTCTACACTGATCATGACATTCAATTGCAACATACTGTTCCATATACTCCACAACAAAATGGTGTAGCTGAAAGGAAGAATCGCACCTTAAAAGAAATGGCTAATTGTATGCTTCAATCTAAAGGACTTGGTCTCAATTTTTGGGCAGAAGTCATTAACTGTGCAAATTACATAATAAATCACACTCCTACTAAGGTTTTAAAGAATATAACTCCAGAAGAAGCTTGGAGCTCAATCAAACCAGATGTAAGTCACTTTCGTGTTTTTGGAAGTGATGCTTGGGCCCATATTCCAGATGCAAAACATAAAGCCTTAGAAACTAAGAGTGAAAAATGCATTTTTGTTGGATAGTCTGAAGATGTCAAAGGATATAGACTTCTTCAACCAAAATCCAAAAATATTATCATTAGAAGAGATGTAAAATTTGATGAAAATATATCGGTCTGCGAGCCTAGTTCGACAAGTGTGCCACCTTTGGCCTGCGAGCCTGATTCGGCATATGTGCCACCTCTCTCTCTCTCTTCTATTTTTATTAGCATTCCTTCTAGTTCAGATGATGACAACGAGGATGACAATCCTTCTCCACCTCTTGAAATTGTTCCTTATACTCCACCACTTCCAAGATGGGTCCGCTTTACTCGGGATGTAGCAGGTTCTCTTGCAGGTGACCCTGCCGATCGACGACGTACACGGTCTCAGTTCGAAAGAGCCTCTTCCTTATTGGCTCAAGTTCCAGAAAAACTTGATCCAGAAACCTTTGAAGAAGCCTCCGGTCATCCAAATTGGGATGAAGCTATGAATTAAGAGTATTGTTCCTTATTGGCAAACGATACTTAGGATCTTGTTCCTCTTCCAAAAGGAAGAAAACTTGTCAGATGCAGATGGGTTTACAAAACCAAGTTTGGAACAGATGGAAAAGTGGATAGACATAAAGCTCATCTTGTTGCTAAAGGATTTTCACAAGTTGAAGGCATTGACTATACTGAAGCCTTCTCCCCTATTTCCAAAATGAATTCTATCTGCCTTGTTCTTTCCCTTGCTGCCTCCTTTAAATGGAAAGTCCATCAAATGGATGTTAAATCCGCCTTCTTACATGGAGATTTGCATGAAGAAATATACATGGAACAACCCCCTGGCTTTATCCAAAAATACTCCAGCCTTGTTTGTCGCCTTAGGAAGTCTCTCTATGGTATCAAACAAGCTCCTTGGGCTTGGTATGCCAAAATGAATAGATTTCTATTAGATAATGGCTTTTCTAGGTGTCATTCTGACAACACTATCTACACCAAGAAATTGGGTAATTCTTTCACCATCATTGTTCTTTATGTTGATGATATTATCCTTACTGGTAGTGAGCCAAACCATATAAACCATGTGAATTCTAGCCTCAAAAAGAAGTTTGAAATGACATACATAGGACACTTGCATTATTTCCTTGGTCTTCAAGTCTTGCAATCCAAGGAAGGCATTACCCTCTCTCAGTCCAAGACTTATGCCTGTGATCTTCTACACCACTTTCACATGGAAGACTGCAAGCCAACCCCTTCTCCCTTTTAGTCTGGAGTCAAGCTTTCAGTCACTTGTACTACCCTTGAAGTTGATGCTACCTTATATCGTCAACTTGTTGGTAAACTTTTGTATCTAACCCACACCAGTCCTAACCTTTCCTTTTCCATTGGTCTTGTCACTTGGTTTATGCACCAACCTCATGAAAGTCACTGGAAAGCAGCTAAAAGAATACTTCGATATATTCGAGGTATAGTTCAGTTCGGGATTCATTACAGTGTAGGAGCATCTCCATTGTTGATTGGTTTCACTGATTCTGATTGGGCTGGTGACCCTGATGATCGAAATTCTACTGCCGGATATGTATTCACTCTTGGTTTAGGACCTATTACTTGGTCTTGTAAGAAACAAAGTGCCATCCTCTTTCTTCAGCAGAAGCAGAGTATCGTGGTGCAGTTGAAGCTAGCAAGGAAGCCATGTGGCTTCGTCAGATTCTGTCTAAATTTTCTCTTCATCAGCGGCATCCAACTACACTTTGGTGTGATAATCAGAGTTCCATTCAGTTATGTAAAGATCAAATTCAGCATCAGCGTATGAAACACATTGAACTCCACATAAACTTCATCAGAAAGCTCATTCATGATCGTGTTCTTGAAGTGCAGCACTGTCCAACCAATGATCAAGTAGTCGATATATTTACAAAGGCTCTCACAGAAGCGAAGTTTACCAAACTTTGATCCATGCTTGGAGTTCAGGAAAGTTGTCATTAAGGGGGGATAGGCTCTAATGCCTCCTTCCTTCTCCTATTGTGTCACTTTTGTAAATCCTTCAATCCTATCCTAATTTGTTCTTAAGGGGGGATGTTAGGATATTTCGACACATAGGAAATAGGCTCCTTTTGTGTCACCTTTGTAAATCCTTCAATCCTATCCCAAGTTGTTCTTAAAGGGGGATGTTAGGATATTCCAACACATAGGAAATAGTTAAGAATAACTTAGTCTAGTGTAGAGTTAGGTAAAGTGTGTTTCTTTACCATGTACATTTGTAACTTATAATCCGACGGTCACGATTTGTAGTGATCCGACGGTTATATCTCACCTCGGTATTAACGACACTCTCGATTGGTCCATGATCTCTATTTAAAGAGCATGGAGGGTCATTTTTCCGGTAACCGTTTATGAGAGAAACATATGTAACTTTTCTTTTTATATTAATAAATTTCCTAAAGTGGCTGCTTTGGCTTAGGCTGTGGACTATTTCCCTCTTTGAAGGTTTTAACCATGTGATTATAATAGTGTACTGATTTGTGATCTGTTTGTGAGCGGTGACCTTTGATTCTTGATCTAAGAAACTTATCCTATAAATTCCTACATTAATAAATTTTATTATTTAAAATAAATTATTAATTATAAACAATTATCATTTATATATCTTTTAATCACTCTATTTTAAACAAATATCATATAAAAACTTGAATTCATATATATTAACGTTTACTATAAACTCATCACCTATCAAAATTCAAATTTTTAACATAACAGGTAACATCACATTGCTTCAACTAACTAAGGAGTTAATACAAAGGAGAGATTAGCCCACTAAAGATATATTTAAATAATGTCTTTTTGAAAAAGGATAGCCAATTCCCTACGCTACCAAATATTTAAGGTTTATTCAACATTATCTAATATATTATTTAGAAAAGAGATATAAAAACTTAATACCAAAAGTCACATTCAATAATATTTGTATCGATGTTATATTCATAATCATTTGAATCGATATTATATTTATAATGATGGAGTGTTAGGGTAAAATAATTGTTTTTCATTCTAAAAAAAATGTTTTCTTTTTAAATGGGTTTTTATTTTTTAACATTTATTTTGAATATAGTAATATTTATTTTTTGTCGATTGAGATTTAGCCATTGTATCTCTACTATATATATTTGTTCTTTGGATCAAGTTATCTACCTATGTCCTGATGATGAATTACAGTAAGTGGTTTGAAACGTGTCGACCCTAATTTTTTTTGTGAATTTTGCAAAATAGACTTGGTATAAAAGCATATTGTCGAGTGGTTGTAGCTCAGGTGGTAGGGAGGAGTCGTTATTATCCTCCCCACTCAAGTTCTAGTCTCACCAAGAGTGACATTCTCACTCCTTGGGAGTAATTTCTACATGAAAGATAACTGACTCACCTAGATATGGGTGGCTTTTCCGTGGATGTAGCTAGTAGCATCTCCATTACACTAAACCACACGAGAAAGAATAAAATAAAAGCATATAAAGCATATAATTTTTAGTAAATTAAATAATTAAAATATTTATAAATGTATTTATAAATAATAAAATTTCAGTCTAAAAGAATTGGATTTAATGGTGAAAAGCTAGGACCTTTTCATTGTTGGATAAGGTTTAATTCCCATAAGGGCCTAGCTTGAAGCCATAAAGACACTTTGAGGTAGTGGTTGAATGTGTGGTTGCACCCAGAGAAATTATATTACTTGATCATATGACCTATGCACAAATAATTGGATTAAATCTCACTCCCATCTCCTTCAATTTAAAAGGTCCACAAGTTTTCACTTGTGCACACATAAGTGGATGAAAGTCCACTCACATGTCCTTCAATTTAAAAGGACCCCAAGTGGTTTGAGCATTATTAGTAGAGCATCTCATGAACATTTGGGAAATGATATTTCCATCGGAAACCATGCCCATCACTGACATGCTTCAAAGAGACGTGCTGATGAGACAAGGGGGTGGAGTTTGCATGACTCAGGATGGGTGGTGGTAGATGGTCATTTTGTGTCATAATTCTTCATCGTTGGAGTAAAATTGGCCTCGAGTACCTTGAAGTGGTTTCATGTTTCACCATTATTACACTGTATTAGGAAGTCAGTGGAAAAGATTATGCACAATTTTGTTATGATGGAGCATCACTTCAAATTGTATAGGGTCAATTAGTGGATCGATAGCTATATCTCTAGGTTAAATTGAGGGTGAATGATCACCTATTGATTGGTTTGTTGAATTTCATGGTCTTGATTCCTTTCATATTGTTCTAAGCTTCTCCTAAGTAGTTATTTGAAAGGTTAGTAGGCTTGTTAGTTTTTTTTTTTTGGCATGTTTTATTGCTCCATCCCCTAGGTGGAGCATCTATGGTTCACTCTTTTGCACATGAGCCTTGTACTTTATCTCATTTCCCAACCTTTTCCATTGCTCTGTCTTTCCTATTTCTGGTTAGCTTACCCCTCCTGGCTCTGGTCTCATATCTTGGGATTCAATTCTACCTAGCCTCCAACACACTTAGACAATTTTATATCTCCGCAATTTTTTTCCTTTCCACCAAAATCTTGATTCCATTCTCCAATATCCTTTTTACCAACTTTCTATCTCTAGTTTAGTCAACCCTACTATTTCAATTCTATGTCCAATGTTGTACAGGGAGAGGTTATCTCTATAAGGCTTCAATGAGAGGTCAAGGAATCCATAGAGGGTAAAGAGGGAGAAGAGGCCCTTATGGTTCGAGGGTGCAATACATTGTCTATGAGGCAACCAATGAGTATTGGGAGAAAAATCCTCCTCAGTTCAGAGAACAAATTTCCATTACTGAAGGGGAGATAAGACTCGATTACACTACCACACATAATTAAGAGGTCAATGCTAAGATTAATAATTGGGTACTAGATGTAGGCCATTCTAGGGACCGTAACACAAAATACCAAAAGACAATTAAATTGTATTGACATATTAAAAATGTGTTTGGAAAAATTCTCGAGGAAGGGGATGAATCCTGTCAAGAAATCCTACTGCATTTGGACGAGGTTATGATTTAATTGAAGGAGATTAAAAACAAACCTCTTGATCCCTCTCCTCAAGATGCATGAACTTCAACTACAACTGGTACATATGCCCAAGCAAATCATAGTCATAAATTTCAGGTATTAGACTAATATGGTATAATTTTTTTATTTTTTTGTTTATTTTTGCATGTTTCATTGCTCCATCCCCTAGGTGGAGCATCTATGGTTCACCCTTTTGCACATGAGCCTTATACTTTAACTCATTTCGCAACCTTGTCCATTGCTCTGTCTTTCCTATTTATGGTCAGCTTACACCTCCTGGCTCTGTTCTCATCCCTTGGGATTCAATTCTACCTAGCCTCCAACACCCTTAGACAATTTTATATCTTTGCAATTTTTTTCCTTTCCACCAAAATCTTAATTCCATTCTCTAATATTCTTTTTACCAACTTTCTATCTCTAGTTTAGTTAACCCTACTATGTCAATTCTATGTCCAATGTTGTTTAGGGGGAGGTTATCTCTATAAGGCTTCAATGAGAGGTCAAGGAATCCATAGAGGGTAGAGAGGGAGAAGAGGCCCTTGTGGTTCATGGGTGCAAGACGTTGTCTATGAGGGAACCAATGAGTATTGGGAGCAAACTCCTCCTCAGTTCAGAGAACAAATTTCCATTACTGAAGGGGAGATAAGACTCGATTACACTGCCATGCATAATTGAGAGGTCAACGTTGAGATTAATACTTGGGTACTAAACGTAGGCCACTCTAGGGATCATCACACCAAATACTAAAAGACAATTAAATTGTATGGACATATTAAAAAATTGATTGGAAACAATATCAAGGAAGGGGGTGAAGCCTGCCAAGAAGTCCTTCTGCATTTGGACGAGGTTATGCTTCAATTGAAGGAGATTAAAAACAAACCTCTTGTTCCATCTCCTCAAGATGCATGAACCTTAATTACAACTGGTACATATGCCGAAACAAATCATAGTCATAACTTTTAGGTATTAGATAATCTGGTATAAATAATTTTTTTTTTTAGTAGAGCCTATCAAGTTGTACAAGGATAGGCAGGATAAGAATTATTCATATGTCTATGAAATTATTATTAAGATGTATGTTAAAAGTTTAGACTGAACTACTTGGATTGCCATCTTTTTTTTTTTATGCCTGATCAGATTTCCTAAGTAATTAATTGACCAACTAAAAATTTATGGTATGTATTTTTTTTTTTAATGATATAATAGAAAACAAATCCTAAATTATATATATATATATATATATATATATATATATATATATATATATATATATATATATATATATATATATATATATATATATATATATATATATGTATCAAATTATTTTTAAAAGAGAGAATTGTTTGTCTTACACACACATATAATTAAAAAAAAATTATTTATTTACATATAATTTTTTTCCATATATTAATTTAATATTAAAAAAAATAAGAATTATTATTTGTATATCAATTTGACATTTACTATTTTTATTATTAATAACAATATTATAACGACATAATCTAATTAATAGATGATGACTTTTTTGACAGGAACGAGGCCATACAATTTCTAAAGAGATTGTGATTTCTTATTGTTTAAAATCACTTTTTAAATGTATAAATAAATTCAACACCCTAAACAACTCTGAATTACTCAATTTTTACAACAATCTTTATAAATTAAATAACTTAAATTTTTAATTTTTAAAAACATATGCATAATATTAAATCAAATTAACTTACAAAAAATACTAAAAAAAACATTTCATTTATTCGTTAAGCTACCCATATTATAGCATTTTCTTTCTCTTAATATTTATTACTAATCACATTACACTACCCATATTATAACATTTTCTTATCTTAATATTTATTATTACTAATCACGTTACACTACCCGTATTATAAAGACATGGACTAATCAGCGAAAATAAGAAATTCCTTGTCCACATAATAATATGCATTTCATTAACTATCATGACATAAATATTGTAGCGTCATTGTTCCCTTACCTTCCAACCAAAACGAGTAAAACATTATATGGGAATATATTTGTACGCTTTTAAGATAGGGATTGCTTCAGTTAAATGATTGTTGATGTAAAGGGTAGGGAGCAAAATCACCGCATGAGTTACATGAAATTATGGAATATTCATTTTATTCACATTTTTTTTTAAACAATGATTATCTATGCAATTTAAAATGCGGTATACTTTTTAGTCTGATAAATCTTTTAAAATCACTAAACTTCAATCACATCACATTATAGTGATAATTGATGAATAGTGATGGGCATTTTATTCTTTTTGTTTTAGTGTTTTAAATGTTTTTACTAGGTGGAGAGGAGAGAAGAGGAGAGAAGAGATAAGTGAAAGAAGTAAATTGGTTATGATGTTTTTAATGTATGATGTATAAATTTTATCTTGTTGATTATTTATTATTATAGTTAGCTAAAATGGATGAGACTTGGTGAATGCGTATTAACTATAGAGATTTGAACAAGATTACATTTAAGAATCGATATATTTTTCTTGGAATTGATGATTTGTTAAATCGATCATAGCATGTCAAGTACTTCACCAAGTTGGATGTTAAATTGAGATACCACTAGGTATGAATCAAGGAACACGATGTTAGTCATCAGTATTTTTCACCTGTTGTTGATGACTAGATTCCTAGCTGAGTTTTCTAGAAGCTGATTTCCATACGTCAATTTGTCATCTAGAAAACCCCCAAACAAATTTTTGCTTTCCTAGCCCTTCCTGTCAGCTTATGATTAGAGCAATCTTCAGTTTTCAATGTCATGTCTTGTTTCAGCAAAATATCCCTGTCTATAGCTGTCTTGGTCTTGTTGGTCTACTATCATTTTCCTCTTGGTTCTCATGAAACTCACTGTCCAATGTTTGATGAAGTGTCTCCTTTCCTATCCTTGATCTTCTTGTCAAACACAATCAGAATCAACGAAAGTTGCCCCTAAGTTAGGTAGTGGCGCTTTAGAGAAATCCCTTCCTTGACAAAAATAGCCTGAGCCAGAATCCTTTGTTCAATACCAATCAGCCCTGAATTAGCGCTTAATCTGCAAAAGCAAACCTTGATATACCCCTAGGTCGCGCCACTAAGAGGTCTTGTTGTCTCAGTCCGGAAGAAATTCTACAAAGATCTAATACAGAAAGAGATGAGCATGTGCACAGTCTAAAGGAATATGCTTAATATTGGGCAAAATCTCCATAGAACACTAAAGGAGCTTTTAAAGTTTCAAATTCATATTGTTTGCATCTCTGCAGGGGGGAAATTGAATGACAAACATTTTCCAGACAAAAGCAAAGAGACAAGTCCAAATAAGTCTCATGTTGAAGAATTTACCATCAGCGGGCGGAGAGCTGCAATGATAACAAAGCAGGAGTGCATGTTTCAAAGGTCAAAAGTTGCCCTAAAAGCTGATACCATCCTTCAAAGCCACACAAATACAGAGGACTGATATAAGGTTGATCTGCAGTGTTCCAATTTTTCCTTCAGAGATAATGATGCATAAGTTTTCCCAAGGACATCATCACAGTACATAAGAAGACAATTGCTTCTTATGCTACCTTAAGCCTGGGATAAAAACAGTAGTCAAAGAACAAATCAAATGTACCTCTGCAAACACAGTCCAAAAAAGGTTAGTAAATGATGACTAGCAAACAAATACTCCACAAACTAGATGTCATGTGGTTTCTATTTTAAAAGTTCACAAAGATATTTTGACAAAAGGATACATATCCCAGAAACATGCCTCATATAGCAGATTATCAAGATTTCACTTTATTACCTATTCTGATATACCAAGCAAAGACATATATGGCTGAGAGATGACATGGTTTAGCAAATGGATGAAATTTCATGACTATGAAGACCTCCTTCAAAGAGCAGATGGTTGGGAACATGATAAATAAGACCTCCTTCATTTAAAAGCAGAGGGCCAACATGTTTTTAAATGACTTCAGAGCTGTTGTGTGCTACCTCCTCCAAAGATGAACAATGTGTGCATCAACAGGGTTTCAGATTATGTTTAAGAAAGTTTTCAATTGGAAAAGTCAAAATTGAAAATCAGTGGGAACAATTGAAAGTTTATAAGCTGAATTATGGTATTACATCATAAGCAAAGCAGTGATATTATAGTATTGAAGAAACCTCTTCTTCCTATCTATAAAGTATCTTCATCAGCAGATAAAAATAAAGGCCCCATGATAGGTTGAAAAGGGCTGCAAACAGTGTTTTGAAAGCTAAATTTTGTGAGTTAAAAGGGGTTTATTTTCCTTGTGTCTAAGGACTATGTTGATTGACATAAATAGTCCCTTGATTTTCACTAATTTTATCTTGAAAAATGAGGGGCTGAAGTAAATTATTATTGAGACTGATTTCCCACTGTTTATTGAAGTTCCTGGGCAGAATTTTCTACAACCATTGGATAAGTTTGATATTCAGCTTTTCCTCTGGGTATTAGTGGGCCAGATCTGATATAAAGGTCAAAATATAATGAGGAACATGATATCTTTCTAAATATCTTTTTAGCTGCAATAGAATATCAAAGGCAACTAGTGATTGAGTGAAAGGTTGCAGGGTTGTCTTGATAATGGACTCCTCTATAAAACAACAATCCAAGTCTGAAAGTTTCAGCGCTCCTTTCATTCCATACAAGACAAAGTTTTATGGCAGTATCATATGGCTTCGTCATTTCATAAAAATAATGGAGTTTTCCTCATGGTGATTAAAAGGCTGCAATGGTGTCTTTATGATAAAATTCTTCAAAGCAGACTAGGGAAAATCAGTTTGAGACAAAAAGGAGAAACGAAGGTTTCCAGGATTGGTAAACTGCAATGTACAAATTTAAAACAAAAATTCTGTCCAAGACTGAAAAGCTGCAAAATATGCTTGATATTCCTTGCAATGTTGAAATAAAAGTAAAAGATGCTAATTCAAATTGCATGAAGTTGTTACGCAGGCTTGTTGACCATATTCAAAAAGCTGCAAACAGGATCCAGTCCAAACAACACTAGCATAACAAGCATCAAGAAGAAACTCTGGCTCAAGCTCAAGTGGTTAAAAGTTGTTAGAACAGACACAAGAAGAAAATTTTCTTTTGAATAAGCATATTAAACTTATAAGGCAGTGACTATAGCACAAGCTTACTTTTATGGACTTCATCCAAAACTCAATGACAACAATGCTTTCTGTGTTCTTGCAGTTGCATCCTTTCCTGATCTTCAGTTATGCTTATTGTAAATACAAGATCTTAGTACAATATGCACTGTTTTTATAATTTCTGAAAATTGGAGCTCCATTAGGAGGAGAATGGCTGATGGAAGCCTTGGTTTTTGTGAGCCATTCTAACAGCCTTCCGGATCTCATACATCGGTCTTCTCAACATGGCAAAGGATTAAACAATTTTTGGTCTTAGGTTGAAGGTTACAAGGGCCTCCAAAGATCATCATGGAGATTACAGTCAGCCACAGAGAATAAAGGAACAAAATCTTGGTGGACACATAGCAAGATGGCATTAGGGTTCCAAAGGGTTACATTAGTGGTTTCAAAAAGTGATGATCTCCTTGATTCAGAAATAGAGGTTTTGATCATAGTTTTAAAAAAGAAAAAACTTCCTATAGCACAAACTATGAATTACCATATGATTTAAAAAAAAAACATTCCATTCAATATGACAAAGGTTGCAAAAGACAGAGGTTAAGGAGCGCCCGGGCAGTTTGTTTCAAAATGTGTTTATGACCAAATAGAGATGAAATTGACAAAAGTGAGAGAGGTTTTTGTCCTCATAGGCTCAAGAAGAAAAACCTCCTTCAGTTTCTACACAGGTATCATGGTTTGTGAGAAATGCAGATGTCACGAGAGGATTTCTGCACCAGGATTCACCATTTTTACCAGTGTTGGGACAGTCAAATTTTGAACAACCAAATGGGTACCAAATGAAAAAACTCAAGCATATTTGGAAATTATATTTCCATAGCTTTCCAATGAGCCATCTCGCGCCCAATTCCGACATCGGGAAGGCCTCCAAAACGGGGTGCAAAAGTGCGTGACGCGTTTGAAAAATTGCGCGGCGCGCCTGGGAGAGAAAATACAAAGGTTTTCTATTGATGCGCGGCGTTCTTGCTTCTGAACGTGCTGCTCACCTAAAAACCTTCAAAAAACTCTTTTGAGAGCTGCTCAACCAATCAAAAAGGGCCCTTAAGCTTTTTTAAGGTATTCTTCTCACTCCATGACAAATTTTGAATTTAAGAGGTGATGTACTCTTACTATGTTTCCAAGAGACAAATGATGTTATAGAGTGGGATGTTTTGGTCGAAAATCAAAGGTTATGGTTGACTGTGAGTGTCAAATATCCACACTGTAATAGGCTAAGGTGTGTTTAGTCAGTTCTGAAGAACCCTAGCTGCCTTCAAACACGGTGATAACCCACAGTGAAACAAAAGTAGACTTTTCCTAAACTCAAAAGGGAGAAAGAAACACTGTTTATAAGGTGGAAGTTTGATCATTATGAATGGTTTTCTCTGTGTTATGAAATAGAAAACTAGTGCTACCTCCATTTTCCCATAAAACAGAGTGTGGTGAGATATTTTGCAAAGTCAGTGGAGGGTGTTTTGTCTACCTCTGTAAAAACAGTGAATACAAGAAGATTTTGTTTGGGGAAGGGTGTCTTGCTTTTGTCAAAACACAAGGAGATCTTTGTTCTAACAAGAAAGCCACAAGTACCTCTTTTCAATAGCTTTCCCAAGCATAGTAATCAATTGACTGTTTGTTTTTCATTTGAGCAAAACTTGTTGTTTGGCATAACGGATGACAAGACAATGATTTATTGGAGGAAGAAAGTTATTTGTTTATAGGCTTGTTGAAAGTTTATAAAGTGTTAGGAGGCAGTTAAAGGGAAAGCACATCTTTCTTTTTCAAAAGACTTATCATGTTTATTAAAAAGAAATGTCAGTGTGTTATTTTAAGAGAGTTTTCTTTCTTTGAAGAATCGAAGATTCACACAGTCTCTAAGAAAACAAAACAGAGTGTGTGTAGAGGGTATTTAAACAAATCTGAAGGAGTCTTTGAAAACAATGATTTCAAAGAGCACCATGTCCATCAAAACCACAAAGAGGCAGTGATGAAAGGGAACATTATGGCAGCTAGCACAACAATAAGCATAAGGGTGATGAAGCACAAAACAATGAAGGGAAAGAGCATGACAGTCATAAAGAAGGCAGTGACAAAGACAAACAAGGAAGCCCTCAAGCAAGCAATGATGAGGGAAAGAAAATACAAAACATGGATCACGAAGTGAATTCTCCAAAGCATGTGCTAGCTGCCTCTCCTAGGCAAGGGGCCATGACTTCCTCACCAAAGCTAGAATTCCAAACAACAAAGAAGAAAACCAAGAAAAGCTCAAAACTGCCCAAAGAGGGCGCCCGGTGAGAAAAAGGGAGAAAGACACCTTTAGGCTTGGAATTTTGGCCCGAAATTCTAGACATGTTTCTAAAAAGCCTTGGGGGACTTGCTCACCAAAATTGAGCAAATTTTGACATGTTCTTGTTTTTCGACATTTTTGGGCCTAATTGCATAAAATCATGGGCATCGCCATTTTGGTTTGGAACATCCTAAACTCTTGAGAGTGGTACCTTTGGATACATTAAATTCAGGGGCATCTACTCAGAAATTTTTAGAGCATTTGAAGTTGTTTTGGTCCCCCAAAATGGTGAAAAACAATAGTTTTTTCAACACTCTGCCCGCATATTAGCAAGGTCTATTTTTTAGGTTTTTACAGAGAGATCAGTTTTTGAGGGACTTCCAGTGATTAGATTGGGAAAAACTAAGAATTTTTAGAAAGTAGACATCCAGAGCTTTCCGACGAGCCATCACGGGTCTCATTTCAACATCAGGAAGGCCTCCAAAAATTGTCCGCAAAACAGGGAACTTTCTGCTGCTAAAATTTTGGAGTATTTTGGAAAAAATGCAGTTTTCTGTGTTGGCTTTTCAAAATGTGCGTTTAGCCATTTTTAGACTCTGTCAACTTGGAAAAGTCAATATTTTTCCCCTTTTTGTCATTTTTTAGATATTTTCTTAGATATTTTGTTCCTTGGGCTTTGCAAAGCCTCAAGGACAAAATCAGATATTTTTGAGGAGCCAATGAGCTTACTAGTTGCACTAAGAGGTTTTCCTCACTTTGGCCTATATGTTTCATAGGCTTTCATTGTAAACCAGGCTGAACTTGATGAATAGAAGCAATATATGGTCATATAAGCTTTGGAAGAAATACTTGTCTCATGCTTTTGGATAGTTTCTTGGATGTTCTTGGATGATGAAAGAGGATTGTTGTTGGATTCCATGACTTGGTAGAATGGTATAGTGTCTCTATCTCTGTTTTGTTTCTCAGTTTTCATTCATAAATCCATGTTCTTGCTTGCTATAGGACAGTAGAGAACAAATTTGAGACATGCCCTTGGAGGTACCTCAAATTTCTTGTTTCTTCATAGCTTCCATGTTTTCTTCATTCTTAGTCACATTAAAGAATTCTTGATTGCTCTTTAATAACTTAAGAATATTGTTTGCTTGTTTCATTCATGGTTTTATGCATGCTAAGTATGATTTACGGTATGCCCTGCTTACTCATGGCTAGCCATAGTTCCATCTATGAAACTTCTCTTTGACAGATTAGATTGTCATTTGTTGAACCAAGGAGGTCTTGTTCTGATCTTGCCCTTTGCCTAAGACTATGCAATCTTGTTTTCAAAGTGCTCAATAGCTTGAAGTACTGTGTTTAGGTGTTCTGGCATAGTGATTTGAGTTGTTTGTCCATCTTAAATGTGTTTCCCCAAAGTCTGATAGCCATTTCCCAAAGTTAGAGAGTTATATATCTCTATGCATGGCTTGATTGTTTATTTCTATGCGTTAATTAGCTTATAGTTACATTTCTCATGATTAATGGTTTTCCCTACCAAGTTTATGTCAACTATTAAACTATTTGTGCTTGAAATCCTTTGTTATTCACAAACTTGATGTCCATCTTACTCCATTTTGCACAAATATCCATTTTACCTCGAATCAAGTCGGCCCTTCAACAACCTTATATCACCATCTGAAAGCTTTCTTGACCCTTTCGACCCCATAGCCCAGTTGATCTGACATCTTTTTACATATCTTATATCTTTGATCAGTTCATCCCTCACAACCTAAAAAACCAAAACCAAAAACCTACTTCATAACTAGCCTAAAATCAGAACACAATAAGCAAACACACAAATATCCCTTACATAAATAGAGAGAGCCCTCTCTGAGTCCAGGAAGACTAGGTCCTTGGGCTCCAAAGACTGGTTTGATGTTACACTGTCATTTGGCTTGCCAATTAGCCAAATCATGGGACCCTAACACATGACACTTTGAAGATTACCTTCAAGACAAGGAAATGCTTCTATGAATGGTTGGTCATGCCTATTGACTTATGTAACACACATACTATATTTATGCATTTGTTGAATGATGTATTATGGCCTTATTCATATTCATTTGTAATGCTGTCTTTGGATGACATATTGATTTATAGCTTTACGTAGGAGGAGCACATCTCACACCTCATGCAAGTATTACAAACTCTAAAAGGGCATCAATTGCTAAGAAGCCCTAAGAAATGTGAGTTTTCTATGCAATAATTGGTGTATTTGCGGTATATAATCGGTGGAGAGGAACTCATTATAGTCTCACAAAGATGGAGAACATAATGAAGTTTCCATAAATCCTACCAATTTCATTGAAATTAGGATCTTTGTTGGGGTAGCATAGACCCTATGGAAGTTCATAACATCTTGTTAAATGGTAGTTGTGCCACTCCTTGCCATAACAACAATGGTAAGAGTTTCTAGTGGGGAAGAATCAACATAAAATTTTTGATGAGAAAAAACAAAAAGATCAATCATCCACTAGTTCTTACATTGCCTAACTTGTAGAATATTTATGAAGAGAAGACATATACAAGTGGGTATGTTATTAGACTAGTCTTCATGCAAGGAGGTAAGTTAATATGCTATCATTTTGAGATGTTTCTAGGGGAATTTTGAATTATCATACATATGATAAGGAACTTTATGCCCTAGTTCTAGTTGTTAGGAAGTGGAAGCACTATTTTATGGGTAAGGAAACCATTATTCACATTGATCACTAACCATTGTAATATTTTCAAGCTAAAAATAAGCTAGAACAAGCCAAAAATTATAAGTGGATGGGGCTTTTGCAACAATTTCATCTAGTTAGATATCATTTTTGGGATTCAACTGCGTTAATTTAGTCATTCATCTATGACCATTTCCATGAGAGGTAGTCGTAACTGACTAATTTCTCATGATTTTTGAATAGTCCACTTCGCACTATTCGGTGATGTGCCACAGGTAAAGAAGTGGGATTGAAACTAGTGAAATGAATCACATAGCGTCAATCATCACTTCCGGGCTGCAACCGCAACTGTGGACTTCCCTAGAGGTCACCCATCCCGTAATCCCTTCCGCTCAAGTGCGCTTAACTGTGGAGTTTTCCCCACAATCAAGCCCACTTAGCTTGCTACCCCATTTGCATAACCAGGACTTCCCGGGAGGTCACCCATCCCAGAACTCCTCTGGCTCAAACGCGCTTAACTGTGGAGTTTTCCCCACAATCAAGCCCACTTAGCTTGCTACCCCATTTGCAAATGGGGTAGCAAGCTAAGTGGTCTTGATTGTGGGGAAAACTCCACATTTAAGCACGCTTGAGCCAGAGGAGTTCTGGGATGGGTGACCTCCCGGGAAGTCCTGGTTACCAGGTGCAAGCCCCGGAAGTGATGATTGACGCTATGTGATTCATTTCACTAGTTTCAATCCCACTTCTTCACCCCTGTGAGCATCACCCGATGCAATGAGTGCTAAGTGGACTATTCAAAAATCATGAGAAATTAGTCAGTTACGACTACCTCTCATGGAAATGGTCATAGATGAATGACTAAATTAATGCAATTGAATCCCAAAAAATGATATCTAATATAATCATGGAAATGGTCATAGATGAATGACTAAATTAACGCAATTGAATCCCAAAAAATGATATCTAATATAATGCACTGCGGAAACCCCTCATACTTAAAATTTCATCTAGTCATAAAATATAAAAAGGGTAGCACTAATAAGTTAGCATACATGCATTCAAGGCCACCCACATCCAATATCACATCCTTGGAAACTCTTATGTGCATGGAACCTTTTACCCATGATGCATACACAAAGTCATACACATAAGATAAGGACTTTAAAGAGGTGTTCCAATAGTTGAAGGGCCATTTTTACATAGAATAAGGTGATGGAAATGCTAACTATCATCTCTAGAATGGGTTGATCTACAAGCTAGATAATATCTATGTTCTTGAAGGCGAATGATTGAGCTTATCAAAGAGGCTCACACCTCAAAGTTTGTAGGAAATTTTGGTGTTGGGAAGACAATTTCCAAATTACAAAGGTATTTGTATTAACCCATGATGCAAGAAGAAAGTAGCTCATTATATTAGAGGATGCATGCTTTGTTGTATTAACAAGCCCAATAATGGAAAGCAAGGTTTATACGATCCCTTACATGTACCCACTCCGTGGTAAAGTATTTCCATGGATTTTGTTGGTGGTCTATTAATTACTAGGAAGGGACATGAGTATCTTTATGTGGTAGTTGATGGGTTCAACAAGATGTGTATTCTATATGTATTATAAAAATAACATCAAAAGATAATAAGAAATAGACATGTGCTTTGAGTATGTTTGGGTGCACTTTGGAATGCTAGGTAATATTAGCGGAGATAGGGATATGAGATTTCTTATTGCCTTTTGGACTACATTTTGGGAAAATATAGATGCTAAGTTGAAGAGATATATTACATTCTATCCACAAATAGATGGGTAGGCATAAGTAATAAATAATATTTTGATCCATCTTTTGAGGGGTTACAATTAGAAGCATCTAAATACCTAGGATGAAAATTTGATCTACATTCAACACCATTATTGTAGAAATTTGAATAATAGATGAATTATTCACCGAGATTATCCTGATTACACACTATTTGAGCTTCATGCATAATACATAACCTCTTCTACAATTTATCATCAATTTGCGGAAATTAGAAGCAGTCGCATGCGCACATTAAAACATAATCAAGCACACATATAACACAGTATGTAATGGGGAAAGCATACAGCTGAAAACCCCCAAATATCTCAGATATTATAATGATAGAGAATCATGTAACAATCATAGTACAATACTCCTCACAAGTACTCAGTACTATCTCCAATAGTTACACACAAACTAGCTCAGATCTGAGCAAGTCACAGGTTCAAATCTCCTCCACTGTTTGCCTGCCTCTACTGTGCAATCCAAGATGAGAATTAATTGATCCAAGTTCGAATCCCCTTGGCTTGTACTGCGCAATCCTCATTGGCAATCTCAATCAATGTGTGTGCAAATCTCATGCACAAGTATAGTCACAACCGATAGCCACACTCACCCTTTCACCCACCTCTAACACTGGTCTCCACTGAACTGTTCATGCATTGCAGTTAACTGATGTATTCTTTAGTTGATTTATGAGTTAATAATTAGTGAATTAATTAATAATTAATTACCACTCATCACTAGTGGTATTTTGTCGTGGCTAGACTAAATACAACTAGTTCAACTAAGTTGGTACCGGTAACACAACTCCAATGAACTGTTCTCATCAACTCAACCAACCCCTACCACTTGAGTCCTAACCTAAGTCAACCATGCAATAGCTCAACTAACCCTTAGGAAAAGCGTATTTCATTTTGTCACGACCTTGCCAAGCATCCAAGCATCAAACTCGAAGTGCTCCAAGAGGATAAGATAATGTTTATATTCAAATATTATTAGGGGTTAATAATATTTCGATTGTTCTATTTTTGTGTTCCCATAGCTCTTAAAAATAGAACCGCCTAATGTCTAAAAATAGAGGTCCATATATTTTTACCAACTCGACCAATCATCCATAAATAGCAGTCCTAAAATTATAGACCATGATCCATATGTCTAAAATAGACTTTGCGACAAAAATCACTTGTGTGGCCCCCACCTAGTTTAGGTGATCACTTTCCAACTAGGATCAGGAAAGATGTTTCAGGATGCCTCCTTCACTGTTTCTTGTTGCAAACTTCAACACTCCCTCTCAACAAGAAAGGAATTTCATTGCATGCGACATGCAACTCCATGCATTCGCCCTGCAACCTTCACAAGTGCCATGCAACTCCATGCATCTGCTCTGCAACTCTTCCGAAACTGAGTAGGCTCCAAAAAACTCAATCAGTTTGATGCATCTATCATCAAAGTCTTCGACTTCTGCTGGTACCAACTGCACATGTCATCAGGAACCACTGCGTTGTTGAACTCTTGCACCCATCCACTTTGCACTTGCTGTCAACTCTGATCCGCGCTCCAGTATCTGACACTGTCACTTTGATCTGCCTGCATCAATCCAACTGATTGTGCTACTACTACGCTGTGGGCACCTCATAGCCAAGTTCAATTCATGAGATCCAGACCATCTCAATGAATCCTGCCTAGAAATATCCTCTTGGGATTAATCATGCATGTCGCCCCACCTCTCACCTGGTGGTATAGCTGCATGCACTCCCTCTGCCCATCTGGCACGAAATTTCTCTGCCTGAGTGGTTTCTCCCACTCCATGATCCTTATCTTGTGGCTGCTCCACTTCCCGAGGTTCACTCTTACTTGCATGCAAAACTTGCTCCCTCTCAAGCATCAATTGCATGTCTTTCTTGCACTTCCCAACAGTAGGAAGCTCCGTAGACATCCCATCTACTTCAATTCTGTAGAGATTCTTTGCTCGAATCCCAACCTTCTTGACTTGTCCTGTTGCCTTGTGCCGAAGGAAAAATTTTCCTTCACTGAAGAAAAATTCATACCCTTTATCCTCTAACATTGCAACTGAGATCAAATTCTTCTTTAAACTTGGAACATGCACTACATCTTGTAAAAGAATGAGTTTACCTGACTCCCTCTGAAAGGTTATGGTACCAATGCCGGTCGCATTGTATCGTCCATTGTCGCCCAACTCAACATGCAACTGGAGATCTTTCTCCACCAAGTCGCTGAAAAGATTCACATCTCCCGTCATGTGAAAGGAAGCGCCACTATCAAAATACCACCCCGATCCCAATGCACTCAACACCATGCATGCGATCAATGAGAAGTCCAGCTCAAATTGCGAGGCAAGAGCCTCACCAGCTGCAAATCCAGGAGCCTGCTTGTTCTTCTTATTCTGTGGACAATTCGTGGCGTAATGTCCATGATCGTGACAGTGAAAACACTTCACTTTGGACATGTCACGCTCTTTACCATCTGCACTGGATTGAGAAGCATTCTTCTTGCCCTTCCCCTTCCTTTCTTTGCAGCCAAAGCGCAATCCTCTTCATGAGATACCTTTGATGAAGATCCATCCCTGGTACTCTGCCTTATCTCCTCTTGCACAAGATCCGACCAAAGTCGCTCCCATCCTGGCAATTTCTCCCGACCATTGACAGAGTCCTCATAAGAATGCCAACTCTTCGGAAGACCAAGGAGAGCCAAGCTCACCAATTCCTCATCATCCACACTAACTCCTACACTCCCAAGCTCATCCCTGCAGTGGACAAACTTTGTCAAGTAGACCGGAATAGTGTCATTCTTCTCCATATTTATTTTCCTGAGTTTATCCTTGAGTGCCAACTTCCTCTGGTCGCTCTTGCTTTGGAACAATTATGTAAATGCTTTCCACATCAAGTATGGAGAAGCTTTTCCATGAAGGCTGGATACTATGTGATCCTTCACGCCCTCCAACAGAATCCTTCGACACCTTGCTGTCTTCTTTTGCCAAGCCTCAACTTGAGTAGCATCAGTAGGCTTTGGGACTTCAGCATCTATGAAATCCTTCAGCCCGTTGTCATCTAACACCACCTCCATCCTATCTCTCCATGCAATATAATTCGAGCCGCCTTCAAGAGCATACTCCAATCGCAATCCTTGATAAGACATTTTGACTTCGACACCAAGAAAACACTGCTGCAAAATTCGAATTCCAAGCTCAAAACTCAACTGCTTCCGATCTGTGAGAACAAAGTATTTCTAGCACAGAGATCGACTGTAGGGGCATTTACTGGATATATCACTTTTCAGAGAAAGGATGGATCCAGAGGCTACCTGGCCCGCTTACAGACTCTGTCTACCGAAATAAATTGTAATCACTGTAATAGATCCGATGATCAATTTTGCTCTGATACCATGTAGAAATTTGAATAATAGATGAATTATTCACAGAGATTATCCCGATTACACACTATTTGAGCTTCATGCATAATACATAACCTCTTCTACAATTGATCATCAATTTGCGGAAATTAGAAGCAGTCGCATGTGCACATTAAAACATAATCAAGCACACATATAACACAATATGTAATGGGGAAAGCATACAGCTGAAAACCCCCAAATATCTGTATATTATAATGATAGAGAATCATGTAACAATCATAGTACAATACTCCTCACAAGTACTCAGTACTATCTCCAATAGTTACACACAAACTAGCTCAGATCTGAACAAGTCACAGGTTCAAATCTCCTCCACTGTTTGCCTGCCTCTACTGTGCAATCCAAGATGAGAATGAATGAGATCCAAGTTTGAATCCCCTTGGCTTGTACTGCGCAATCCTCATTGGCAATCTCAATCAATGTGTGTGCAAATCTCATGCACAATTATAGTCACAACTGATAGCAACACTCACCCTTTCACCCACCTCTAACACTGGTCTCCACTGAACTGTCCATGCATTGCAGTTAACTGATGTGTTCTTTAGTTGATTTATGAGTTAATAATTAGTGAATTAATTAATAATTAATTCACACCACTCATCACTAGTGTATTTTTCAGTTGGACTAAATACAACTAGTTCAACTAAGTTAAACCGAACACAACTCCACCAACTGTCTCATCAACTCCACCAAACTCTGCCACTTGAGTTCTAACTGAAGTAAACCATGCAATAGCTCAACTAACCCTTAGGAAAAGCGTATTTCCTTCTGTCAGCTGCATGTGCCACATCCAAGCATCAAACTGAAGTGCTCCAAGAGGATAAGATAATGTTTATAGTCTAAATATTATTAAGGGTTAATAATATTTGACTGTACTATTTTTAGCCCGGTAGTCTAAAAATAGAAACCGCCCAATGTCTAAAAATAGAGGTCCATCTATTTTCACCAACTCGACCAATCATCCATAAATAGCATCCTGCAACTCATAGACCATGATCCATATGTCTAAAAATAGACTTTGCGACAAAAATCACTTGTGTGGCCCCCACCTAGTTTAGGTGATCACTTTCCAACTAGGATCAGGAAAGATGTTTCAGGATGCCTCCTTCACTATTTCTTGTTGCAAACTTCAACAATTATAACATGGTAGTCCATATTTGTATTGATAAGTATCATTTTGAAACTTTCTTTTGGTAGTTACCACCCTCACCCTTGGATGTTGTCTATGGAAAATAAGGAGTGAGGGAAGAAATCATAGAATAAGGATTGAAAGTAGAGAATTTTGTTGAAAATATTAGGCGGATCCACATACAAGTATATAAGAATCAAAATAAGTCATAGGAAAGGTACAAGACTTGAAATGATCAACACAAAATAAACAAATCATTCAAAATAGGGGACATTGTTTTGTTATATTGGTGTAAGGAAAGACATTAGGATCATAGTAACAAGATCAAGTCTTCATGGTATGGTCATTTTCAAGTATTGGAAAAGGTGGGTGATAATGACTACAGACTCAATATACCCCTATATATGCACATTTACTTACTAGTAAATGTGGAGAATATAAAACTCTATGAGCCTTCCATGTTGGATAAGGAAACTCAAGAGAATGTCTTATCTACCATAGAGGAAAAATCACCATAAGATCAAAAAAGGTTGGTATAAGATACAATTTCTCAAAAGAAGTTTAGAACTACCAAACAAGGGTAGCATGTCTTTTGGTAGATTGGATTGAAAGGAAAATTTCTAGACAGTGCAAAAAGGTACTTTGCAGAGAAGGTAGAGGAAGATTTTTTTCACCTTATTTAGTAAAAGATTTTGGGAATTGAAATAAATGAGGAATGCCTTAGAATTGATCACTATATGATTTATCATCTATCTTGGTACTTTTTGGGTGGATAAATTGTTGCACTTGGTTTATAGGGCCCATTTTAGTGACAAGTACCAATTTGGGAATTTGGGGTCTAGAACTTTCATAAGCCATTTTGAGGTTTCAAATGGCACTTTTTGGGGTCAAAAATTTGGGAGCATAACTCGTAGTTCCTAAACGTTGTTCTACAAACTCCCCAATAGTGACAAATTCACCCCAATTAGAGCTTGTATGTGGAATTTATACCTCTTACAGGGTGAACTACCTTGTTCATCACCATGATATCATATGCCACATCAAATCCCATTATTCACATGTGGGGCTATCAATGTATGGAATTTCAACAAGATTCTCGAAGATCCAAAACCTTATAACTAATTGAATGTTAAGGATGCAAAAATCCTAATAGACCACTATCAGGTAATGTTAAGTATTAGGCGACTAGGAGTAGAAGGAATTCCATTCTTTAGCATTATTTAGTAACCATTTAGGCCATAGTGTGAAAGAAACTTCACAACGAGTGCATATTTACATTTACATAATTAAATAAAGAGAGAAAAACACATGCCTCACCTTCTACTTGGTTTTTTATCTTGTATTTTGGTTTATGAGGATACATATTCTATTTATTTTTATTGATGGTGTGTTCATTTGCTCGTTTCTCTTATTTTCAATTTTAATCATTTCATAGATTCAAACAATAAGTTAGTAATAATTAATCTAGGATCTACAAAAAATAAATTTCATAATCTAATATTTCAAAATACTATAAGATATATTGTGACAAACTATTCTAATGAAATATCCATAATAATTTACAAATCAAGCATCCTCCTTATATACGAGTCACACCTTTGTGATTTAAGGTCAATCCCTTGCGATCCACTCTATGCCAATGTGGACCTAAGGTGAAACTTTTCTACTAAATTTGATTTCACATGCTTGAAGGTGACTTTCCAATTAGTTTCTTTCACTCGACATAACCTTAATTTACTTTGATTAATTTTCCCAACATGTCATGCACCCAATGGTTACTTTTTCCCAAAGGAATTCTTACCATCCATTGCAAGCTCCAAGTAATGGAGTACCCATCTCATTGGGTCAACATGCTACCAATGGCCCCCATGTCTATAAATCTAGACAAGCTATTTTTCCAATTCATATAGCACTTAGGCATGCATTATCAATGTGCAAGACTATCTAAGGCATTATTTTCCAACCTTACAACCTATTATCACAACCAACAAAAGATTATCCATGTTTTTAGTGTAGGTTACCTTCATGTAAGGGTGCCCAATAAGTTTATAGTGCAGTTTTCCATCATGAAAAGTACCTAAGCCAACTCATATAGGTATCTAGCCATTACTACACCCATGTGTGGTGATCATTAACCATTAAAATGATGGCGTAGAGTAGGTTCCCAAAGCCATTCAATGCCAAGGACTTACATCTTCCCCTACTCAAAATGATTATCATCCATAACAACATCTCCAAGAGCTTGATGTCCTCTAAGTCTACTATTTAGACTCATACAACCATATATATCCAAATCCTTCAACAACTCTGCAATGTCACCAATAGAATCATCGCCACTATCCAATCTTCCTTTGAAGAAAAGTATAGTTTTTGAAATTATGTGAAAATTGCTTCTTGGATGCCTATGTAATTATGGTTGCCTTCTACTATTACAGTAACCCTAGTGTTTAATGTCAATGCAGTTGCAACTCAAGTGTGAATGTTGTTGTAGCAACCCTCTGTTGTTGTTGCAACTTAATTGTCAAACACTACTATTGTTAAATACCACTATTGTGATGATTCAACTATCTAAAACTATTGCGCTTGATTACTATCGTTGTAAAAAATAAACCATGATTAAGAAGTTTATATGATAGTCTAATTGTTGCAACTTTCAAACCTACTATGGCATAAACAATTTAATGAGTATACCATGTTTTTGTAAATGAGGTCCTCTCAAGACTTGAGCTAGTTGGGTTATCAACCCAACTATTGTGTCCAATTCACGAGAATATACTTCTTCATGCCCAAACAATTAATTTCATCTACACTTTAGTAATCTTATACAACTCCAATAAATAATGGGAAGGTATCCAATCCTCTTAGAAATTTTCATGTCACCTTTTGTAACTTAATTATTTTTAAGAAACATTTTTCTCAAGTGCTCTACGCTCCATTGATTTCTCCTAAGCATTGAGTGACTTTTTAACTTGTCAAAGAGAAGGAGATGGCAAGTGGCTACCAAGGCATTGCTAACCAATGTTTTTAATCTATGCTTTATGCTTAAGTATCTTAGAACTACCTCCTTCTCTTATGTATCCAACCCAATTCTTCTAATCAATCCATTTCTAGCTTAAAATCATAGATCCCCATATCTAATATATAATAATCTACAATGTTAACTACATCATGATAATGAAAATATTCATTTCCCACTTTTTCATCCAAATGAAAGTCTTTAACTACTTTTGTTGTCAACAAAGGTACCTTAGTCACCTTTTCCTCCTCTTTTATCTTCCTAGATTAACTCTTAACATATTTACTTAATTATTTCTCCTGAATGAATGGTTGATTGACCTATAATATTAGTCTACGAGTCTTGCAACTCAATTGAAGCAATGCCAACAATGTTATAAACTTGTTTGTCTTCACAATTTAAAAATGTGCTCATCAAAGGATCAAATTAATTAACCCTTTATTCGATATTTCCAACATATTACAACTAAGAATCATGAGATGTGATTCCCTCACACTACATATACCTAATAGTTAAGTCATTTTCCATAAAAAGTGATACATCTATTTGAATTTCATCCTTTTTGTACAATTCTAAGTGTAATAGGTTGTGTCCAAGTGAGAGTCTTTCTTGAAAAATTCTTGGTGCAAGTTCAATCATGCTTCAAATGGTTTGCATTTGGTTCTTAAAATAACATAATGGTTTAGTCTTTTCCAAGACTAACTCCACCAATGTCTCTAATGTTAACGACCTACTCTTTGCACAATCTTCACCCGGGACCCTATGTTTGCTCTACCCAAAACCATATTTTATTTTTGTTGTCAACAGAATAATCCTTGTATGTGGATTCAATGGTTTCCTCAATAAATCACAACTTTAATTCTTACATGCTCCCCAAATTCCATCTAGACATCATGGGCACACCACGTCTTGGTTCCATCTAAGAACACCAAACGATCCTTGTTCGGCACTAATATGAATTCTAAAAATCGATTTAATCCCACCTTCATTAATCTTATCAACCAGGGATTCATCTTTTGTTTCAAGGCTATCGGCACAATCTATGCAAGAATAGAGTCTTTAGATTATAACAGAGTGTAAAGTAACTACTGCAGAAAAGTTACATGAATCATCATCCTAATTCAATCGTTGCAAAGATAAATGATAACAACAAATAATTAATCTTACAATTAGAGTTCTATGGAAAACAAGTATTCTAATTCACAAACCATTTTATCTATCTTTAAATGGATCCAACACATTAGGAAGACTAGTAAATCATACGAATGCTTGAAAATATCAAAGATAACTTATGGAATTCACACACTCACACCTTACAGTTATGTAACACAATCCAATCAGTGATTTCAAGAGATGCATAACAGAATTACAAGATACAAAATTCAACTGATTATCTACCACAAAAGAAGGTGAGTAAATATTAACATAATTAATGTGAATGTAGAAAAGTAACCAACTAATAATGATACATAACAGATAGTATAACCTTCGGTGACTAGGCCCACGGTCTCCAGAATTGATGCCTTAGATAAACTCAATATAAAGGAATTAAGGTAAGATCTTGCGCAAATTCATTAAATTCAAAGTGTTTTACAAAATAACCTCAATAAGGTTCAACTTAGATTGTTGTATGTAATATACAGTGAAAGTGTAATAATGAAAAGAACAACATTTGTCTTTTTACTTTTTTTCTTATATATTACATTTACAAACTGAATATGGAGCTATCCTGAGAATCAAAAGATTCTCGAGATTTCTCTTTTAACCATAAGGCCCTCGAATAATAATGATTTGTTTCTTTGACTTCACTCTCCGACCATGCTCAGGCGTTGAGCTGTAATATGCCACAAATATGGTATTGGATGATCCAATATCTTGCTCCAATATGTCAAGGGAACAAAAATCGTTTAGTTGGACTGATCTACATAACAATTTACTAAAATTATAACCTTTTCGATATCTAAAAAGATCAAATTAACTAAGCTATCTTCGACTCACTTTCATTATCCTTTTCCTCTTAAATCATTTCAAATCAAGGGTAAACTTCTTAAAAATATAACAATTATTAAAGAAATAAGGAAAAGAACTATACCATTTCCATGGCCCAACATTACCCCACAACTTACCTTATTTCATGTCCTCATGAAAAAATATGATTAACATGTAGAAAAGATAAAGAATAAGCTGGGTAATAATGTTCACCATGTTGCCAAAATCCATTCTTGTTCCGAAGAACCTTGAAAGCCTCACTTTATTTTCCTTTAGGAAATTCATATTCAATATTGTATCCATCTGGAGGATACTAGATAACAGGACATTTGTACTGACACCCAATATAAGTGGGGCCTTTAGACAGAACCATACGACAATAACGTTGCATTCAATTAGCTTCTGCCTGAAAATTTCTATAACTAAAAGGCTCTATGTTTTTAAACTTATTAGGAGATGATTTCCATCACTGATGTGCTGCTTGAAGGGCCTCTTCTTTAATATCTTAAAAATAATCAAGACCTGCTATAAGAACATCTTTATGCATGGGGGCCAAAGTAGAAGCAACCCCAGGTCGTTCCATGAACCTTTTATGCTTTATAAAAGTTCGCAGTGGACTATTAGTTTCTCCTCTGACCCAAAGGTCTAAACCATTCTCCCTTCTTTGGAATATGCTATAGGCCTTATACCATTTGATTTGATTCCTAAGAAAGGATAATATAAAGGCTTGGAATTGCACATCCCCAGTGAAAGGACGAAGGTTCTCATCCCTTTGTTCTTCTATAAAGAAGTTATGCATGTAAATTTCACATAAGAAATACCTGACATTTTCCTCCTGCTCTCGAAAAAACTTAATAAAATAAAAAATAGTAATGAACTCAAAGGGCTGGCCAGACCGTATGGCTTTTAATTTCAATAATAAATATCATTCAAGTAGAAACATGGCATAGTTTTTAACTAGAGATCTACAAGGCAACGCATCAGAGTACACATAGCATTTCCTTGGTTTCTCCAGAGCTTTTTGGAGCTGTCCTCATAATTTATCTGTTTCATTTTTCTCCATTATGAGTTAGGTGTAAGTTTTGCCTTCAGTATCAGCCAGTGCTTTGTACTTTTGTAGCAACTCTTGGTGTTATGCCTGAGGTATCACTTCCCCTTGGTATTATTTCAAAAAAAATTTATGCACCTTAAATTCCATGTTTAGTACTTGGATAGTGGTATCCTTGATCAAGTGAGAATAAGGAAGCACTACTTAAATTTGTGTAGCCTTTTTGGTAGTCACCAATAGATCTGTCTGGCTTGCTGCCTCAAATGAAACCATAGAAGGGTTAATGTTTGTTTGAATTTCTACATGATTGATAGAAATTCCTTCAGTCTGATTCCCTGCATGATTGATAGGAATCCCCTCACTTTGGACTCCAACTGTCATAGTTTTTATTTTCCTTTTTTAATGTCCTCTAGAGTTTCTAAGCCATTTTATGAGTTGTTCTATCATTTTTTGTAGTTTCTTATTTTCTTGCTTCAATAACTTGATTCTATGCCTATTTTTTCCTTCAACCCTTCAGTAGGTTCTAAAATTGGAACTGTAGATACAAATGAAACAATAGTGACATTTTCATTAATAGGAGGGACTTCAAATTCTTTAGAATTTTCATCAATCAAAACTGTAGTAGTTGAGTTATCTTCAGATTTCTGATTATCAGGGGTCAATGGAATGGTCCCTTCTCTAGAAGAGTCTAGTTCTTTCATAGTTTCAGTAGATTCTTCTGAATGTTCTTGGCTATGAATGCTTGGTGAAGATGGAAATATTTTAGTATTATTATAATTAGGGGTAGAGGCAAAAAAATTAGCAGCTGGTTTAGATGGATTCTCAAAAAAATCTTCATTCCCTTCAAAGGAAAAGAGGGTTCCCATATTTTCGAAGGACTGGGCTATTTCCTCTTCAAAAATTCAAGGAGATTTAACTTGTTGTTCCATGGGGGTTCTTGAGATGACTCATTTTCTAACGCATGCTCAACCGAACCTATAGGTGGCTTTGCCCTGGCTAGTCTTTCAGACCTTCTACACTTAGTCGAAAAAGAAACTAGGACAAAGTCTAACCTCTTCTCAGCTCTAGTCAAGTTCGGCAAAGCTGGGGTTTGACTATCACTTTCCTCTCTTGGCTGACTATTTACTATTTCAGGGGGGAAATTTTCCATGTATAGCTGAATGTTTTCTTCCTCACTCATTTCTTCCACAAATGGTTGGTCATTAAGTCCCAAGAAATTGTCCCAGCTTAATTGTGACAATGCCAATTCCATAATAAGTATCAATTTGATTAAACAGTGGTGACTGAATATAGCACTTGGATCCTTAGCTCTACCCAATATATCAACAACTTTATGTAAAAGGAAATTTAAAAAGAAAGGCATTTTTAGGACTATCTTATGTTTTAAAGCTGCCAATAGTTTGAGATGGTGTGGTCTTACCACATCATGGTGACCGTCACATTTAATTTACCTCTGGATTATATCTGCAAGCTCCTACGATGGTTCTGCAAATGAAGCAGGGTGGAATACGTTTCCTTTGCGGACCAGTTCCTCACCAGGGTCTGTAAACAATTCCATTGCACTTTAGAGTCCGGTATGCCTATCTATCCATTTCTCTCCTTCTATGGAGAGACCTGTAACTTCTGATAGGATCATTTCATTGACTGGCATCTGCTTACCTTTAACCGTTGTCACTTCATTTCTCAAATTTTGTAAAAATTATAAAGCCACAACGTTATCAAATCCCTGCAATCGGGGGAAGTATTCAAGCCAACCCACCCTTACTAAGATTCTTCGTTCTTGCTCTGTCACTCGTAGTGTAAGAGGATCACTTCGGATGGATTTTCCCCCCATTATTGTTGGTTTGGAAGTGATTACTACAAAACAACTGTATACAGAGTTGTTTCAATCCGGAATTCTTCTAATAGAATGAACAATATGACAGAGTAACATTGTCAAGTGTGCTTTTGTGTGATAGAAATTGCCATTTTTGTTAAATGTGCTTAGTCACATTAGGCACATGCTATGCCTTACCTCTCCCCACTAGGAAATATCGACCACAACCGATAGATTTATGGAAATTAAATTTTCATATGGAAGCAGTCATTAGCATGAAGGGGAATGGTCAAATTAGGCACAACCAGATGGAAGAAATAATTAACTGTCATATACGCTTGAATTGTTGACGTGTAGTAATTATTAGGGAAAAAAGCATAATAATAATGATATATCATGTGTAAAAAGATTTCCTTTTTATTTAAAATAATAAACTTTGAAGAAAATAAGAACATATATCTTGTGACATTCCTTTTTTAGGTAAAATTCATATTACAGAGGTTTGAAAGTTTAGAATTTTCTCATGTAATAATTGATATACCACTGCTAGTTGTTTTTACAATTATAAGTGTAGATATTTATGATGGTGATATCTTTATTAAGAAAAAAGAGGTCTAACAACATAATCATGATAAGGCAATTCAAGATATATTCCAATGCCATAAGCAGAGCCACTGTTGCTAGCAGGTGTCCATATCCTCGACAAGGTTTCCTTTTTAACATGTAGATGAGCCAGTGTCCTTTGAATGATATATCATATTATTATTTTAAATTTTTTTCCTCAAAAAATGTCATTGTTCTGGCGTGGTGACCGGATAACAACAATTCCACTCATTAGATCATAACAAAGTGAACAAGATGACTCGTGATGAGAGCTCTCATCCTTTTGACACTAATGAAAAAGGCCATTACCTTGGTTTTTTAGTCATAATGGGAATGTCACTTATGTTATTGTCCTATGATCATGGTAGGCTGGCTCATGATGAGACCCCCTATCCTTATGGTAAAATCTAATTTTAAGTATCATGTTTTTTAGAAATAATCTTTTTATCAACAAGGGTGGCTTATCAACTCCTTAAGAGTTTAAGGATGTTGTAAGGAAGAAAGAGGGTGCCAAATAAAGTATGTGTCAGTCCTTTGCTATGTTGAAAGAGAATCACCATTTAAAGATGTATATAAAAGATAAAACTACTATGGTGGTGATAGATCATGAAAATTTTATGATTCTTTCGGAGAAATCTGAATATAAGGAAAATATTTAAATTGATACGATGTGCCAGAGGAAAAAAATGTTCTTCATAGGATAGTAGATAAGAATTTATTCTTGACACCATGGTAGAGTAAATATCAATGCTTTTTAAGTTCACTTTTTTAAAGATTTCAGTCAGTTGTATGAAAATAGAGACAACTTGGTGCAAAGGGGACAATAATTGTTCCAATGGGAACAAAAACTGTAATAAATGGGAACAAAAATTGTGGCAAAAGGAACAACAATTGTGCCAAAGGGAACAACAACTGTGATAAAGGGAACATCAAATGTGTCGAAAGGAACAACAATTGTGCCAAAGGGAACAACAATTGTGTCGAAAGGAACAACAATTGTGCCAAAGGGAACAAAAACTGTGATAAAGGGAACAACAACTATGTCGAAAGGAATAACAACTGTGATAAAGGGAACAACAATTGCCTTAAGGTATTTTATCCCCATTTTCTTTTGAAGAGAAGGAAAATGAAAACAAAAAAAAAAAGAAAAAAAAAGGAAGAAAAAGAACTTAATCACTCTTAAATAAAATATATACATTATATACAAAATGATAAAGAAAATCAGATTTTATGAAGATGGAGCTAATGGGTTGCTACCCCAGTCAGCTATAATATGTAAAGTAGGATCATTACTTATCTCATGATAGAAAGACTGCTTCGTGAGCGGTTGGTGGTAGAGGCGTAATCGATGTTCATTTACTAGAAAGGAGGTACCAGATTCGTCAATAGTGGTTAGAGTTACGACACCATTATTGTGGACTTCTTTGATTTCATATGGTCCGAGCCACCATGTCTTTATTTTCCCTGGAAAATCCCGGAACCTGGAATCATATAGCAATGCCCAATCTCCTTTTTGGAATGATTTCTTTTTAATTAGTTGATCATGCCATTTAGCTCTCTGTTGCTGTATAATATTAGTGCATTCGGCAGCAAATAGATGTGCTTCATATAACTCATTAAGCTGTTTTAGGCGCTGGGTTTGTGCTTATGTAAAATCCAATCTAACCTCCCTTGTAGTCTTGAGAGTTTTTATTTCGAATTCTATTGGAAAAATATGTTCTTTACCGTAGATAAGGTGATATGGAAAGTGACCAGTAGTGTTCTACCATGTTGTCCGATAAGCCCATAGGGATTTTGGGAGCTTGGCTGCCTAATTTCGATAATTTTCAGATACATTTTTGGTTAAAATTTCATCCAGGACCTTGTTAGTACTTTCAACTTGTCTGTTTTCCTGGGGCTGATATGGAGAAGTAAATCTATGCTTAATATGATAGTTTTAAAGAGTGGCCGAAATTTTATGACTTATAAGTTGTGGCCCTCCGTCTGTTATTAATTCCCTTGGTAATCCATATCGTACAAATAGTTCGAATAGGAAATTAATCACTGCCTCCTCTGTGGCTCTTGGAAAAGCTACTACCTTGACCCATTTATTTATGTAGTCAGTGCAAACCAATATGTACACTTTTTGATTTGATGGTGGGTTGAAGGGGCTGAAAAAATTGAGCGCCCATCTTTCAAATGGTTCTGCCACCAATTGCAGTTGTAAGCACAAATCGTCAGCTTGGCCAGGATGACCCATCCATTGAAAACTATCACAGGATTGAACATATCTTTTTGCGTGTTTAAATATTTTGGGCCAGTAATAACCCATATGAATAACTTTATGTCCAGTTTTGCGGTCTTCAAAGTGTCCCCCACAGGGTTCATCATGGTGGGCTATTAGAATGTCATAAACTTCATCCTCTCTGATGCACATTCAGATTTGAAAATCAGAACCAGCGTGGAAAAGATAACCACTGATTTAGGAAAAACGTTTGCTGTGTTGGATGATCAATCGTACAACACAAGATTTTCCCGGGGAAAGAAACTGCTAAAAACCTCTCCATATTTATTGTATAATCAACCAAGGAATCATGAAACAATACAATGCATATGTGCTCACCACAACCTCATACACTCTACCAATTGTCTCACGCTGACCTAGGAAAAATTGGACCAATACATAGGCAGTTTACTACCCACCTACAACCTACCTTGCTCACACAATCCATAGGAAAAACAATTCCTATTAAATATGAATTCTAACCTTCCTTGACTGTGCAATCCATCATGGGCTTCATGTGGCTTTATAACTGCACCTAGGCAGTTTGCTAAAAATACAACTGATAGTTTACTTGTCTTTAACCTTTGTCTCAATTGGGTCTCCATCAGAATTGACATGCATGCAACTATTAATAGTGAATCATCAGTTACTTGGTAGACAACTATTTGTGAATTAAATCTATTTTAATTCACTTAATTTTCCACTAGCTCATCAAACAGTTAGAACTAATTAAACTGATTTTAACTCAATTAATGTCAGTTAACTGATCCCACTCACACCACACTAGTGCTACAACTGTAATTGGACCCTGTTAATAATAGAATCACTCTACATGCCTATCCTTTGACCCTAAACTTGAAATTCTTGAGCTAACTAAGTATATCACACTTATTTAACTATTACAAGTTGTTATGAGATAAGATTAAAATTAATTTTCCAATTTATTTAAAAATTGGCTGCACACCTTCTCACTAATGTGTCACTAGAATCCCTCACTCATGTGTGACCTGAGATCCCACACTAGTGTGTGTGGATTTTATTGTTCAATTTAAACACTCCCTCTCAACAATAAAGGGATTATCCGCTACCCCAATCCTGCCTTTGTGGTATTCGAATTTGCTCGTCGCAAGCACCTTCGTCAAGATATTTGCATCATGATCCTTCGTGCGAATGTACTGCAACAACATAATGTGCCTCTGAACACAATATCTAAGATGGTGGTATCATATGTCAATATGCCTGGACCTGTCATGGAATACTGGATTAACTGAGAGTTTTATGCAACTTTGGTTATGACAATGTATCATTTTCGGATCCATCTGATGTCCGAACAAACAAACAAGCACCTTCCTCATCTAGATGGCCTCACATGCAGCCTGCATAGCTGCCATGTACTCTGCCTCGGCTAAACTGAGTGCAACTAATCTCTACTTCCTACTGTACCAAGAAACTGCTACTGATCCTATGCTCAAGATGCCCCCTGATGTGCTCTTCCTGTCTGATGGACTACCTTCCCAATATGCATTGGTGAAGCTGTTAGACTCTTGTATTTCATAGTATCACTAGGTGACTCATTATTTTCTCAGGTATTTCATACTGAAAATAATATTCCATGGCTATCATTTATTTTCAGGAAAAATGGGAAATCCTGACGGTCAAGAGCTTCAAAATAATCTATGTGCCTTTCAGTTCAGTAGAAGGGGAAATGTTGCTGATAAGGTGTGATGGTAATCAAACTTCATTTCTGCCCTCATTCCATTTCATTCACCAACTAGTGCCCCACCACCTAGACCTGCTACTTAGGTTGTATACTGCATAAGTATCTGGAATCTTATTGACACTCACAACCATAGATTTTGTCATTGACGGAAAAGGAACACAAAGCAATAGAGAGGCAAAGAGAAACATTAGACCATTAGCGAAGACAAAGGAGCATAGAGGAGAAAAATTAGAATCAAAGGAAGCAAAGGCACCAGAGAAGCAGTTAAGGCAAAAAAACAACAAAGGTAGAGTCGTGAACGTGTTGGGCATAGTCATGAACATGATTGGGTCAAGTCGTGCACGTTTGGGTTGAGTTGTGAACGCGGGGCAAGTCGTGAACATGGGAAAAGTAGTGAACGATTCAATTATTCTACGCACAACCAAAGAAACAAAGTCGACAACCCACAACAAAGGAGCAGTGAGGATCGTTGATCAATGACAGAGATTACATCGCATATCACATATTGACGAGTTTTACATTTATATGTTAATAAATTGCAAGTTAAACTGTTTAAGTTGCGATGTGATAAGTCACAGAAAATGTGAAATGCGAAGTGTAGGTGATGACATGGCAAGGTGACGTGGACCTGGCCCGCATACTGCACATTGCAAATCGCATAGGATAAGTTATTGTTAAACATTAAAGGTTGCGAAGTGTGATAAAGAGGCCCGGATGCGATTTAGTTTCAAAGGAAAAATCCGAAGGATTTCATATCCGTATGTAGAGCCTTTTCTGTGTTAAATCGCATCGAAGGAGGAAAAGGAGATTACAAAATTAAATCTATGGAACACGAAGTGCGATGTGCGATGCCAGGTGGGACCCGATCGCAATCACAAATCTTAAAATATTAGCTGCAAAGGTAAGTGTTAAAGTCACTGAAGTGCAATATTCGATGCGGTGGGGCATTTTCGCAAATTGAAAGTCACAAGTTTTAAAGGATAACCGTGGGAGGTAAGTTTTAAAATCGTCGAAGTGTGATGTGTGATGCCAGGTGGGACTTGATCGCAATCGAAAATTGCAAATTCTACAAGATAAGTGCTAAGGAAAACTTAAGTCTTGCGCCATGAAAAGTACGATGTTGGCATAGATGTGATGTGGTTATATCGCCGAAATATAAAGGTTTTCAAGTCTCGGCTAATGAGGTTTATGCGCTATTTTATGGAGAAATAGGCTAAAACGTGGCAAAAGGAATTATGGTAGACTAAGCCCCGACAAGGAATGAAAAAAAAGGAGGTCGAGTCGGGCATAGGATGTTCATGTGGAACTATTATGGTATACCAGAAGAAGCAGAAAAGGTAGTAAACACATCAGCTCCATCATCAATCAATGAAAAGTGGCAAGCACTACACCAGATTTAATTACCAAATGCCAGTTTTCTTAAAAGTAGGGCCAGATGTCAGAGCCACCATTGGTTACCTCTTCGTGACCATCACATCCACCTCACAACTTATTGCTTGATCTTATGAAGAGCCATCGAAGCGTTTGGATCCATGAAGAGCTGCCCAAAATTAATTCTATAGACGGTGTTTTTATCAGAGATGTCTGATCAGGCCTTGCATGGCCACACTTGTCCATTTTTTGCTAAATTTTAATCAATGAAATGTTTCCGAGTAAGGTAGGGCAACCGACTTAGTCATTATATAAATACTGCTTGCCTTAGCAATCTCAGGGGTTGGAAAATTGTACCCTGCTGAAACTTGCATTGTAAGAAGCATTGGAACACTGTAATTGTTTGAGATAGGCATCAATAATAAGAGGGCATTCACAGGATTCTTGAGCTATGTTAATGGTGATGTTTTTCCTCTGTGTTAACATTTTTCCTTTGTCTTTTAATGTTGTGCATCAATTTATCTGATTTCAAAACAGAAAATTTAGATTAAGATTTGCTGAGAGAGCTCCTTAATTCTATTTGTGTTTTTTATCTTTATGTTTTCCTATGAAGTTTAGTTAAAGAATTCTTAACTTCTCTTTAGCTATTTCTGAAACCACTACTTTCTCCCATCTCATATTCACATTGCCAATAAGATCCAGTCTGCATAGTTAGCTTTCCCTATGAATACCCTTGAAAAGTTGATGCAAAATTCAGCCTTTTATGACTCCATAGCCCAATGGATTAAGTTTTACAGCTCTGTCTGTCCAACCACTCAATTAATCAAACAAACAACCCTCATAGTTTCTATAACTAGCCTAATATCAACACTTATAATTATCAAGTTAAATCATAAAACAGAGAGAGCCCTCTCTGAGACTAGGAAGGCTAGGTCCTAGACTCCAAAGCGATTTGATGTTGTTCTCTGTCGTTTCTTCTTTCCAATATTACAAATTATAGAGTGATAACGTATTGGCGGCCATACTGGGGAAACACTTGCTGAAAAAGCTTAGTGTTTCTTCAGAACTCAGAAACCCCAGTCAAAATTAAATGATTCGAGTATTTTCCAAGATTGGTATCTGGTTGTTGATGGTGGACAACAAGCCAGACATAAGAGAGTTGAAATCATCCACCTGGCGACTCCAATTCAGATCAGTTCCATTCAAAGACTCCATTGGAGGAAGGACCTGAAACATGACCAGTTAGACTAGAAAGAGAAAGTATTCAAGCCCAAATTGGATTCAATAAGTTGTTCTTTTTATCTGAAACTATGTTCTATCCTACTTTAAGCCTGATGGGTGTTTGTGGGAATTGTTTTTCTCATCATAGAAGGGTATAATCATTTAAAAAGACAGTCTAGGGAAACAATACAACATTTTACAGCTAGGTTCAATAAGGTATACTATTCGATGTTTGCTAGGATAAGGCCACCCTCAAGATTAGCTCTCTCGCACTACCCAGATGCATTTAACCTAGCGATGGCATTCCAGTTAAGAAAAAGGGACCCTGCAACCATTGAAGAAATACAAATATGGCTATTGATGTGGAAGCGAACCTGCTGAACAGAGAGGCAAAGTTAAAGGTTGTGGAGAAGGATAAAATATAAAGAGAGTGATTGATATATTCAGAGATAAAGATAGATATGTTGACAAAAATAGTCAATGAAATGATGCATAATATTAGCAAGAAAGAGGAACTTGATGTTTAGATACCTCCTTTTTCATTAGTTCCGGAAAAGACAAACATAAATGTACCCAAGTAGTTTGCAGCCCATCCTGGACACCCTAAAATAGAAAATGATTGTTTCATGTACTCTATCCACAACACAGCCAAAGATGAAGTCCAAAATTAGAAGGAGGTAGGGAAATCCTCAGCAACAATGTACATGATAGATGACCTTGCATACAGAGGTATCCATATCGATTATGATGATCAAGAGGAAGACTATAAGGTTGAGGTTGAGGATGATTATTCAAAGCATCCAACACTATTTTATTGGGAAGAACAAACTCAGTTATCACAATGAAAATATGAAAATCAAACTCTGCATGATAAGCAAGGTTGCAAAGAGGAAGATGCAGTAAGTTGTCAAGTAAGTACAAAATGCCTTCCTCTATCTTTTGCCTCACTCTTAGAGCGCATTACAAGAAGGCTGCAAATAGGAAGGAGGAGGAATGCTCTAATGAATCATTCAATGAAGAGATGGATGATACAAACCCTATTTTAGATCCTAAATTTCTCCCCCTGAGTCATCTTGAAATCACAGAATCTGAAGTAGAGGAGGAGTCAACACATATTGAGTCTTTACCCTTATGTTTTAATTCATTTCAGATTGTGAAATGGAATCTGGATCACATTCTGGTTGATAATAAAAGGAGAAGATAACTCTCTCACCAATTAGATGAGGAAATCATGGATGATACAATTTTTTTTTTAGATCCAGGAGTTCAGCCCTTGAGTCCTTTTGAATGTCAAGTAGCAGATGAAATCATAGAGTCTGAAATAGATGATGAATTGATCAATTTTGATTCTCTACCTTAATGCTTTAATGTGTTCCATATTATGAAAGGGAAATGGGATCACATTCTGGTTGATAATCATAAGGAAAAACATGAGGTCTCAGAAGAACCAACTACCATATAAAGCACCACATGACCCAATAGCAGACACGTTGGATGGTTTCTTCTTTCAAAGTCAATATTCCCATGTTCATAATGCTCTCAAAAGCTGCTATGATATGGATATGATTAGACAGTCTTCCCCATTGTCTGATTCAGTAGAAATAGTGGCACAACACTCATCAGGTAGCATGCAAACATGTTCTGAGTTGATTGAAGACCTCGAGAGCACATCTACAGTACCAGGATATGAAGCTGAGTGGGCTAAGTCAGAATACTCAGAAATAAATCAAGAGTGTGTTGATCCAGTGGCTGTCTATATGGAGGAATTTTTCTTTACAAAGCCTGCACATATTTCTGGCATGACAGTTGTTTTTCAAGTGTACCAAGAACCATGTAAATCAGATCATGTCAGGAATTTCTATCAAATTCTATTATCAGGTTTGTTACTGAATATGGTGAAGAGCGGTGGAAGAAAGGAGTTATTCAAGCAGTTTCTTGACTGGGTACAGTAGAATTATTGTATTATTTAGAAGGGCAGCCATTTCAGTAGATTAGGGTAGGTAGGTGTGCAAATAAGCTCAGTACTTTGAGCATATTTCTAGTTTTAGTTTCAAATTTCTTTCTAGTTTTCAAATCAAGTATGCTCCAGAATTCATTTTGCAGAGAGTATTGACTTCAGCTTGAAGGTTTTCATCCACAGAGATTGTAGCAGATCAAGTTGCAGGGTTGGGATCAGGCCAATGGATTAGGCTGCTAGTCTTATGGTGTTCTTGAAACCTCCTAAAGGAGCTGCCATCGTAGCTAGAGCCAATGTTAGACTCCTTTATTTCACAGTATCACTAGGTGACTGATTATTTTCTCAGGAATTTCATACTGAAAATAATATTCTATGGCTATCATTTATTTTCAGGAAAAATGGGAAATCCTGACTATCAAGAGCTTCAAAAGAATCTATGTGCTTTTCAGTTCAGTAGAAGGGGAAAATGTTTCTGATAAGGTGTGATGGTGATCAAACTTCATTTCTGCCCTCATTCCATTTCATTCACCAACTAGTGCCCCACTACCTAGCCCTGCTACTTATGTTTTATACTGCCTTAGTATCTGGAATCTTATTGACACTCACAACCATGGGTTTTTTCATTGATGGCAAAGGAACACAAAGCAGCAGAGAGGTAAGGAGCAACATTAGATGATTAGCGAAGACAAAGGAGTAGATAGGAGCAACATTAGAATCAAAGGAATAAAAGGCAGTAGAGAAGCAGTTAAGGCAGAAAAAAAACAAAGGCAGGGTCATGAATGTGTTGGGCAGAGTCGTGAACGTGATTGGGTTAAGTCATGCACGTTTGGGTCGAGTCATGAATGTGGGGCAAGTCGTGAACGTGGGCAAAGTAGTGAACGGCTCAAGTATTCTACGCACAATAAAAGAAACAAAGTCGACAAACCACAACAAAGGACCAGTGAGGATCGTTGGATCTGATCATTGATCAACGACAGAGATTAAATCACATATCGCATATCGACGATTTTTACATTTATATGTTAAGAAATCGCAAGTTAAACTGTTTAAGTTGCGATGCGATAAGTCACAGAAAATGCAAAATGCGAAGTGCGGGTGATGACATGGCAAGGTGACGTGGCACGATGACGTCGACCTAGCTCACATTTCGCACATCAAAGATCGCATAGGATAAGTTATTGTTAAATTTTAAAGGTTGCGAAGAGCGATAAAGAGGCCCAGATGCGATGTAGATTCAAAGGCAAAATCCAAAGGCAGAGCCTTTTCTGTGTTAAATCGCATTGAAGGAGGAAAAGGATATTACAACTTAAAATCTATGGAATGCGAAGTGCGATGTGCGATGCCAGGTGGGACCCGATCGCAATCGCAAATCACAAATCTTAAAAGATTAGTTGCAAAGGTAAGTGTTAAAGTTTCCAAAGTATGATATGCGATGCGGTGGGGCCCGATCGCAAATTGCAAGTCGCAAGTTTTAAAGGATAACCACAGGAGGTAAGTTTTAAAATCACTGAAGTGTGATGTGCGATGCTAAGTGGGACCCGATCGCAATCACAAATCGCAAATTCTACAAGATAAGTGCTAAGGAAAAGTTAGGTCTTATGCCATGCGAAGTGCGATGTTGGCATGGATGCGATGTGGTTATAGTGCTGAAATATAAAGGTTTTCAAGTGTAGGCTTATGAGGTTTATGCGTCATTTTATGAATAAATAAGCTAAAACACGACAGAAGGAATTACGGTAGAATAAGCCTCGACAAGGAGTGAAAACAAAGGAGGTCGAGTTGGGCAAAGGATGTTCATGTGGAACTGTTATGGTATACCAGAAGAAACGGAAAAGGTAGTAAACACATCAGCTCCATCATCAATCAATGAAAAGTGGCAAGCACTACACCAAATTTAATTACCAAATGCCAGTTTTCCGAAAAGCAGTGCCAGATGTCAGAGCCACCATTGGTTACCCATTCATGACCATCACAACCACCTCCCAAATTATTGTTTGATCTTACGAAGAGCCATCGAAGCATTTGGATCCATGAAGAGCTGCCCAAAATTAATTCTACAGGCCATGTTTTTTTCAAAGATGTCTAATCAGGCCTTGCATGGCCACACTTGTCCGTTTTCTGCTAAATTGTAATCAATGAAAGTTTGCTGAGTAAGGTAGGGAAAACGACTTAGTCATTATATAAATACTGCATGCGTTAGCAATATCAGGGGTTGGAAAATTGTACCCTGATGAAACTTGCATTGTAAGAAGTATTGGAACACTATAACTGTTTGAGTTGGGCATCAATAATAAGAGACTGTTCACAAGATTCTTGAGCTATGTTAATGGTGATGTTTTTCCTCTGTCTTTTCATGTTGTGCAGCAATTTATCTGATTTCAAAATAGAAAATTTAAATTAATATTTTATGAGAGAGCACCTTAATTCTGTTTGTGTTTGTTATCTTTATGTTTTCCCCTGAAGTTTAGTTAAGGAATTCTTAACTGCTCTTTAGCTATTTTTGAACCCACTACTTTCTCCCATCTCATATTCACACTACCAGTGAGATCCAGTCTGCATGGTTAGCTTTCCCTGTGAATACCTTTGAAAATTTGATGCACAATTCTGCGTTTTATGACTCCATATCCCAATGGATTAAGTTTTATAGCTCTGTATGTCCAACCACTCAATCAATCAAACAAACAAACCTCATAGTTTCTATAACTAGCCTAATATCAACACTTATAATCATCAAGTTAAATCATAAAACAGAGAGATCCCTCTCTGAGTCTAGGAAGGCTAGGTCCTAGACTCCAAAGAATTTTGATGTTATCCTCTGTCGTTTCTTCTTTCCAATCTTACAAATTATAGAGTGATAACATATTGGTGACCATATTGGGGAAACACTTGTTGAAAAAGCTTAGTGTTTCTTCAGAACTCAGAAACCCCAGTCAAAATTAGATGATTCGAGTATTTTCCAAGATTGGTATCTGGTTGTTGATGGTGGACAACAAGCCAGACATAAGAGAGTTGAAATCATCCCGACGACTCCAATTCAGATCAGTTCCATTCAAATACTCCACTGAAGGAAGGACCTAAAACATGACTAGTTAGACTAGAAAGAGAAAGTATTCAAGCCCAAATTGGATTCAAGAAATTGTTTTTCTTATCTGCAACTATGTTCTATCCTACTTTAAGCCTGATCAAGAGTACGCTGTTGAGGTTTACATTGCTCATTGGCAGATTGATCTGTGCACATCCAGGATGCACTTGTGGAAAACCCAGTGAAACATGAGCCTCAGGCTACATCTCCTACTCTTGCTGGATTCCCACATGGTTATAAGCCTCCTACTTTACCGCTTATACCTGTAAAATTCCTAGACAGATAGAAGCCCTGGTTTTGCCTCCTATCCTCCATGAGCTCCCTGCAAATTTTATCAATAATCTACCCATATTTGATGGAGAAAACACAAATATCACTATCGAAAAGAACATAAAAAATATTTAGGATTTCCTTGATCTATTTGAGGTGGGAGAAGATGATGTGCGTATCATAATTTTTTCCCTATCATTGCAAGGTAAAGTTAAAAATTGGTTTAAAGATCTTCCAGCTGCAAGCATTAGCAATTTTCATCAATTCACTCAAGTTTTCCTAGATAGATGGGTGGTCGTGGGAAACTTTTTTCTCATCATAGAAGAGTATAACCATTTTAAAAGATAGTCTGGGGAGATAGTCAACATTTTACAGCCAGGTTCAATAAGGTATATTATTCGATGCCTACTAAGATAAGGCCACCCCCAGGATAGCTCTCTTGCACTACCCAAATGCATTTGACCCAGGGATGACATTTGAGTTAAGAGAAAGGGACCCTGCAACCCTTGAAGAAATGAAAAATATGGATGTTGATGTGGAAGCGAACATGTTGAACAGAGAGGCAAAGTTAAAGGCTGTGGAGAAGGATAAAATAGAAAGAGATCGATTTATATCTTCAAAGATAAAGCTAGATATGTTGAAAAAAATAGTCAACAAAATGATGCATATGATTAGCAGGAAAGAGGAACTTGATGTTTAGATACCTCCTGTTTGATTAGTTCCGGAAAAGAAAAACATTAATGTACCCAAGCAGTTTGCAACCCATCCTAGACACCCTAAAATAGAAAATGATTGTTTCATGTACTCTATCCACAACACAACCAAAGATGAAGTCCAAAATCAGAAGGAGGTAGGGAAATCCTTAGCAACAATGTACATGATAGATGACCTTGCATACATAGGTAGCCATATCGAATATGATGATCAAGAGGAAGACTATAAGGTTGAGGTTGAGGATAATTATTCAAAAATTATTCAAAGCAGCCAACACCATTTTCTTGGGAAGAACAAACTCAGTTATTACAATGAAAAGATTACAATCAAACTATGCATGCTGATCTAGGTTGCAAAGAGGAAGATGCAGGAAGTTGTCAAGTAAGTACAAAATTCCTTCCTCTATATTTTTCCTCACTCTTAAGAGAGCATTACAAGCAGGCTGCAAATAGGAAAGAGGAGGAATGCTGTAATGAATCAGTCAATGAAGAGATGGATGATACAAACCCTGTTTTAGATCCAGAAGTTCTCCCCCTGAGTCACCTTGAAATCACAGAATCTGAAGTAGAGGAGGAATCAACACATATTGAGTCTTTACCCTTATGTTTTAATTCATTTCAGATTGTGAAAGGGAATCTGGATCACATTCTAGTTGATAATAATAGGAGAATATAACTCTATCACCAATCAGATAAGGAAATCATGGATGATACAAAATTTGTTTTAGATCTAGGGGTTCAGCCCTTGAGTCCTTTTGAATGTAAAGTAGCAAATGAAATCAGAGTCTGAAATAGATGATGAATTGATCAAGTTTGATTCTATACCTTTATGCTTTAATGCGTTTCAGATTATGAAAGGGAAGTGGGATCACATTCTGGTTGATAATCATAAGAGAAAACATGAGGTCTCAGAAGAACCAACTACCATCTAAAGCACCACATGACCCAATAGCAGACGCGTTGGATGGTTTGTTCTTTCAAAGTCAATATTCTTGTGTTCATAATGCTCTCAAAAGCCGCTATGATATGGATATGATCAGATAATATTCCTCATTGTCTGATTCAGTAGAAGTAGTGACACAACACTCATAAGGTAGCATGCAAACATGTTTCAAGTTGATTGAAGACCTCGAGAGCACATCTGCAGTACCAGGATATGAAGCTGAGTGGGATGAGTCAGAATACCCAGAAATAAATCAAGAGTATCTTGATCCAATGGCTGTCTAAATGGAGGAATTGTTCTTTATAAAGCCTGCACATATTTCCGGCATGATAGTTATTTTTCAAGTGTACCAAGAACCATGTAAATTAGATCATGTCAGAAATTTCTATAAAATTCTATTATCATGTTTGTTGCTGAATATGGTGAAGAGCGATGGAAGAACAGAGTTATTCAGGCAGTTGCTTGACTAGGTACACTGTAATTATTGTATTATTTAGAAGGGAAACCATTTCAGTAGATTAGGGTAGGCAGGTGTGAAAATAAGCTCAGTACTTTGAGCATATTTCCAGTTTTAGTTTCAGATTGCTTTCTAGTTTTCAGATCAAGTGTGATCCAGACTTCAGTTTGCAGAGAGTATTGACTTCAGCTTGAAGGTTTTCAGCCATAGATATTGTAGCAGATCAGGTTGCAGGGTTGGGATCAGCCTAATGGATTAGGATACTAGTCTACGGTGTTCTTGGCACCTCCTGAAGGAGATGCCATTGCCAGATGGAGCCAATGTTAGACTCCTTTATTTCACATTATCACTGGGTGATTGATTATTTTCTCAAGTCTTTCATACTGAAAATAATATTCCATGGCTATAATTTATTTTCAGGAAAAATGGGAAATCTTGACTATCAAGAGCTTCAAAAGAATATATGTGCCTTTCAGTTCAGTAGAAGGGGAAAATGTTGCTGATAAGGTGTGATGGTGATCAAACTTCATTTCTGCCCTCATTCCATTTCATTCACCAACTAGTGCCCCACCACCTAGACCTGCTACTTATGTTATATACTGCCTCAGTATCTGGAATCTTATTGACACTAAAAACCATGGGTTTTGTCATTGATGGAAAAGGAACACAAAGCAGCAGAGAGGTAAGGAGAAACATTAGACCATTAGCGAAGACAGAGGATTATAGAGGAGCAACATTAGAATCAAAGGAAGAAAAGGCAGCAGAGAAGCAATTAAGGAAGAAAAACAACAAAAACAGTCATGAATGTGTTGGGCAGAGTCGTGAACGTGATTGGGTCAAGTCGTGCACGTTTGGGTTGAGTCATGAATGCGGGGCAAGTCGTGAATGTGGGAAAAGTAGTGAATGGCTCAAGTATTCTATGCACAACCAAAGAAACAAAGTCGAAAAACCACAACAAAGGAGCAGTGAGGATCGTTGGATCTGATCATTGATCAACGATGAAGATTAAATCTCATATCGCATATTGACGAGTTTTACATTTATATGTTAAGAAATCACAAGTTAAACTGTTTAAGTTGTGATGCGATAAGTCACAAAAAATGCGAAATGCGAAGTGCGGGCGATGACGTTGTGGTGACGTGGCACGATGACATGGACTTGGCCTGCATACTGCACATCGTAAGTTGCATAGTATAAGTTATTGTTAAACGTTAAAGGTTGTGAAGTGTGATAAAGAGGCCCGTATGCGATGTAGTTTCAAAGGAAAAATACAAAGGATTTTAAATCTGTATGCGGAGCCTTTTATATGTTAAATCGCATTAGAGGAGGAAAAGGAGATCACAACATAAAATCTATGGAACACGAAGTGTGATGTGCGATGCTAGGTGGGACCCAATCGCAATTGCAAATTGCAAATCTTAAAAGATAAGTTGCAAAGGTAAGTGTTAAATCCACCGAAGCGCAATATGCGATGCAGTGGGGCCCGATCACAAATCACAAATCACAAGTTTTAAAGGATAACCGTAGGAGGTAAGTTTTAAAATCACCGAAGTGCGATTTGCGATGCCAGGTGGGACTCGAACGCAATCACAAATCGCAAAACTACAAGACAAGTGATAAGGAAAAGTTAAGTCTTGCGCCATGTGAAGTGCGATGTTGGCATGGATGCGATGTGGTTATATCGCTGAAATATAAATGTTTTCAAGTCCGGTCTTATGAGGTTTATGCACAATTTTATGAAGAAATAGGCTAAAACACGACAGAAGGACTTATGGTAGACTAAGCCCCGACAAGGAGTGAAAACAAAGGAGGTCGAGTCGGGAAAAGGAAGTTCATGCGGAACTGTTATGGTATACCAACAGAGGCGGAAAAGACAATAAACACATCAACTCCATCATCAATCAATGAAAAGTGGCAAGCACTACACGAGATTTAATTACCAAACGCTAGTTTTTAAAAAATATGGGCCAGATTTCAGAGCCACCATTGGTTACCTCTTCGTGACCATAAAAAAAACCTCCCAGCTTATTGTTTGACCTTACAAAGAGCCATTGAAATTTTTGGATCCATGAAGAGCTACCCAAAATTAATTCTATAGGCGATGTTTTTGTTAGAGATGTCTGATCAATCCTTGAATGGCCACACTTTTCCATTTTCTGCTAAATTGTAATCAATGAAAGGTTTCCGAGTAAGGTAGGGCAATCAACTTAGTCTTTAGATAAATACTACATGCCTTAGAAGTATCAGGGGTTGGAAAAATGGACCTTGCTGAAACTTGCATTGTAAGAAGTATTGGAACACTGTAATTGTTTGAGTTGAGCATCAATAATAAGAGACAGTTCACAGGATTCTTAAGCTATGTTAACGGTGATTTTTTTCCTCTGTGTTAATGTTTTTCCTTTTTCTTTTCATGACGTGCATCAATTTATCTGATTTCAAAACAAAAAATTTAGATTAAGATTTGCTGAGAGAGCACCTTAATTCTGTCTGTGTTTGTTATCTTTATGTTTTCCTCTGAAGTTTAGTTAAAGAATTCTTAACTGCTCTTTAGCTATTTCTGAACCCACTACTTTCTCCCATCTCATATTCACACTGCCAGTAAGATCCAATCTGCATAGTTAGCTTGCCCTGTGAATGCCCTTGAAAAGTTGATACACAATTCAGCCTTTTATGAATTGATAGCCCAATGGATTAAGTTTTACATCTCTATCTGTCCAACCATTCAATCAATCAAACAAATAGCCCTCATAGTTTATATAACTAGCCTAATATCAACACTTATAATTATCAAGTTAAATCATAAAACAGAGAGAGCCCCCTCTGAGTCTAGGAAGGCTAGGTCCTGGACTCTAAAGTAGTTTGATGTTGTCCTATGTCGTTTGATATTGCCCATCTTTCAAATTATAGAGTGATAACAGAAGCCTTGAAGCTTCACTCCCTCTGTCCTTCTATACCATTATCCATACTCTGTAGTGCCCTTGAGATATCTCAACACATGCTTCCCCGCCTTCCAAAAGAGCTTGGTAGGCTTGACCATATCTTTACTAAGCTGGTTAACTGCATAGCATATGTCTGGTCGTGTGTTCACCAAATACATAAGTGAACCCAAAATATGCCTGTAAACAGTAGCATCCACTACCTCACTTGAAGTAGCATCCTCCTTTGTCCAATTACCTGCAAGAGGAGTCTCCATGGGTTTGCTTCCCTCCATGTGAAACTTCCTCAAAATATCCTTGGCATACTTTCCCTGAGATACACATAGCTCCCCATCTCTTTTCCATATTTCCAAGCTAAGGAAATAATGCAAGAGCCCCATGTCCTTCATCTCAAAATATCTTGCAATATCCTCTTTGCAAGAAGTTATGAGATGCTCATCACCTTTCAATATAAGATCATCAACATAAAGTACAATAATAAAAAGCTTACTATCAACAGCCGTATGATATAGGTTCGCATCCACTTCACTCTTTGTGAAGTCCAACCTAGTGAAATAGCTGTTGATCTTGGTGTACCAAGCATGAGGTTCTTTCTTCAACCCATACAGTGCTCTCTTAAGTCTGAACACATGTGACCCCCTATCAAAGGTCTCAAAACCTTCTGGATACTCAATGTACACTTCTTCCTCAATAACTCCATTGAAAAATGCTGCATATACATCCATATGATGTATCTTCCATCCCATCTTTTCTACGAGTGGAAGGATAGATCTAATCGATGAGTACCTTGCAATCGATGAAAAGATCTCCTCATAGTCAATCCCCTCTACCTATGAGAATTCTTGGGCCACAAATCCAACCTTTTATTTCTCCACACTCCCATCTGCTGCTTGCTTCACCTTGTAGATCCACCTGGATCCAACCATTAACTTCCCCACTGGTCTTGGGACCACTTCCCATGAATTGTTTCTGATAATGGAGTCATACTCCTCAACCATGGCATCAACCCATGTTGGATGTTACACTAGTTCCTCAAAAGAGGATGGTTCTGTTAGAATACACTCACTCATAAGAGCCATGTATCTAGTATACCTATCTGGGGATCTTCTCCGCCCGCGCTATGATGTAGGTGCACCTACATGCTCTGTTGCATCTAGCATCAATCTGTCAGCCTCTCTGGTGAGCTTCTTACCATTTTTGTTAGATGGCTCTGCATGAGTTTTTTTTGCCACTCCATGATCCTCTGCTTCTAGCTACTCCACATCTTGAGGTTCATCCTTTGGAACTAATAGTTCCTCATCTACATGCAAGTCAAGCTCCATCACAAGGGACAATAACATGGATTTCTCCTCATCAAATTTAACATCTCTCCTGACAACTTTCATCCTGTTACCCAACAAATACACTTGATAGTTGTGGGGATTATCAATGTAGCCCACAAATATCCAAACCTTTGCTGTTGGTTCTAGCTTCTTCATGGCATATTTGGTCACATGGAAATAGACAGATGAGCCAAAATTTTTAAAATATTAAACATATGGTTTCTTACCTAAAAAATCCTCCTCTGGTGTACTCATGCCAAGTATCTGATGAGGACTATGGTTCTGCACAAATAATGTTGTGTTGCATGCCTCTGCCCACAGATGCAACGATAGGCCCTGATCATGTAACATAGCTCGTGTTGCTCCCACAATTGTTCTGTTATGGGTTATGAGATGCAATCAATTCTCTCTGAATTCCTTATTTGGCACAGAATTTCTTGAATTCATTAGAGATATACTCACCACCATTGTCGCTCCTTAGATCCTTCACCTTCTTCCCTGTATCTTTCTCTAGCTATGCTTTGAACTCATAAAAATTAAAGAACATCTGATTTTTCTTCTACAGAAAGAAGATACAACACTTTCTAGAAAAAATATCCAACACTTTCTAGAAAAATCATTAAAAAAAATCACATAATACATGTGCTTTGTTGTGGAAGGTGTAGAGAATGGTCCACACACGTCTGAGTGAACTCACTCAAGGATTGCTGTTGCTCGATTCTCCTTCTCATAAAAAGTGGATTTAGTACATTTCCCCATGGTACATCCTTTGCATGTGTCTATTTGCACAAGGGTACCCTTTGGAAGACTTGTAGAAATCTGTTGCATGATCCTTAAAGCACTGTGGTGTAGATGGCCTAATCTCCTATGCCATAAATCACTTGTATCCCAGCTCACCACCTTCCTTGCTTTACTTCTCAATGTTGCGCAACCATATACATCAAGTTTATAGAGGTTCTTCACTTGAAAACAAATATTCTTTACCTGTCATGTGGCTTTGTGACGAAGGAACACCTTTCCTTCACTTAAAACCACATCATATCCAATATCCTCCAACATAGCAAATGAAACTAAATTATTTTTCAAGCCTAGTACATGCATGCCATATTTTAATATGAAAGGTTTACTTCACCATCTCTAGAAAGTAACTATACTAATCCTAGTAGTGCTATACCTCCCGTCATCACCCATCTCGATGTGCATTTGAAGATCCTTCTCCTCCAAGCTACTAAAGAGTTATTTGTTTCCTGTCATGTGGAAATATGCTCCACTATCCAAGTACCACATAGATGCTATCAGAGCTGACGCCATGCATGCGATTAGAGATAATTCCAACTCAAACTGTGAGGCCAAAGCTTCACCTGCTGTAGATCCCGGAGCCTTCTTGTTGTTCTTCTTCTTTTGTGGATAATATGTGGCATAATGTCCATGATCATGACAATGAAAAAATTTCACCTTTGACATGTCACGCTTCTTGCCTTCTTTTTCGGTCTCAGATTTGGAATAGGACTTCTTCCCCTTCCCCTTATTTTACTTACTAGCCAAGGCACAATTTTCCTCATCATCAGTCTTGGATGAGGATCCATCCCTGGAATTCCGTCAAAACTCTTATTGTACCAAATATGACCATAGTCACTCCCAATATGGTAACTTGTCCCTCCCATTCACAGAGTCATGGTAACTATGCCATCTCTTGCGAAGGCCTAAAAGTGCTAGGCTCACCAAGTCATCATCAACGATAGTAATCCAAACACTTCCAAGCTCATCTCGACATTGAGTGAACTAGGTCAAGTATTTCTGGATTGTGTCGCACTTCTCCATTTTTATTTTCCTGAGCTTGTCCTTGAGTGCCAATTTTCTGTGGTCACTGTTGCTTTGAAACAAATATTTCAAGGCCTTCCACATAACATATGGAGTTTCCCTACCATGGAGACTCGAGACAATATGATCTCGAACTCCCTCTAATAATATCCTCCTCGCCTTTGCTACCTTCTTCTGCCATGCATCAAGAAGTTGGGAATCTGATGCTGCGGGCTGGGGAATATCATTATCTATGAATTACTTCAACCCATTGTCCTCCAACACTGTCTCCATTATTTCCTTCCATGCAATATAATTCGAACTTCCCTCGAGTGCATATTCGAGTCTCAAGCCATTGAAAGACATATTGATCCGCTTCTAGCTCCAAAGAAAGTATCTGCAAATTTGAATATTGTTCAACACAAAATCAATTTGTTCTCCAATATTGTCATTCCTGGCGCTCTGATACCATGTAGAAAATGTCTAACACAACTCTGATACCATGTAGAAATTACACCAATGGATTCAATCCGATCATGCAATGTACTAAAATAAGATATTGAATCCTTCTACAATATTTGTGGAATATAAATCACAATCGCTCAATCACATGCAAGTAAGAGAAAGAAGTAAATCAATCACACAACACAAGATTTTCCTGGGGAGATCAACTGCTCAAAAACCCTCCATATTTATTGTATAATCAACTAAGGAATCATGAAACAATACAATTCATGTGTGCTCACCACAACCTCATACACTCTACCAATTGTCTCACACTGATCTAGGAAAAATTGGACCAACACATAGTCAATTTCCTTCCCACCTTCAGCCTACCTTATTCACACAATCCCTAGGAAAAATATTTCCTATTAAATAGGAATTCAAACCTTCCTTGACTACGTAGTCCATCATGGGTTTCTTGTGGATTTATAACTGCACCTGGGTAGTTTGCTAAACATACAACTGATAGTTTACTTGTCTTTAGCCTTTGTCTAAACCGAGTCTCCATCATAATTGACATGCATGCAACTATTAATAGTGAATCACCAGTTACTTGGTAGATCACTACTTGTGAATTAAATCTATTTTAATTCACTTGATCTTCCACTAGCTCATCAAACAGTTAGAACTAGTTAAACTGATTTTAACTCAATTAATGTGATTTCACTGATCCCACTCACACCACACTAGTGCTACAACTACAACAGAACTCTGTTAATAATATAATCACTCTACATGCCTATCCTTTGACCCTCAACTCGAAATTATTGAGCTAACTAAATCTATCACACCTAGTTGACTATTACAAGTTATTATGAGATAAGATTACAATTAATTTTCCAATTTATTTAAAAATTGGTTTCACACCTTCTCACTAATGTGTCACTAGAATCCCTCACTCATGTGTGACCTAAGATCCCACACTAGTGTGTGTGCATTTTCTTGTTTAATTTCAACATTTTAGACCTCAAAATCCCCCTAATGCCAATATGAAATCATCAAGATTAATTACAAACAATATAATGATCCAATCCGGATCACATGTTAACAAAAGAAGAGAAAATGAAAATAAAATTTGCATCTGCAAAAATGAATTAGGAAATAAAGGAAAACCTATATGAAATGACATAAGTAGTACATAAGTTTTAATGATCTTGCTTCATAATCATTAGATAAATTGAAATTATTAGTAGATTTTTTTCTCTCAATGTGGAGGAAACATAGTTAATTTAGAGCATGGGTATGGATTTAGACGACCATGAAAATAACCTTGTTTATCGATAATATTATGATATGAAAAATTTATGATACTTTTAGAAAGTGAAGAGCATAATACATATTATCAAGGGTCTTGGAATAAGACCTAAAACTATTTATGATTTGCTAAGATCTCATGATCCTTGGATATAAGGAAATATATTAACAACCCAAACTCAAAAGTGAAATTCTACCTTCTTATAAATCACCAATAAATTTTTTATATGGCATATTTTTTATTAAATAATATTAACAAAAGAATATCTTATTAACTAATTAATAAACACCATTTTTTTTTTTTTTTTAAATATTTCTCCATGACATTTTTCACTTAAAATTAAAAAATGTGTAGTCTCACAATATTTTAATGTCTCCAAATCTACCTAAAATATAAAAAATGTAATATTAAACTCATGAGGTGTAGACTAGTTGGTTTGCATGGGTTTTAGTCCCAATCGGGTCTCAAGTTCAAACCGCATGGGGAGGGGTTGAGGATGGAAGCCACTTTGGGGGAATCAAGCTATCCCAAGGGGCGTCTAATCTCGACCAATATTTTCACAATCATGGTGAAAGTATCTGACTCTTTGTTGATCATTATTCTTCCATCCTCGACCAAACTTCTCACAATCATGGTGAAAAACTCCCACTATGGTTTCATCACACAATCCCAATGATAGTATCCCAATATAAGTTGATCATTATTCTTCTATCCAATAAGCAGATTAGCCTTGGACTAAGCTCAAATTCATAATAATAATAATAATTATTCCATAAAAATACTTAGAAATGAAATATTTTAATTAACACATAAACAATGTTCTGCAAAGTTATTTTCACATTATATATTTTAAGCTCTTTAGAATTTTATATAATTATAACGATTAATTATTTTACATTTTATATGCTCTCTTTGTATATCTATTGAATTTTTTGATAATGGGTAAAGTGGCTACACTACAAACATTACATGTTTCAAATTTCAATATAATTTAATAACTAAATAATAATTCTCCGTGCTTAAATATTTAATTTATTATTATTTTTTACCATAAAGAGTATATATTTTATATATAAATCACGCCTGCTCGTGAGCAACATGAGGGATTTTTACAATAAAATTCTCTGTCTTTCCTTGAATACAGATGATACATTTAGGGCAACTCTTATTCGAGTTTTTTTCTAGCCTTCCCACAGTCAAAATTCACTATCTACCTACTGCTATAAACATTAAAAAAGTGGAATAATAGGTATATACATTTATATTTCGACATATAACAAAATTAATAGGAGTAGAAGGGGTGTCTATTCCTCCATTGGGGATGGAGTGTTGAGGTCCAATGGCTTTGGCTCCTCATTCTCCTTCTTGCAATTGTTAGCTAGCATGAGCTTTAGTCCATCAATCTCCTGCCTGATGGCTTCAACTTCATCCTCCAACCTTAAAATTCTCTATTTTTTCTCTAGTTGTTGCTCTTCCATCTCAATAGCGTCCTTATGGTGTTGATGAACACACATTTGCAGAATAGCTATACCATTGCTAAATTCTCCATGCTCCAGAGCACATACCTCACAATTTATCTTGTTGTTGCCACTTCCCCGAGCCTAATTTGCACTAGCACTCCCTAACTTGGGTTTGCAGACACCCCAGCAACTCAAGCCAGTGATCTCAGCGACAAATATTCCTTGCCCACCCATATTGACAGACATGAGGTCTTCCCCGTGGATCTAAATAGACACACGATGACAGACAGAGTCAGGATGCCCACCAGACACAAAAAAATAGAAGCAGACCAAATACACACCCAAGCCTATACTCAAAGCCTGTTAGGAAACCACCATCCCAAAAGACAGGTAATTTATTTGACCTTTAAGACCAATTCCCCTATTCCTTTTCCAAACTGGCTAAACCTAGAGCCCACTGAGCAGAACAATGAGCCACTAGAGCACTTCTCGTAGAAAAAAGACCTACCGACACCCCAAACTGGCAGAGTGTTGCCACAGAACTTAAACACCAACCTCAACCACAAGAACAAAGATGAGGTTTCCTTATCCACCACTGCCAAAGGCTTCATGATTCTATACAAATCGTTATTCCTTTTATATCCTACAATAGTATGCCAACATAAGTAGAACGACGTCACAATACCATCTTTGTTTGCATTCAAATGCTGATCCATAATTCCAATGCCATTCTCTACTTCTCAGAAATCCTTCTCCAACTTCTTCCCACACTCAACCTTCATCTTATAGAGCATGGGGATTAAATGCATACCCCATGAACTCACCATTGCCACAATCCAAGTACAACATTTTTGGTGTCTGCAACATTTCTGGTTTCTGTAAGTGAGGTCGAAGCAGGATATCTGTAAACACAAACTGAAGAAGCAACAAGTACCAGGTGGAGGGAGATCATGGTGCATGATGCCACGCTGCAATGTGATCACACTATATGGATTTCCATGGGTGGTTTGAACCAGCAGAGGGAAGTAAATTATGATTATACTGAGGGTGATGATTAAATCAAGAGGCATGCAGAGACGTGGCCACATATTGGAGGGTGGTAGGATGTGACAGTTAGGCATTCCAGAAGGGATAAGGGGAAGGAGGAGGGTGCGGGGGGGGGGGGGGGGGGAGTTAAGGGAGAGAGCAATGGGGGAGGTGTAAGTGGGGGGGGCAACAATGAGGCCAAGGGTGAGAGGGAGGGAGGGGGGGAAGCCACCAAGGATGGGGGGAGGAATATAGGGTATGGAAAGAAAGGAGGTGGTTCAACAGAATGAGGAGGGAATGGGATTAATAGTAAATCTTCCCATCTATAATCTTCCCTTCCAGGATTAATAGGAAATCCTCCCATCTGCAATATTTCCTTTTGGGATTTATAGGAACTCTTTCCATTAGCAATCTTCCCTTATGTGATTAATAGGAAATATTCCCAATATTTCTAAGTTGCAAGTCTTATTCCCATCTGCTTGGTCAAAGAGTAACTCCACTTTAGGTTTCTTAGTCATGGTTATGCTATACATAGGTTGTCTTCAATGCCATTCACCACAATTTCTTCTTCTTTGATCCTACAAGCCAAGTTGGCTTGTTTTTCAGCCTCTTTTTTTTTTTTTTTTTCCTCTGAGTATATGGTAGAAAGTTACTTTGTCAAAGAGAGGGGTCATTCCTCGGGCCCTCTTTATGAATTGATTAAGAATAACGTTTTGACCAGGGATATTATTCGTCATATGATTTACTATTATCATGGAATCTCCAAGAATTTGGAGCTCCTTAATGCCCTTTTTGATGGTGTTGAAGCCCCGAAAATCGGGTCTACAACAAGGGGGATACCCACCCGGTCCGGACCTTGGTTAGCAGCTCCTTTTCCGTTTGGTATAGTGGGTCCGACTGGGGATATGGGACCAGTTTCCCAATATGTGTGTGTGTGTGTGTGTGTTGAGAATTGATATTTCCTTTCTAAAAGTTCCTAAGTGAAATGATTTTATTCTAACTCTAATCTAATAACATGCAATTGTATTCTAATAAACAAAAATATCTAATTCTACACTAACCCAGGATGTAGTCTTTCCATTATGCGATCTAAAATGATTTCAAATAACAATTGGTAATAAAGATCATTCAACTATTATGAGAAAAGAATTCAATGGAGATAAACCACTTCGTATAAAAAGTTAGATGAAACAATTGTGAAAAACATATCGCGTAATAAGCTACTCATATATTAAGCATAAATAAATAGCTATCACCGTACAAAAATGCACAAATGATAACTCAATCATTTACGCATCAATATATAAACAACTGAACATGAATATCACTTTTACACAGAGGCAGAAATAGTTAAGAGATAAAAATACCATTTATAACTAGTTCTACTCATGAGCTTCAAGAAATAATGACTTATCTCTTCTTAATCCAACATCCACTAAGAGTACAAAAGTGCAACATTAGTAGTGGATATTAAACGCAGATATCAATAAATCCTGTTCCATTCATTCATCAAAACCTCCTCGGAGGGTACAAAAGTGCATGTTTTGAGGACAAGTTTTTTACAAATTTCAGGACCCTTCTCTAAATGCATGAGAAGGGTTTAAATACTACTAACTAAATCTAAAAATAATTTATTACAAAAATGCAGGATATGGTTTAAATGACCATCCTCATTTCAGGCAAAAATAAAGCAAAATTAATACTAACACTAAATCTAAAATTAAAACTAACAACTAACTATTTGTGTATCTGTTCCTTGAAATCGCAAGCGTTCAACATTTGTTTGAGAAGAGTCAGCTGGCCGACTTCTGACTTTAACTGTCCTGTGAAAACGGAATCGGCAAGAGCTGGCGCCATCTTCTCGGCAGAATTGATGATACATTTGAGAGTCATGCACTGGTTGTGTGGTTTTACCAAATACACCCAGTAAGAATCCAAATTCAACTTAGTTAATATTTTAATTGATTCTGCATTTTCTTGAGCCTTCTCTCTCCAGCATGTCTGCAGTTGCTGTACTTTCGGTAGATACCCTGGAGTGGTTTCTAAGATCAGATTTTCCTTGTGCAAATTTTCATTTATGCAGTCAATAACAATGTTTGTTGCTGTGGCTGCTTCTTCTGCTGCTTGCTCTGGTTTCCTGATTTGTGCATCCCAATTTTTAAAGAGCATTTATTTGTGATTGTCGTTGATTATTGGTGCACCTGCTCTTTTCCCCTCCTCTGTTTCTTTCCAAGCCAAATATTCGATAACTCTTTTATCAATTAAATCGTAATAATGTCATAAGTCTAGAACTTGATTAGTGATTTTATCGCTTATTTCGCAATAAGAGTTCCACTGTGATATTCTTTGGCACAATATTTCTTGTTGCTGCAATAGTTGATCATTTAAGGAAATGGATTCTGTGATGAATTCTGTAAGCTTAGGATCATCCTTGTGCATCTCTTGCATAACCTGTAACTATTTTTCTCTTTCAGCCAAACTGTTCTGGTACCCTATCTGCATTTGTTGGAAGTCCTACTGTAATCTTTCAAGTTGTTTCTGTGCTTCGTTGTTGGCGTTGGCTTGTTGCAAAACATGTATTCGATATTCTTTCTCTTTCAGTAGTTGCTTTACCTCAGATGCTTTATCAATGGTTGCAGAGGCATATGCTCCTGTGATCTGAGATAATTTGGTGAGATTTTCAGTGGGATCGGTGGTAGGATCTTGCCATAGGACGTCTAATTTCTCTGCATCATGAGAGAGCACGTTTTCCAATTTCCTTTTCTTTCTTTGTCTTCTCACTACTGCCTTGTGTTGTGGACTATAAAATACATCAAAAGGAGGAATTTCCTCTATTTTGAGCATAAGTTCAGAGGATGGGGTAATGGGAATATGTTCCATTTCTGAGACATTGCTAATTGTTCCTGTGACCATATCTTCTGTTGCCCGTACATTACTCATAGGTGTCTTTGTGCTCTGTCCTTCAATATTGATTAAATCATTGAATGTCTCCCATTCTTTATCTAGCTTGGTTCTGACTAATGGTGGCTGGATGATGAGAGGGGGAGGATTTAGCTGTGAAGAGGTCAAAACCTGTTGCTGTGGGAGTTCTTTTGACTGGGCAGTATCCCTTACTAACCCTTCACTTTTATCATGGTCACTTTCAGAACTCTTAGAGTGTTCTGACATTTCTCTCCCGGACTTAGATTTAGATCTGTCTATGCCTGAACTTCCACTGAGACTAATACTGGGAGTTGGTTCCTTTATGGGTTCCAAACGTAATTTATCCAAAGGGATATTAGCTAACCTCCTTTCCCTGTATATCTTGAACTCTTGAAATTCTGCTAGAGGAAATCACATTTGGGCCGAATGTAGAACCTCTTTAAGTGTACCTTTCTCTTGGAACATGTCATCAAAAAGATCATCTTCTTTAGAAAACACCTTTATTTTGACTGCAGTAGTGAAATTTTTAGCAATATCATAAGGGTCGAATGGTCTTCTTGGAAATTTGAACAATCATAGACATGTTATGTTGTTTACTTCTTTGAATGCATGGCCTACATCAAATAGTGAAAAGGCCCCACAGGCCACAGGAAATTGTGGCCAAATAGCCTTCTTTTTGTCCTTCAAATCTTTAGTCAAACCTCCTTCTCCGCAGGTTTGATAAGCAATTTCTCGTGCCATGAGTTTATTAGGAACATACAAAGGTAAGACATGAGGGGAAGCGAGACTTCCAAATACCCTGACATATGTAAACAGTTCTTCTCTGAACCATCTCGCGACAGGGAGTATATCTACCTCTGCTTCGGGAGAAAATCTTGGAGCGTCTTTATCATATAACATTTTGTACAGGGGCAACATGATTCCATGACAAATCTTGTAAAAATACGGAGTGAACTTGGAATCCCACAATTATTTGTGATAAATATGAATGGGTAAGGGGTCTTGAGTCGTCCATTTCCATCCCATTAAAGGAAACTTGGAAATATAACAGATTTCATCCATCACATATGAAGATAAGTAGAAAGGGGGATAAATTCTCTGAGAAATAGTTCTTTTAGACCGGTAATTTAAAATGGTTGTGGCTAAGTTATCAGATAATATCTTAGCCCAATCCACAACAGTAGCATTAATGGCGGCATTCAATAATGGTAGCCATTCAGATGAAAATTTATTAATGTCTGGCTTCCCAAAAAGTCTACAGAGCGTAGCAGTAGCAAAGCAATACGGGGAGGTGAGAGAACCAATACTATACATACCATGTTTATCCCTTTTTAGTGGTTCGTCCCTCCTTGACCAGTCCTTGATGCATTCTGCCAGGTTTTCATTTTCTTTAGCAAACTTTTCCATGAACTGTTTGTTATAAGTCGCCTGTGGCTCTGGTAAATGATACATGAGTCTCAAATCTTGTGGAGTGAATGAGCCAATGAGTCCTTGACCATGAGTCTTAAATTTTCTGTTTGTGATGTCAGCACTGTCCAGTACCCATTTAACCATGTCCGTGTATGGAAGAATTTTGGGCCTTGCCGCTATCCGGTGCAAGAACGAGTAAGCTAGCTCTGTAATAGACGCCTCAGAAGACCCATGTGAGCCAGCAGTAGCTGTAACCTCCATCACTTTGGGATTATCTTCCTCAAGTAGACTGTACATGCCTTCCCAAGTAGTAATACCAACATCTTTATTACAGGTGGTGTCTATATACAAGGGCATCATTTCTTTGTCTTCAAAACTCAAAGTTTTGTCTTTCTTTCCCATAATATCCTGAATACTGCTTTGTATAGTTTTCTATTCTTCGTTCCTGCAGTTTACAAATGAGGTGAGAATAATGATAAGAAAAAGGTGACAGGAAATATTTTAAATTCCGAAGACATATAAAATATACCACCTTATGTGAAATGGCTCTTCGATCAGAACAAAACCATATTTCATTAATGATTGGCAACTAACTCATTGATTAACATTTAAAGCGCATAATCAGGTCTCAGTTTATGGAAAAAGCTTTTTCATACAATGAGCCCTAAAGATCTGCGATAAGGCTATCTGTGATTTTCTTGGCAATATCACAGATCGCAACATCGTGGAATCGCAATATAGTAATACCGCAATATCGTAGAATCGCAAAATCGCTATATCGCAACATCGCAAAATCGCTAGAGCGTAACATATGAAAATAATCCATTAATGTTTTTTCTGCGAAATGCGATTTGGGATATGTGCCATCGCATATCGGCGGTTTGAGGTTTTTCCGCGTAAGTGATATTTGAGGCATGCGATGCGATGAATGTTTTTAGTGCGTAGTTTCGCATCGAGATTTCGCAATCTTAGAATTTCGCTTGTAAGGAGGTATTCATTACCTTTTTTGCGATGCGATATTTCTTAAGGAAATATTTTATCTTATCTTATCATAAAACTTAAGCTTTTTAGATTTTTCAAGGGGTATTATCCCAAGTTTATGATAGTAGGTTTTATTGAAAAAGGAAATACAAGCACTAATCAATTTTTTAAAATTTTTTGACTAAGGGGCCCCACTTATTTAGTAGTAGTGAAAATACTAAATAAGAAGGGGGGTTGTTGCTGGCCACAACAGATGGCCAGATTCATTCCAAGGAGTAACACATAGGCCTCAGCTTGATTGTTTTTTCTCCTTCCTAGAATCCAAGCATAATTGTCTTTGATGTTTCCATCGGGATTTATGAGAATCCCTCCCCCTCCTGCCACCCCAGGATTTCCTTTTGAAGCCCCATCAAATTGCAGAGTATAGATCCTCGATGTTCTTAGTCTATCCTCCAATTATTCAGATGACAATCTAAGAATCCAGTGAGCACAAGGTGAAGACTCTTTTGTTCTAATCTTTAGTTCAAGAGGATTGACCCAAGTGCTCATCCAAGTTGATTCATTTCGATCTAAAGAGGGGTCTTGCTCTAGCCTATGCATTTCCATGCATTGCGTGAGGGATTTTAAGGCCCCCACATTGGCTGAAGGTCTGACCATATGGAATATTTCCTTGTTCCTCATCAACCAGATTTTCCAACATATATACTTTGGGAGAGCCATCCATATATTTTTAAAGGTTGCTTTGGCCCGAAGGGAGCTCGAGTAAGTGTTTTCACTGGAAAATCGGACAAGAAAATATGACATTATTTAATGTCAGGCAGTAGGATTTACAGGGCTGAGAGACATTAGAGAATATAAAGTATTTAAAAATATCTAAGGTCTCAAAGGAAAAATCAAATTTCGCATAGAAAGAACCAGTCAAATGCGCCTTTGCGCACAAAATTATTTGATAAGCGTGCCTTTTCGCGACTTTTCCTCGAAAATCCACATGGTCCTGAGAGTGGTGGGAGTCAATTTCTGTTGAAAATGCAACAAGATGATGGAGCTTAGTGAAAAGAAGTCGCCTTCACTAAGTGGGCCTGTAGGCTATTTTTGGCGCAAAGTCTATTTTTAGACTATGTCTATTTTTAGACATATGGATCATGGTCTATGAGTTGCAGGATGCTATTTATGGATGGTTGGTCAAGTTGGTAAAAATAGATGGACCTATATTTTTAGACATACTGGGCGGAGTCTATTTTTAGACTACCAGTCTAAAAACAGATCAGTCGAATATTATTAGCTCTTAATAATATTTGGACTATAAACATTATCTTATCCTCTTGGAGCACTTCAGTTCGAGCTACGGATGTGGCACATGCAGCTGACAGAAGGAATTACGCTATTCCTAGGGTTAGTTGAGCTATTGCATGGTTGACTTCAGTTAGAACTCATGTGGCAGAGTTTGGTGGAGTTGATGAGACAGTTGATGGAGTTGTGTTCGGTTTAACTTAGTTGAACTAGTTGTATTTAGTCTAACCGATAAATACACTAGTGATGAGTGGTGTGAATTAATTATTAATTAATTCACTAATTATTAACTCATAAATCAACTAAAGAATACATCAGTTAACTGCAATGCATGGACAGTTCAGTGGAGACCAGTGTTAGAGGTGGGTGAAAGGGTGAGTCTACTATCGGTTGTGACTATAGCTGTGCATGAGATTTGCACACACATTGATTGAGATTGCCAATGAGGATTGCGCAGTACAAGCCAGTGGGATTCGAACTTGGATCTCATCATCATTCATCTTGGATTGCGCAGTAGAGGCAGGCAGATAGGTGGAGGAGATTTGAACTTGTGACTTGTTCATATCTGAGCTAGTTTGTGTGTAGCATGTGAGATAGTGCTGAGAGCTGTGAGGAGATTTGTGCTATGTATTGTTACATGTTATCTATCATTATAATATACAAATAGTTGGGGGTTTTCAGCTGTAAGCTTTCCCCATTACATACTGTGTTATATATGTGCTTGATTATGTTTTAATGTGTGCATGCGACTGCTTCTAATTTCCGCAAATTGATGATCAATTGTAGAAGAGGTTATGTATTATGCATGAAGCTCAAATAGTGTGTAATCAGGATAATCTCGGTGAATAATTCATCTATTATTCAAATTTCTACATGGTATCAGAGTGAAATTGATCATCAGATCTATTACAGTGATTACAATTTATTTCGGTAGACAGAGTCTGTAAGCGGGCCAGGTAGCCTCTGGATCCATCCTTTCTTTGAAAGGTGATATATCCAATAAATGCCCCTACAGTCGATCTATGTGCTAGAAATACTTTGTTCTCACAGATCATAAGAAGTTGAGTTTTGAGCTGGTGGAATTCGAATTTGCAGCAGTGTTTTCTTGGTGTCGAAAGTCGAGATGTATTTCAACAGATTGCGATTGGAGTATGCTCTTGAAGGTAGCTCGAATTATATTGCATGGAGAGATAGGATGGAGGTGGTTTTAGATGACAATGGGCTGAAGGAGTTCATAGATGTTGAATTCCCAAAGCCTACTGATGCTGCTCAAGTTGAGGCTTGGCAAAAGAAGACAACAAAGTGTCGAAGGATTCTGTTGGAGGGCGTAAAGGATCACATTGTATCCAGCCTGCATGGAAAAGCTTCTCCATACTTGATGTGGAAAGCATTGAAAGATTTATTCCAAAGAAAGAGCGACCAGAGGAAGTTTGCGCTCAAGGATAAACTCAGACACATAAAGATGGAGAAAGGCGACAGTATGCCCAAGTACCTCACGAAGTTCATCTAATGCAGGGATGAGCTGGGAAGTGTGGGGGTGACTGTTGATGATGAGGAATTGGTGAGCTTGGCTCTCCTTGGGCTTCCGAAGAGTTGGCATTCCTATCAAGACTCTGTCAATGGTCGGGAGAAATTTCCAGGATGGGAGCGACTTTGGTCGGATCTTGTGCAAGAGGAGATAAGGCGAAGTACCAGGGACGGATCTTCATCAAAGAACTCTGATGAAGAGAATTGCGCTTTGGCTGCCAAAGCAAAGAAGGGGAAGAGCAAGAAATCTTCTCATTCCGGTGCGAAAGGCAAGAAGCAGGACATGTCCAAGGTGAAGTGCTTTCACTGTCACCAACACGGACATTATGCCACAAATTGTCCGCAAAAGAAGAAAAATAAGCAGGCTGCTGGATCTGCAGCTGGAGAGGCCTTAGCCTCGCAGTTTGAGCTGGATTTTTCACTGATCGCATGCTTGGTATCAAGTGTGATGGGTTTAGTTTGGTTCTTGGACAGTGGTGCGTCTTTTCACATGATAGGAGATCGAGATTTGTTTTCTGATCTGGATGAGAAAGATCTTGGAGTGCACATCGAGATGGGCGATGATGGTAGATACAGTGCGACCGATATCGGTACCATTTCCTTTGAGAGGGAGTCTGGTAAACCCTTCGTATTGAAGGAAGTGATGCATGTTCCAGGATTGAAGAATAATCTTATCTCTATGGCGATGTTAGAAGACAAGGGATATGATGTTGTCTTCAGCAAGGGAAAGGCTTTCCTGCGCAGTAAGACAACTGGAGAAATCCGGAAGATAAGGGTTCGAGTCAAGGACCTTTATCAATTGCAAGTAGATGGTTGTGCAGTAATGGCATGCAAGGCAGAAGGAGTGGTGAGCCGGGATGATGGCGAGCTGTGGCACCGGAGATTGGGCCACATTCACCATGGAGCTTTGAAGATACTGCAGCAGATTTCTATTGGGCTTCCTAAGGGCACTCTTGCACATTCAGATCAGTGCAAGGGGTGTACCTTGGGAAAATTTGTGAAAGCCACCTTTCACGAGAAGGATAGTCGCACCACGACGATCCTTGAGAGAATTCACACAGACGTGTGTGGACCTTTCTCAGTACTTCGACAGCAAAGCACAGGTACTATGTGATCTTTGTTGATGATTATTCTCGGAAGTGATGGATCTTCTTCATGCAGAAGAAGAGCGAGACATACTCAAAGTTCTGTGAGTTCAAGGCGCTGGTTGAGAAGGAATCGGGGAAGCATGTGAAGGCTCTTAGGAGCGACAATGGTGGTGAATTCATCTCTGGCGAATTCAAGGACTTTTGCAGCGCAGAAGGGATTCAAAGAGAGCTCATAGCACCTCATAACCCACAGCAGAATGGGGTTGCTGAGCGGAAGAACAGAACGATCGTGGGTGCTGCACGGGCGATGTTGCATGATCAGGGCCTACCCATTCACTTGTGGGCGGAGGCATGCAATACTGCAGTATATGTGCAGAACCGTTGTCCTCACAAGATGCTTGGCATAAGTACACCCGAGGAGGCGTTTTTTGGTAAGAAGCCTGATATTTCCCATTTGAGGATTTTTGGTTCACTTGTTTACATTCATGTGAAGAAGGATGCCAGGAAGAAGCTGGAGCCGACCGAAGAGGTTGGGATATTTGTGGGGTACACTGATACGCCCCACAAATATCGTGTGTATTTGCCACACAGTCGCAAGACTGTTGTGCGACGGGATATCAAATTTCAGGAGGAGAAAGCCATGAAGTGTTCACTTGAGAGGGAGCCACACTTGCATGCAGATGAGGAGCTATTAGTTCCTAAGGATGAGCTTTAGGATGTGGATCAGCCACAAGATGAGGTTCATGGAGTGGAAGAGACCACTCATGCAGCGCCAATCAACAGAGGGCGGAAGCGCACTACAGAAGCTGAGCGACTGGCTCAAGATGCAGAGAAGGTTGTAGGACCACCTACAGCACAGCGTAGACAGAGACAGTCACCTGACCGGTAGACCGGATACATGGCTCTTGTGAGAAAATGTGTCGTGACAGAGCCATCCTCTTTTGAGGAAGCTGTGGAGGACCCCGCATGGGTAGATGCCATGGTGGAAGAGTATGATTCGATTGTCAGAAACAGTGCATGGGAGATTGTCCCAAGGCCGGAGGGGAAATCAGTGGTGGGTTCGAGATGGATCTACAAAGTGAAGCAGGCAGCTGACGGGAAGTACAAGGCAAGATTTTTTGCTCGAGGCTTCTCACAGATAGAGGGGATCGATTATGAGGAGACCTTTTCACCTGTCGCAAGGTATTCTTCCATACGGACGATTCTTGCTCTCTCAGCGTAGATGGGGTGGCACATTCATGAGATGGATGTGAAGACTACGTTCCTCAACGGAGTCATTGAGGAGGAGGTGTACATAGAGTAGCCCAAAGGTTTCGAGATATTTAGCAGCGAGTCATATGTGTGCAGACTCAAGAGAGCGTTGTATGGGTTGAAACAAGCACCTCGTGCTTGGTACACACGGATAGACAATTATTTCACCGGACTTGGATTCTCCAAGAGTGAGGCGGATCCTAACCTATACTAGATTGTGGTGGAGGGTAAGTTGCTGATCATTGTACTTTATGTAGATGATTTGATTTTGACGGGTGATGAGCTGTTGATACTTTCATGCAAGGAGGATCTTGCTAGAGAGTTTGAGATGAAGGACTTGGGCCTCCTTCATTATTTCCCGGGATTGGAAATTTGGCAGCGCAGTGATGGACTGTTTGTTTCTCAGGGTCAGTATGCCCGGGAGATAATGGAGAAGTTCAACATGCATGGCTGCAAGCCTGTTGACACTCCTCTTCCTGGAGGTTGGAGGAAGGAGGATGCTACTTCAGCGGAGGTAGTGGATGCCACTGTTTATCGACAGTTGGTGGGGTCGCTTATGTATCTGGTCAATACACGACCCAATATATGCTATGCTGTTAACCAGCTTTCGCAAGCTATGGTTAAGCCTACCAAGCTCTTCTGGAAGGCAGGCAAGCATGTATTGCGTTATCTTAGAGGCACATCAGGATATGGCTTGTGGTACAGACAAGAGGATGAGGTGAAGCTTTGTGGCTTCACGGATGCAGATTGGGCAGGGAGCCCAACGGACAGAAAGAGCACATCTGGAGGGATCTTCAGTATCGGGTCGACAACAGTTTCTTGGTACAGCAGGAAGCAGAGATTCGTGGCACTCAGTTCAGCAGAGGCTGAGTATATGGCAGAAAGCTTGGCTACATGCGAGGCCATATGGATGAGGAAGATCCTGGTCGGGTTGTTCGGGTCACACTTGGAGCCTACCGTGATTTGTTGTGATAACCAGAGTTGCATTAAACTCTCGGCTAATCCAGTATTTCATGATAGATCCAAACACATCGACATCAGGTACCATCATATCAGAGATTGTGTGCAACGAAGAATCATGTTACTTTCATATATTCCCACGGAGGATCAGGATGCTGACATCTTGACGAAGGCGCTCACCAGGAGAAAATTCGAATACCACAGAGGCAGGATAGGGGTTGCAGATAATCCATATCTTGTTGAGAGGGAGTGTTGAAAATGCAACAATATGATGGAGCTTAGTGAAAAGAAGTCGCCTTCACTAAGTGGGCCCACAGGCTATTTTTGGCGCAAAGTCTATTTTTAGACTATGTCTATTTTTAGACATATGGATCATGGTCTATGAGTTGCAGGATGCTATTTATGGATGATTGGTCGAGTTGGTAAAAATAGATGGACTTCTATTTTTAGACATTGGGCGGTTTCTATTTTTAGACTGTCGGGCTAAAAATAGAACAGTCAAATATTATTAACCCTTAATAATATTTAGACTATAAACATTATCTTATCCTCTTGGAGCACTTCAGTTTGATGCTTGGATGTGGCACATGCAGCTGACAGAAGGAAATACACTTTTCCTAGGGGTTAGTTGAGCTATTTCATGGTTGACTTCAGTTAGAACTCATGTGGCAGAGTTTGGTGGAGTTGATGAGACAGTTGGTGGAGTTGTGTTCGGTTTAACTTAGTTGAACTAGTTGTAGTTAGTCTAACTGATAAATACACTAGTGATGAGTGGTGTGAATTAATTATTAATTAATTCACTAATTATTAACTCATAAATCAACTAAAGAATACATCAGTTAACTGCAATGCATGGACAGTTCAGTGGAGACCAGTGTTAGAGGTGGGTGAAAGACCGCGTCTACTATCAGTTGTGACTATATCTGTGCATGAGATTTGCACAAACATTGATTGATATTGCCAATGAGGATTGCGCATTACAAGCCAGTGGGATTCGAACTTGGATCTCATCATCATTCATCTTGGATTGCGTAGTAGAGGCAGGCAGATAGGTGGAGGAGATTTGAACTTGTGACTTGTTCATATCTAAGCTAGTTTGTGTGTAGCATGTGAGATAGTGCTGAGAGCTATGAGGAGCTTTGTGCTATGTATTGTTACATGTTCTCTATCATTATAATATACAGATAGTTGGGGGTTTTCAGCTGTAAGCTTTCCCCATTACATACTGTGTTATATGTGTTCTTGATTATGTTTTAATGTGCGCATGCGATTGCTTCTAATTTCCGCAAATTGATGATCAATTGTGGAAGAGGTTATGTATTATGCATGAAGCTCAAATAGTGTGTAATCAGGATAATCTCGGTGAATAATTCATCTATTATTCAAATTTCTACCCTTTCTGGGACCACAAGGCACGGTATAGGAAATTGATCCCACACTTGAGGCCGCCTCAAGACAACCGCCCTAGCCTCCTTAGGACCTCAAAGGAGAAA